>AP028449.1:11193878-11342878 GCA_036509395.1 Antheraea yamamai | reverse complement strand
TGTTTTCTCAGAGGCGGCTATACCTTGAGGTGGTCTTGAGATTTTCTCGGCTAAACCTTGAGGTGGTCTTAGTTGATTGGAGCTCTCTGATTGGCTGGATTCGTCCAGCGGCGGCGCTGTAATCGCGGCGTACGACTGCGCATGCGCGGATGGCGCCACTGCGCGATCAGTGGTCTTACGCGGCCGCAGTATAGCTACCGACGCGGGTTCCGTACTCGGTACGGGGGGGGGCTGCTCGCGGGCAGCCCCTCGCGACGTAGCGGGCGCTGGCGTGGGTGCGACCGCCTGCGCCGCTGGTTTTCCGCGCGACGCGGTTGCAGACGTTGTCTTCGTCCTCTTCGGGGACGGAGACTGGATTTCTATTTTTTCAGGCGTCGCTGCAGAGGCGGGTACGGGATCGCTACGTTTACGTCGTAGCGCTCGACCGATCGGCCCGACTTGGCTGTCCGGAATTTTCGGGGGTTTCAGTGACCCCTTGGCGGCATCCTCGAGCGCCTTGGAGTCTTCTGCAGAGGGTTTCTTGTTCTCGTCGGCGGCCTCCCGGAGACGCAGGTACAGCGCCATCCATCGAGTCATCCCCACCGACAACGTCCGAGCTGAGATTAGCTCGGCGAGAGTGCTGATATCACTCTCGTGAACGAATGCCGGTGCGGACGACCCGTCGGGCGACCTCTGTCGCGTCTCCGAAGGCTGGGGTCGAGATGTAGGCACGGGGGTGCGGTGTCCAGGGTGAGAAGCGGTGGTCGTCGTTGTGCTGGTACTCGGGTCCGAAGGCGTAGCTTGGGTCGTCGAAAGGCATTCTGTTTGGCCCTGAAAAGGGCCTTTTTTGGTGGATCTCGTGGGGCGCATTGTCGCGCAGGACAAGCGAAATCGCGGAACTCACGTGAAACGTCCTCGTACGCACAGACAATGGGACGCTCTATACATTCGGCAATTGATTTTTGTTTATATATATGTGGGGTGCTCAAACTTGAATTGCTGGTGATTCACGCCAATACTGATAGACTACGATCAATCGACTCTGAAAGGTTGCAATCACGAGTGATGCCGGATTGTCATCTAGGTAGATGCAGGTAACTCCCGCTAAAAACGATAAAAAGTGATGAGGGGTTATTCTGGCCTAATTATGAATGAAATAAATTTTAGTTCTACCTCCTAAAACAAAATCTGTGAATAGTTCTAAATCAGCAATTTCTTCTCTAGATCGACTCAAAAAGCACTCGCAATCGACAGTTTGAGCACCTGTGATATAGTTATGTATTAGTTTACTAAGAATTAGATATAATCGATGTATTGTGTTATATATTTGTTATTGTTTTTTTAATATAACTAATGTTGTAATCAATTATAAGTTACAAATAATGTTAACTATTATATAAAATGTAATATGTATAGTGTAAAGAATGATTCTATCTTTATATGTGATATTTTAGCCAGTAAAACTATTTCACATACAAATATATTTAAAAAAAAACAACTAATTTTACATTTAATGAATCTCTTTTTAGTATCATACTCCTTTAAATATTAATTTAATAAAAAAAACATTGCCAGTTAAAAACATAACACGTAAGTTTGTGGTAGAAAAATGGCCAAATTTATATTAAATATACATATTAATTCTAATTCGTAAGTTGCTGTTAGCAATTAGCATTAGCAATTCTACATTCGTCGCCGTAAGCTTGCTAAAGGGATTTTTTTAATAAAATTAGATATTGTATTTTCTCGGTCATATTACAATATGTCCGGGTGCCAAAATAAAAATTGTACAAAGCAGCGATGTACCTTTAAACGTTCGTTAGTGTACGTACAGACTTATGTATGCTATAACTGAATGCAGTTAGCAGTTTTGAAACTGTTTTTTTGCTATTAATATACATAGTTCTGAGACATAGCTGATGGTAAATTATCATGTCGCAATCTGATATTCTCAATATATAATATTAAAATTATAAGATAATATAAAAATTAGGATATGCTAAAATAAAAAAAAGCTGTAATAATTCCCTATATATTAAATAGGCACTATGTAATCAGAAGAATATATTATTGTTATTTATGCAAAATACGATACATATGAAGCTTTTTTTTAATACTGTCTTTTTTAAATTGAAAAATAAGATTTGCACCTAGCATACATTGAAAGGGAACATAACATTTAGGAGTAATTTGTAATATGTACAATCATATTTTAAATTTAATTCTTTCAAATGTAACATAAGATATACAAGCAGTACAATAGTGATTATATACATTTTAGATACAGAATTACTTGTGAATTTAGTATATTATTGTGTATTTATTCCCAATAAATGTGATAATATTTATTTTTTTATTTTTATTTACGTGTTTCCTTCATTGTATGATTGAGCTTTTTTTCTTATCATTTGACCACAATGTCATACCCTATGACATGAATTAATTCAAATTATACAAGGATAATTCAGTACGTGGCCCCGGAAGCTTATTATACAAACAAAATTATCTCTATATTTTCTCTATTGGTTACATACACTCTGATTTCACAACACAATATAATTGCATGTAGTAGAAATTACAAGAAAACAAAATAATAAAGGTACTTTCTTATACTAAAGGACAGCAGGCAGACAGGCGGCCTATCTGATGTTAAGTGGTTAGCGGCACCTATGGACAAGTGGAACAACAGGGTCATAACTTTTGTGTTGCCGAGCTTGAAGAACGTCTTTCAATCCCTTTTTGATTCTCATGACATAACCCTGGGGAATATCATATCGGGTAGCCCGTTCCACAACGCTAGCATAAGCATAAAGGAAGGTTCTAGAAAACCTTGCAGTTGTTGCTTTTTGCTATGTTTTAGAGTGTGTGGATGAGCAATCGGCTAGCAACGGGAAGAACCAATTTGGAATGGTGATGTTGGCACCATGTCAAAATTTTCTTCAGAGAACTCTGTATTATATATGCAAGAAAGTCCAGGGACCAAATATCTCTGCGAAATTCTAATGACGTTAGAATACATATTTATAACAATAGTTCATTTTTGCACAATCTAATCACTATTAATTGACATATTAACGCAAACTTATCCTTAGTATATTGTTCTGCTAATTTAATTTCATCAGAATTAAACTTGCTATTCGGAATGTAAAGTGCGAGGTAATAAAAAAACTTCAAATATGTTCTAATATTAGTTTTATTTTCTAACATTTGTTGTTACTACACCACAACATTAAGACTAAGTTCAAGATGAAATCTACAAATAACTGTATACAGTTCATTTCTACGCTGATTTATATGAATTTATTACAATAAATAAAGTAGAACTACATTAATTGTAAAAAACTGACGTAAAGTAACAGTGCTTGCATTGTTGCGTTTCGTTCGGTCAGTGAGAGCGCCAGAGGCCCACTTTCCTTTCCCCCTCCCCGTCCCCTCTCCCTCCTCCTCCTAAACACAGGCTGGCAATGCACTTGCAACTCTCCTGGTGTTGACTCAGCTGACCGTTTGCCTCCTATGACATTATAAAAAATAAAATAAAAATTAAATACAGTTAAATTATTTCTAGAAATGTCCGTCTGTTTGTTTGTTTGTTTGCACACACGATATTACTAAAGTTCTACGTTTATGATTTAAAAAATCATAAAGTATATCTTCGAGTACCATTTAGTATTCGTTTAATTAAAATCGGTTAACTCTACCAAAAGTTATTGTAATTTAATGACGGGGCGAGTTAAGTACCAAAGAAGACTATAATTAAATGATCTATCTATATGTGTATAATTAAAATAACATACGTCTACCGTTGGGCGCGCATCACTCAAAAACTACTCGATAAATATTGATCTTTTTTTTTTGTTTTCTTTTTTAAACACTTCATTCTACTCTAAACGATATGTCAATTTATTATTATGTTATTCAAGTTTTAAGAAATTACGAATTTTATTATGGTAACACAAACTTATACATCTATAGCCTTAGTTCCCAAAGTGGTTCAGGTGGACCCCCAGTCTCCCGGGACTCGACGGGCGTCTACGGTGGGGGGAACAAAGAAATGGGGGTTCACAATTCGTAGCGGGGTCCACGAAAATTTGTCTGCTTTCGATAGTGAAGAACTAAAATGTTGGCTTGACGTCAATTGTCAATGTAGGCAGATAATATTTTAAGAAGTTCAGCGACTGTTACTTGTAAAAATTTGCATATTCCATATTCAGTACAACGTGTCGAGACTCGCAAAGCGATGCCACCGCCGTCCGCAACGCTTGTTCAAATGTGCAAAGGGACGAAATACGACTTGTGGTGTGGTGTGCTAGCAATTTTGCATGAACTTGTTTGATTCTTCGCCAATATAAATATGAATGCTAAGTTCAAACGTTACTAATTTGTTTCCGGAATTTCGATAAGAAAAGTAAAGTGAATCGATGTTAATTCGTGGTTGGAACTCAGCCGCAACGCAGATTTCCATAGGTAGATCTAGTCTTCACATTTTTTGTCGAGTTTTGGGAATATGGTAGAAATGCAGCTGCAGAGGGTACACCGGAACCAGCTAAATTTTGAATTGGTCTATCAGAAAAACAATCTGAGAACCTCTAATCTATAGGATTGAACTTACGAGAAAATGAGATGGAATACATTGTACAGTGTTTCTTATATTCGCGGTCTGCTTATTGTAAATTGCAATATCGAATTGTAAAGTGTTTGTACGTGAGTGTATCCGTGTATCTACGCATACAAAGCTTTGGGAAAAGGCGTCATAACTGACGGGTTGTATTGTTCACGTGTATCGTTTACATGAATATTTTATAAATTTTTGAAGTTTTCACTTCTACCGCATATGAACTACACATATATTTTTTGATTCACTTCTAATAAACACTTTTCATATATTTTGACTACAATTTACCTGATTGATTTAATTAAAGTACGAAACGATAGTGTTAATTTTTGCTTTAACAATTAATTAATTAATCACCGACTACATAATTAACAATTAAATGTTGTAAGGTATACTTAATGTTTTAGTATAAATACGGCAGGAAACTTAGCAAAACCACGTTTTTACGGGCTTTCCGTCAGTTGTTACCTCATGTCAAATAGGGCTAACAACACCACCGATACCGAATTTAGCCAAATCCGGCACATCTATATCATCCAACTCTCGTTTAATTGCACCATACACAACGGTGTCCGATTTGATTGGCACATAATCTTCGGAACCGTCGTTCAGATCGACGATTGGTTCTTTTAAAATTGGAACGAGATTTTCAAATTCGGAACTGATGTTCGCTTCGTTCAAAAGTTTCAGCGATTCCTCCAGTGCTAAAGCTCTGGCGTGTTCTGGCGTAAGTCCACTTATCGTTGGGTTGGTTTTCTCGGTGCCAGGTTTGCGTTGGTGCAGAATGTTTGTAGCTGATCCCATATAAGGGGGCGGCTGGGGGCGGTTGTAGTTTCCCGTGAGGTTGGTAGTCGATTTCGGACTGTAAGGACGTGCGAGGCTATTGTTTGGGCTGTAATAAATTTAAAAAAAAAACGAGTATGCTTTAGACCACACGACTGAACTGAAACTTTTTTAGCTCTATCTATATGCATTCATACACATATATTTATATTCTACTAATATTTAAATTTATTATGGATTTTCACTGATAATACAAAACGTATCTCTCTCTTTCTATCTTCACTAACTTATATCTCCCTCTCAACTTCCGTTCGCCTCGCCCGATCACACTTTTCGTAACGCTCTCGTCACGCATTCACCAGCTTACTCCCCAAGTCAAGAGTGCGTAGAGAAGCCTAGCTTCAATAATAGAAATGGTTTTGGAAGTGCGCAAGAATCGGTGTTTCTGTGTGTTTCCTCCAGCAGTTATCGTCACACAAAATGGTTGCCAATTAGAATTTTAACGCACCTCCATAAGGAGTATTACTTAAAAAATATTTGCGAGATCTATCTGTATATAGATAGGAGAAGGTGACTGTTCGAGTTAATAACAAAGAAATAAATATATGCCTTTCTGAACATCTACCCAAAAACACGCGCATATCTGTTTGGTATCCGCAAATATCTCTAGATTTTTTTTGCAGATTCTTGGTCCCCACCTTTTTTCTGCTTTTGTTTATGTTATTAGTTATGTTAAAAATCGTTGTAATATGAGCAACTATGTTTATTACTTTACTTAAGTATTGTAGGCCGGTTTACATATCCCTAGATTGTATCTTAGATCTTAGACCACTTCCTTGCTTAACACCGAGTGAGATAAATTATATATTTAGGACTAACTTTAAAAGTCTGGGAATTAATCAATTATAGGAGAAATAGTCAAGATTTTTACCTGACTCCAGTACTCTTGTAACTCATGTTGTCGGCTACTTGAGTCTGTTCTGTGTTAGCATTACCGTAGTTACGAAGCATGGCCATATCGGCTTTGTGGGCTCTAAAATAAATAAGAAAATCTCGTAATACAAATGTCAACTCTTATAAAATTCGTTGTACAACATAAATCATGGCATATTAGTTTGATGTTAACATGAAAGATTTAATACTACAAATCGTTTTTTTTTATATAAAATTTAAATCTATACTAATATTATAAAGAGGTAAAGTTTGTGACGTTGTGGGTTTGTGAGTTTGTGGCGTTGTGGCGTTGTAAGGGATAATCTCAGGAACTACTGGTCCGATTTGAATAATTCTTTCAGTGTTATATAGCTCATTCATCGAGAATGGTTATAGGCTATATATCATCACGCTAACGCCAGTAGGAGCGGAGCACAGATGAAAAATGTTTCAAAATCGAGATGTTTTTTTTTGAGAGCTTCTGCTGTGTGTCAGCATTAGCCCAGAGAACTATTACTATGCGGACGAAGTCGCGGGCAGGGGCTATAATCTATATACTAATATTATAAAGAGGTAAAGTTTGTGAGTTTGTGACGTTGTAGGGGGTAATCTCAGGAACTACTAAACCAGATCTGAAATTAGGTCGACTGAGTCTAACGTGAGGGAAAAGCAGGTAACACTAGATCTGAAGTGGGCACGGGTCAGCTAGTATTATTATAAAGGTGGTTTTCTCTTGCGGTTTCTTGTTTATCTTTTGACTTTGGCTTGTTTTGGATTCTGGACTTGTTTTTGCACCTGACTCGGCTTGTTTTTTGGATTTGACGTTGATTTCTTCTGTTTTGACTTGGTTTTGTTTTCTCGGACTGCTTTCTTGCTACCTGACTGACCTGGCGCCTTGAACGGACTTTGCTCTTTTGCCTCTTGGCTTGCTGGGGACCCTGGAGTCTCCAGTAAACCATGAGCGCAAAGCGCATCACGAAAAAGCGGGCGAGCGTGTCGGTTGATTCCGACACGGAAACGGAGGGACAGGGCGCTCCTAAGATTAACACCTCTCAGAGGGGGACTGCCAGAAAGGGTGGTAGGCGCGGGGGTGGCCGCGGGGGTGGCCGCGGAATTATGGGGGAGGCTGACGGGTCGTTTGACCGGGCCTTGGCGGGCAGTTTGAGCGCGGCGGAGTCGGAGGCGGGATCTGACACCGGCTCGGTCGTTGCCTCGGCGTCTGGCTCCAGGGCCAATTCTAAAGCGGGCTCGGCGGTGAGCTCCGAGGCGGAGGCCGACCCCATAGACACCGACGACCTGGACGTCTTCACTCTGAAGACGCTGGCGGGGGTCAAGGTAACGGCCATACTAGAGACCGTCAAAAAGTCAGGGAATCTGTCGGGGCCCTGCATAAAAGTGTTGAAGGGCGCGGCCAAGACCCTGCGGGAGGTGGTAGAGGCGCTGGTGGACCGCACGGAGACGGCGGAGGTAAGGAAGCTCCAGCGGGACACCAAGAACCTCCGCCGCCAGGTTGAAGACCTCAAGGCGGAGGTTTTGGCCTGGAAGCAGGAGGCCAACGCCAAGAGGCAGATGCCCCCGCCTCCTGTTCCCGCAATGCCGGCGGAGACTCCCACACATCAGTGGGAGGAGGTGCTCGCCGGGGCCGTCTCGCGCCTGGAGCGATCTCTCCAGACGTCGTTCAGCAATATGCTGAACGCACGTCTGGAGAGCCTGGCGAGTCGCCTCCCTCCGGAGGTGCCCGTTCGCCCCCCGCTGGCGGGGGACAAGAAGAAGGGTGGAGCAGGGGCTCCACCTGCGAGGCCGGCACCGATGCCCAAGGCCCCGATCGCCCCGCTGGGCATAAACTGGGCCGAATTGCCGGTCCCGGCGGTCCCGGCGGTGGCATCGTCGGAGGTGGAGTGGTCGAAGGTGCTGGGCCGAAAAAAGAGGGCGACCCCTGCTTCGGTGCCCAAGGCTGCAGTTGCCGTCGCGGCGCCCCTAAAGGCGCCGCCAAAGCCGCCCGGGCCGAAGCTGCCGTCCGTCCCCCAGTCGGCTGCGGTCATCCTGACTCTGCAGGATGCCGCAGCCGACAAAGGTGTCGGCTACAGGGAGGTGCTCGTCAAGGCGCGCGAGCACGTGGCCTTGCCCGACATGGGCATAGGGGAGGTGCGGGTGAGGCATACCGCCACGGGGGCCCGGAAGATTGAGCTCCCGGGTCAGAGTAGTGAGAAGGCCGCCGAACTGGCCCGGGAGCTGAAGGTTGCATTGGCCGGAGTTGCCACGGTCGTCATTCCGACCAAAAAGGCGGACATCCGGATCGTCGGACTGGACGATTCGGTGTCCCCCCTCGAGGTCGCGACGGTCGTGGCAGCTAAGGCCAATTGTAGAGTGGCCGACCTGAAGGTCGGCGACATTAATAGGAATTGGGGGGGCCTCGGAGCGGTCCACGTGACCCTCCCCGCGACGGCAGCCCGGGAGGTAGTCCAGGCGGGCAAGCTCCTGATCGGGTGGAGTGCGGTACGCGTCCAGCTGCTGGACGAGAAGCCCATGCGCTGCTATAAGTGCATGGGCTTGGGGCACACCCGCCCCACGTGCCCCTCCTCGTCCAGCAGGGGGGACGGATGCTACCGCTGCGGCGCGGCGGGCCATAAATCGGCCCAGTGCAAGGCGGAGACGGCCCGCTGCGCCGTATGTGCAGATGCCGGCA
This sequence comes from Antheraea yamamai, assembly GCA_036509395.1. Lineage (NCBI taxonomy): Eukaryota > Metazoa > Arthropoda > Insecta > Lepidoptera > Saturniidae > Antheraea > Antheraea yamamai. The sequence goes on along the minus strand of AP028449.1, from coordinate 11,333,885 downwards.
GGCCCTCAGGGCACATAATGGGGAGCCGCATCTGCAGGCCCCCCACCACGAAGGGTAGGGACTCCCCAGCAATGGGAGCAGACCCGAGGGTGGTCGCCGCCAGGCAGGAGGAAGTTGCTATGGACCAGTAATGGAGCACACCATACGCAACTTCCTCCAGGCGAACCTCAACCACTCCGCCGCTGCACAGGATCTCCTCGTGCAGTCAGTGGTGGAGTGGGGCATCGGGCTCACGATCGCCACGGAGCCCTACTTCGTTCCCTCCCAGCCGCAGTGGGCTGGGGATCGGAACGGCTCCGTGGCGATCGTGGCGGGTCGAGGTTCGTCCCTTGCGGTGAGAGAGTGTGGGGCCGGGTTCGTGACGGCCGTCTGGGGAGAGTACGCCATTGTGGGGGCGTACTTCTCCCCTAACAAGCCCCTGCGGGAGTTCGAGGCGTTCCTTGGCTCCCTGCAGGGAGCTGTGAGACGGCTGTCGCCGCTCCCCGTGGTCCTCATGGGGGACTTGAATGCTAAGTCGAGGACCTGGGGAGCGGCAGTCACGGACCTGAGGGGCATGGCCGTTGAGGAGTGGGCAGCCGAGTTAGGACTGTCCCTCCTCAACCAGGGGAGCGTCCCCACGTGCGTGCGATGGAACGGGACGTCGGTGGTGGACGTCTCGTTCGCCACCCCGTCCGTCGCACGCCGTGTCCGGGGGTGGAGGGTGCTCGAGGAGGTGGAGACCTTATCGGACCATCGATATATCAGGTTCGAGGTCTCCACCTCCCAAGCCGGAATTGGCACCCGCCCCCGGAGGGGCGCGAAGTTCCCCTGTTGGGCGATGAGCCGCCTCAACCGTGAATTAGCGGAAGAGGCGGCCATCGTCCAGGCCTGGGCCATGCCCCCCCCCCACAGGGGCTGATGTCGACGCGTCCGCAGCCCGCCTCCGTGCAGCCCTCACGGAGGTTTGCGACGCGTCGATGCCGCGGAGCGTACACCGCCCAGACAAACGGGCGGTGTACTGGTGGTCGCCGGAGATCGCAGGTCTCCGAGCGGCCTGCTCCGCGGCCCGGCGGCTGTTCGGGCGCAGCCGCCGACGCCGGCACCGGGACCCGGAGGCGGAGGCCCGGCTGTATGGCAGCTACAGGGAGTGTAGGAAGACCCTGCAGGCTGCCATCAGCCGGGCGAAAGAAGCGGCGTGGGAGGAGCTGCTCCAGACGCTGGAGGGGGATCCTTGGGGGCGCCCGTACCGGATCGTGCGCAAGAAGTTGCGATCCTGGACGCCCCCGGCGACGGAGACCCTCCGGCCGGAGGTGGTAGCGAGGGTCGTGGGAGAGCTATTCCCCGACCCTCCGATGCTACCGGCTCCTCCCATGCCTCCGCCTCGGGAGGTAGTCGAGGAGATGCTCGACGGTTCTCCCCCTCCGATAACGGAGGAGGAGATGGGGAGGGCAGTCGAGCGCCTCCTCAGCCGGCGTAGAGCGCCCGGCCCTGATGGGGTCCCGGGTCGGGTGCTCGGGCTCGCCTTGTGCCAACTAGGGGGGTGGCTTCGGGAGCTGTTCGACCTGTGTCTCGCGGTCGGGCAGTTCCCGAAGCCTTGGAAGCTTGGGCGGCTCTGCCTTATGGAGAAGGCAGGCCACCCTCCGGACTGCGCGTCCGCGTACCGGCCCCTCGTTCTGCTGGACGACGCCGGGAAGGCGCTGGAGAGGATTATCTCCTCCCGGGTCGTCCAGCACCTAGAGGGCGTGGGGCCGAATCTGGCGGACGCGCAGTATGGCTTCCGGACAGGGCGTTCCACGTTGGACGCCCTGTCCCTCCTTAAGTCGCTGTCTGCGGAGGCGACCTCCCAGGGGGAAAGGGTGTTGGCGGTGTCCCTTGACATCGCCAACGCCTTCAACACCCTGCCGCATGGTGTCATAAGGGAGGCGCTCCGATATTTCGGAGTGCCCCCGTACCTGCGGCGGGTGTTGGAGGCGTACCTCGAGGGGAGGGAGGTCGCCTACATAGACGGCGATGGGCGTATGGTCCGGCGGGCCACAAGGCGGGGCGTTCCACAGGGGTCGGCCTTAGGGCCGCTCCTGTGGAACATGGGCTACGACTGGGTGCTCCGCGGCGTGCTCCCATATGGGGCACGCCTCATATGTTACGCGGATGACACCCTAGTCGTAGCCCGGGGGGGGGAGTGGAGGGAGGTGGAGCGCCTGGCCACGATGGCCACAACCCTCGTGGTCAGGCGCATCAGGAGGTTGGGCCTCAGGGTGGCCCTCGAGAAGACCGAGGCCCTACTCTTTCATGGGCCTCGGCGGGGGCCACCACCTGGGGCCCATATAGTGGTGGAGGGTGCCCGGATCAGGGTGGGGACCCAGATGAAGTATCTGGGCCTCACCCTGGACGGGCGCTGGCGGTTCGAGCCCCATTTTGCGGGGCTCGGACCGCGAATTGCTGGGGCGGTGGCGGCACTCGGCCGATTGCTCCCTAACATAGGGGGGCCTGGCGCCGGGTGCCGCCGACTCTACATGGGAGTCGTGCGGGCGATGGCCGCCTACGGGGCACCGGTCTGGGCCGACGCCCTCGGTGCCGCCAACGTGCGTGCGCTTCGCAATGCGCAGCGCACGGTGGCACTGAGGGCGATCCGGGCGTACCGGACGGTGTCCTCAGCGGCGGCCTTTGCGCTCGCCGGCTCCCTGCCCTGGGAGCTGGAGGCAGGAGTTCTCGCCGCCTTGTACGAGTTCACGGCGGCGAGGAGACGAAGGGGGGAGCCTCCGGCTCCCAGGGAGGTAGAGGCGGAGAGACGGCGTCTCAGGAGAGACGCCGTCGAAAGATGGAAGCAGGACCTGGCGGACGAGCGGTTCGGGCGGTTTACCGTAGACGCCGTCCGCCCGGTCCTGCGGGAGTGGACAGAAAGGGAGTGGGGCTCCCTGACGTTCCAAATGGTGCAGGTACTCACCGGACACGGTTGTTTCGGGTGGTACCTGCACCGGATCGCACGCAGGGAGCCGACCGCCGCCTGTCACGAGTGCGGCGCTGTCGAAGATACCGCGCAGCACACTCTGTCTGAGTGTGCTGCGTGGGGGGAGCAGCGCCGCATTCTGGCGGCGGCGGTGGGAACGGACTTATCGCTGCCGAGCGTGGTTTCGGCCATGCTCGGCAGCGAACAGGCTTGGCGAGCGATGTCCTCCTTCTGCGAGGACGTCATCTCGCAGAAGGAGGAGGCGGAGAGGGCCCGCGAGGCAGATCCTCAAAGTGGCCCTCTCCGCCAAAGGAGGACAGGCGGGAGGAGGCGGCGCTTTGCCCAACTCCTCCCGCCACCGTAGCCGGACCTGAGGGGGTGGGCCGGGGGGCCCACCTCCTCATTGCACAGGTCCGGCGGACGAGGGGGGGCAGCCGGTGTGTACCCGGTCTGTCCCTCTATAGGTAGGAGCCCGGCGGTCACCTTCCGCCGGGCGGACCGTGGGGGCGGCTCTACAAGGTTGAGTAGCATGTACGATCCCTTGCCGCCCCCACACAACGGTCTGTCGGTACACCGTGGGGTTTTAGTCCGTGCGACTCGGACATAACCCACTCTCTCCCCCGGGAGGGTGGGTATCCATAAGGGATTTCCCCACGTTAAAAAAAAAAAAAAAAAAAAGGAACTACTAAACCAATTTCTTTTACCAATATAAAGCCACGTTATTTATGAGTGTCATAGGATACATATCATCACCCTAAAACCAATAGGAGCGGAGCAACAATGAAAAATGTTTTAAAATCGGGGTATTTTTTCCTTTTGAGAGCTTCCGCTGCGTCTTGCCCAAAATAACTATTCCACGCGTGCGTAGTCGCGGGCAGAAGTTATTAACTAATTATATTATCTATAATCTATACTAATATTATAAAGAGGTAAAGTTTGTGAGGTTGTAGGGGGTAATATCTGGGGAGTCGGAGAAAAATGGTCGAACAAAAAGGTTTCTTACGAACGCTGCCTTAATTATGAGATATATATGATTGAGTTCTAGAGAAAAGTTGTAGCTTGATAATGCCTATTACCGCCCAACGAAGTGGGCACGGGTCGGCTAGTAAATAAATAAAATGTTAAATATGCCAAGTGTTAACACGTTGACAATCATATCAGTTCAATGCCAGACATAGTATTGATATCGGGTATAGTTAGTTATGTTAACGGGCTAAACCCCCAACGTTATATATATGCCAAACATTGGTACACAATTCCTTTGATAACACTGATACAAGTTATTCAACTACAAATGTTGGCACAAACGTTGGGCTCAATACTATTTTGTCAAACCACACTTCAATCCGGTGGTCGTCAACCTTTCTGGCGTATGGTAATATAGAACAATGTAGTGTAACTAACTGAGTGACATTTATATGAGTTGTCAAAATGCGCTTCATTACATAGTATAAAACAAAGTCCCCTACCGTGTCTGTCTGTCTGTCTGTTCGCGATAAACTCAAAAACTACTGAACGGATTTTCAAGCGGTTTTCACCATTAGATAAAATGATTCATGAGGAACATTTTGGTATAATTTGTCAAGGTTTTTTTTTATAATCAGGGCGGGACAACGTCTGCCGGGCTTGCTAGTAGACTATAATTGTTGTACGGCAGTAGCAAACTTGTTATGTCATTCATTTGCTAATTCAATTGGCTCAAATACTTTCAAGTTGTAGTAGTTTGACCGGTGGAATATCAATCCGATGTCCGCTAGTTTGAACCCCGGAATGTACCAACGAATTTTTCGGAATTCGCGTACATTTACTAATTTAAATTGGTAACACTGTCTGCTGACGGTGGAGGAAATCTTCGTGAGGAAACCTGAACTTGAGAAATATTCTTGTATTGTATGTGGGAAAATATAGAATAGAAGGATTTCTCTGAATGTGAAATCGCCAATACGTCGTGGACTGACGCGGTGATTATTCCCATACCAACCTTCGGGAAGAGGCTTATAGCCCTGCAGTGAGAGTCTTGCAAGCTGGTGATGATGAAAGCAACTAAAAATCGGTTAGTTTCAGGGCTAAAATAAAGTGTACTTCGGAGGAATTGTGTCTTAGAATAGTTGGTTAAGGTTTCCAACAGCTTCATGAGATACATTATTGTATTATATTAGCGATACAGGAAGCGTTATGGAAGTGGGTGTTAATACATAATGTATATTTAAAAATGATAATATATTACTAGTCTTCATTATTACATACACAAACAAGCTCCTGCTATATCGCTCTACTTCGTATTCCCCTCCCGCGTACTTCTTATCTATCTGCACATATGTAAAATGAGTTTTAATAAATATCCTATAATTATTTTCTATCATAGGCCACAATTTGACAACCATGGCGCGGCGACGTTGGCCGAAGCATTGTGCAAACGTTTGAACCAACATTAGTCGGGTATATGCTAACATTTCATATAACGCGTTAGTACATTAGTACGATATCTTTTTCAAACATTAATATTATGAATAGTTGTGAATATTACTTTGTACTATATTTTTTAGCATTAGATGAGTTATTGTTACTAAAGTCATTGTTGAGACGAACATAAAATCCACATTGTTATAAGGCGACGAATGCTTTTAATTTCTATGTACAAGTAACGTAATCCACGAATACGTAAAAATAAATCCAAAATATATGAATAATTGGTTAATAAAGACTATCAAGAGGTTGTTAGGAAAAAGACAATTACAAAATTCTCCGAACCTCCTACGTTTGTAATCAATACATATGTGAAATATGTTTTCCAAGAAATATTCCGAGTCTGGATCTCTCCTGAAATAAGTTATATACACGTAAGAATAGTCAAATAAAGATATTTAACACGAAAAATCAGAACTGACAAAAGTCGGTCACATGTAGGAATTGAATCAGCGACCTATCAACTTAATTGTAATGCTTACTATGATGGAGCCCGTAAGATTAATCTTAAAGATTGTAGTGATATACTAAGTTGTATTGATATAACTAAATAAATTATAGAGTAAACTGTAAAAATCACAAAATTATATTTAAAGAAGTTGAATAAAATTTCGATAAGAAACGGAATGGTGTAAACTATCTAAAATTTAATTATATGATCTAAATAAAAATGAAAAGACTTAAAAATACAGGTGTGTCATAAAAATATAAGATAGAAGTGAAACTTTTGTATCACAGGGAAACATTTTAATTCAAAAAATCCAACGTCACGCGATTTTCCCATGCGGTCACCCATCCAAGTAATGACCACGTCCGACGTCGCTTAACCTTGGTAATTGAACGAGAACCGGTGTTTTCAACACTCTATCCGATTCAATGCTTACCCCCACCACTTTTTGTCGCACAAAAAAGTTGCCGATCAAAATATCAAAGCCCTCCCATAAGAAATTTCGCTTCTAAAATATTTGCAAGATCTATATAAAATAAAGATAATATAGTTAAATACCTTTTTTCTCCAGTCAACAGATTTTTAGTAGTAAATATTAACGAGCTTTAGTGTTACCAATAAAAAAATTCCAATCATTTTTATTATATCTTCGACGAGTCGAAACTTTTATGTAATTCTCCATTGCATACTTCTTACGTTCTTTCTTACAAAAGCCGTGGTGGTCTAGAGGTTTTACACCGGTGTATTATTAACCCGATGTCCGCAGGTTTCAACCCCTACATATACCAACAAATTTTTCGGAATTCGCGTACATTCACTAATTTAAATTGGCAACACTAATGACTGACGCTAAAGGAAAGCATCGTAAGGAAACCTGATCATGAGAAATATTCTATATGTGGGAAAACACAGAACTGTGGATTTCTCAGTTTGAAATCACCAATACGTCGTGGAATGTCGTGGTGATTATGCCAATACCTTCCTTCGGGAAGAGACCTGTAGCTTCTGTAGGTCACTTACAGGCTGATGATGACAATTATAACGTCTACTAACCATATGTAGAGTGTACTTTCGTACACTCCATGGCAAAAGAAACTCGATAATATTGAAACTTATGGACATAGCTTGTGGTTGAATTTCGACCAATTAACGACCTCTGTATAAAACAGAATTTTAGAGATTATTATCTTATTTACAGTATAAATACTAGTAATAACACAATACTTACAATGCAGAATGATAAAGGCACACGATAGCAGTCAACGAAGCAATCGCCACTGACATCAAGATTATAGGCGCCACTATTGCAGTCACAAACTGTTGCGCGAAGCTACGAGATGGCAGCGAATTCCTGCTGGGAGCAGTCCAAGTGTCTCGGGTGTCCAGTGCCTTGGATTTTGATATTTTACTCGTATTCGGTATCTCAGTAAGGTATTCGAGATGTAGAGTTTCACGTTCTTTGTATATTGTATTATACTAGAAAAAAAAAGACGAAGATCATAATCCAATTATACCAGGTGAATGTTTACAGGGTGACACCCTTCTATCGTGTGGTAGTTCGTGATCACATTTTACATATAAAATAATAATATCAAAACAAATACTAATAAATAATAAAGGGAACCTTAGTTAAAGTTTGTTCTAAAACTTTTAAAAGTATGGTAACGATACTTTTATGCGTAAAAAAATCACATCTAGCTTCAATGAACAAAATTCGAGGGGCACTTTTCAAGGTTAATCATTACGTAACTGCTTATCGTGAGAACGCCGCACGGTCGAACAAAGAGAAGCGGGGCGTGGGTCGAGATGCAAGACGCGGCCTGTAGTATGCGACAGGGCGTGATTCATTTATTACTCCAGTTCGTTTTTGCGTAAATCACCTGATACTGAGTGTATATCAGTTTTGCGTTTCTCGAGATAATTAGGTCTAATATTAAGTACCTATTTTTTTAATCGATTTAGAACGAGAAGCAAGTAATAAGTAATCTGTGAGAATATTGCATTTATTTAACCAGTCAAGCTGTATAAAAAAACAGTTTCATGATGTTTCTCCAAACTAACGACCGAAACTACTCACCCGATCTTCGTGACAGATGGCATTTGTGTATAATAATTTGGTCCAACTTGAGAGTTAGGATAATTTATATTTCGATTAATGACCAATGTTGATTATTGTTATTAATTGTAATATTCATCAGTCCCGAACAGATGGCGCTTTAAATTAGTTTGTTGACAGTAAACTGTAGGATCGACTGTTATATATGTAAAGAAAATTATTTCTTAAGGTGAATACGCGCGCGCACTGTTTGTTTAACGTTTGTCAAACGGTCTGTTTTTTTGTCTAAGACGAAGAGCGCATATTGAATTTATTGTTGTGAAATTAATTTTGTGTTTTATTAAATTGTATAAATTGAGAGGTGAACAATAAACTTTTATTGTCGTTTCTTCATTTTTCAGGTAAGATAGTGTTATTATGTAAATATTATATGAGTATGTAAAGTACTTGATTAATAAAAATTTCATACATCATTTTTCAGAGAAACAAATAAGTTTTATTTTGCCTCTTAAACCCAAATTATAATTAAGTGTCTTATATATCTCATAGATGGCGCCGTGTATTTAATTTTATGTTTTTTTCAACTCCAGTTTATTTTACGGTGCACGTGTTTTATCCAATTCAGTATGTGATAACTGAGCCACAGCAACGCGTGGCTGGGTCAGCTAGTAACAAAATGTAAATGAAAGCTAGTTTCTTACACCGTCATTACTACAAGTAAACAGACAATCTACGATTATAAGTCACATTTACGTATAACCATTGCCATATTTTAGTATTAATAAATCTGATATTTAAGAGTATATTTTTGTACGTCGCAGACACGCCACGCATAATTAATTCATGTTTCCATAAATAAAAACATGCAAAACAATAAAAACTAACATAAACAATCGATTTTTAATAATAAACAGAGCCCACAATTGTGACAAGAAAAAGAAACATGTTTTTCGTTACTTCATCTACAAGGAATTCAGATTTTTTTCTTTTTTTTTTGCATTACTGGCAACCCAGTCCTCTTCAAAGATTATTATTGATAAGGATTGGTTGTTTGCTATTTTTATATTGTTTTTTTTTTTACAATTAAATATCACGGCATCATATCTAAGACCTAAACAAGCATGTAATGAGAATCTAAATGTTAACAATAACTGCTTACGTTGACAAAGAAGAAAATCTTGTAAATAATATCATGAATGGTAGTGTAAGGAATTTTTAAAATCTGAACTTTAATACACATTGATTTAGGAATTTTGGCTTGATGGATACTAACAAATAAAAGATAAAAAATAGTTCCAACTAAACTAACCAAAAAGTGGAATCGAGGTAGGGTTATTTGTGTTAACCCGTCGGCTGATTTTTTAAGACCCCAGACCTTAAAATGGCGGATCGTGTTTTTAAATATAGAGCAATTGATTTAAACTTCTAATTTTACATTACACAATTTGTTATTGTCCAAGTTTTTCAAATTTTATAATAAACTAGCCGACCCGTACCTACTTCGTTGGACGGTATTAGGCATTATCAAGCTACAACTTTTCTCTAGAACTCAATCATATATATCTCATAATTAAGGCAGCGTTCGTAAGAAACGTTTTCGTTCGACCATTTTTCTCCGACTCCCCAGATATTACCCCCTACAACCTCACAAACTTTACCTCTTTATAATATTAGTATAGATTATAGATAATATAATTAGTTAATAGCTTCCGCCCGCGACTTCGCACGCGTGGAATAGTTATTTTGTGCTAAGAAACAGCGGAAGCTCTCAAAAGGAAAAAATACCCCGATTTTAAAACATTTTTCATTGTTGCTCCGCTCCTATTGGTCTTAGCGTGATGATATATAGCCTATAACCATTCTCGGTGAATGAGCTATATAACACTGAAAGAATTATTCAAATCGGACCAGTAGTTCTTGAGATTACCCCTTACAACGCCACAACGTCATAAACTCACAACGTCACAAACTTTACCTCTTTATAATATTAGTATAGATACCTGCAGTCTGTTGATCAGTGCACCATAACATTCGTTTGTATTTTTTTTTTCGACCTGCCTAGCATTGGCTTAACGGGCCTTCACAGCTTCACCGGACTACAAAGTATCTATTCGTTGTCTTATGGTTTTGGACAGTCCAGTGGTTAAGTAATGAGGTAATACAGTTGTCGGTCGATGTAGAGAATATTACATTGCTTTGGTAAAGGAAAACAATAGTATAAAAGATAGAGCAATTTCTAATCTTCGTCTATCGAGCCACCGATTACAAGATTACATTCTGTATAGACGTATACTGGCGGGCACACTTAAGTGTCAGCTACCTGGCTTCAATGTATGTAGACAATTATATCACCACTAGACATAAGATGAGAAACACAAACAAAGAATAAAAATTATGAACACTATACAAACCTGCACTCTATTGTTTAAGAAAGTTAATGAAATTTGGTTTCTATAACATAGTTTATAAAAAAAAACGATATTATTCGTGTTATGTAGTTGCATTTCCTGATGAGTATCTAGTAATTTATTAAAAAAAAAACAATTGTTTTCTCTACAAGTCTAAATATGAAAATGGTAACTTAATATTTTGTCGCATGCTTGAATGTAACCTCTTATTTATAAGAATTTTACAGAATTATGCGAGTATTCTGGAGAATACATCGTCCAAAGATATTATTAACAAATTTTATCTCTTTGTAATGTTGTAATATGGCTTATAGCTGAAAAACATTTAAGAAAAAAAACTTCCGATACCGTTTAGTAACTGAAACTGAAATGAATAACTTACCAAATATTATCAATTCTCTACTACTATGACCCCTTGGGATGGAGAAATTTTGATATGAGCGTCAAAAATTTAATTTGTATACTTTGATAAGGTCAAAATTTACGTTTACCGTTTTTTCTAATAAATTGAGATTGTTATTTTCTCAAATGTTTTTGAGCTCTAAACTAAGTAATTGAATGATACCCAAGTCAAAATAGCCAACTTGGTAAATAACGGACACCCTAATTGATATAGCAACTCACCAATTCAAAACTACACCAGTCGAGTGTTAAACCAGCATCTCTGAACAACCTTTCCACCGTAGTCCGTTTATATTCACGTGGGCAACTTGGCAGTCGTGAGAGTGGGCGAACCTCCTCACGCAACCTCTTGAGCTCAGAGGAAAAAGGTGCCGAACTGCCCAGACGTACAACAAGCCTGGAACGTATATATCCGTTTTTCTATGACAGAGGAATAGCAAAATAGCCTATAGCTGTCGCAGCCAATCTCCAACAGACCGAAGACCTAACTAAAGTTTAGGAGTTTGAAAGCCGCATGTATCCACGTAAATTCGAATAGTGAAGTTTTTGGTGAAGGAAAACATAGTGATGAAGCCACAATTTAGTAGGAAATCAAAAAGATTTATAATGGAGTTTATGGCGAGGTCTGTCATGTAGTGGATTTTGTACATAGTCTTGTGTAATGTGACTCTATATTTTATAATATTGCAGGTGTTGTACGCAATGCAGTTCGGTTAATGTGCATAAGTGAAGTGGACGGGAAGTAATACCATGAGCATGAATTCCGAGACGCCACAAAAAGTCCCAGGAAAGTTCTAACAAGGGAGCCACCATCTTCTTAGAGCATTGAAATTATAACAAGAAACTTGTAACATTATTACTTATTCAACAATGGCAGTAATAATCTAGAAGGTTGGTTGCCAAAACTAAAATTAAAAAAAAAATGGCAGCAAGGATGTTCCTTAAGCTTGCCCGGAAAGCTACCACTCTCAAGTTGAGAATCTATTACCAGGTCATAGGTATATTGGGGCAGCTGTATATGAGCGCCAGTCCATTTGTAGATTTAATGTATTACCATCTAAGGTACCATATAAGAATGGTAGAGATGAGATGATATTAGACAGTTAAATAATCAAAACTAACTACTGAATAAATGGAGACAGAGTGAGATAGGTGCTAACTCATCGGCACGATGAAGTCTATAGAGATCTCGTGCCGCCCCAACTTAGCGGCAGACGTACACCGTGGGGTTTTAGTCCGTGTGAGTCGGACAAAACCCACCCTCTCCCCGAGAGGGTGGTGTATCCATAAAGGATTTCCTCACGTAAAAAAAAAAAGATGCTAAATCAAAGTTATGACATACCCTTCGCCATCGCTAGGCTTCAGAGGCAATCTAGCCCCTAAATCAATAGCCGAAGCCAAGAACGTCGCGTATAAATCTTGACTACTCTCGATCCATAATTTTGTTCTTAATATATCTTTAAGACGTCTCATTCTGAAAATTGTGTGACGATTAGCATGTATGTTAAATTGGAATTTTATAATCAAGTAGCTGTTGCATGTGATTTGACTGTTAAATGTCGAATATTTTAATTACTATAAACGTACGTAGGAAATTAAAAAAAAATCGTATAAAGAACCTATTGATGCATATAGAGAAATGCATGCGACAGATCCACGCAACACGACGTGTCGCTAGTATACCAATGTATTTACAGTTCGTTGATACTCGGTTTTCGTCGGATATCCAACCCACCCTATGGCCTCTTACCCCGCATCATACCTGTTACTATAACTTCATTATAGCTTAGCGTACTTTCTAACCAACATTCTGTATGGTAATTGCTCCACTGTTACAGGTTGTAGTAAGAGATTAGATACTCTGTAACTTACTTTCCTTAATAAATAGGTTATATAATGCAATTTTTCAAAGTTCATTGCTAGTTGCTTTGATTAGCATGTATAAACAAACAAAGAGCTCTTGAGTTATATTATTATAGTATAAATGTCGGCTTACAATGCTTACTGTAATAGATAGACCTCATCCTAATTTAGGCATTTCATCTTCGGCCACATACCACAACGCAATCTGTGCAAAGCGTCTTCACTTAAAACTGGTCTGCACTCAAAAACTCTTCTTCTGCATTTTCTCTAACCGATTGTACCAATTACATTACCCAAGTTACCTACCTGTATTCATCAAGCAAGTCTTCGACGTTCAAGTTATCAATCTTCAATTCAACTTCGTGCCGCGCCAAATTCTCCTTCGGCTGGACTTTAAGGGTCAAAAGGACACGGCGAGTTTCGAAATCTTGCCGATTTAAACCTATTACTTCGACCTAAAATTTTATATTCATAAAAAAAATTAATACATTCTTGGCTAGTCACATTTACTCGCTAGAGTTGATCATGCGAGAGTCGGTGTTAAAAGAAGGGAGGGGAACCAAAATGGTGGGTAGATAATCATCCAATTAAATTAGCCAGTTTTCTAAATTCATGTGCTCGCGTTTTTTCTAGGCATATCTTTACTTAACAGACATTATCGAGAGGTATGCAGGCGGGTATGAGAGAGACAAATGCCGATGGACTGTAAACTCCTTGATAATAGCCGTTTGTTTTTGAATTGCATTGTGCTTACTGTCGCGTTTAACGTAGTTCCTCTGTTATCCTACAAAAAAAAATATATAGAATTTACTGTAATCGGTTGTTTGGTCCCTCGTGGTGGTGTCCCAAAAATGAACCCAGAGTGATGTCTCTCACTGTATATATATCGTAACCATGATGGCAGTTCCGGTTTTCCCATCAACGAAGCATGGAAACGGTATTGATGATCGAAATCTGAAATGTGAAATTGGCACTATGGTAAGGAATTCCCAGAGTACTTCAATGTACAAATGCATTAATTTTGACATTAAAACAACTTATTCTCTACAGATGGACGTAATGATAAGTGTCCTTATCCTTTCTGGTGTTCAGTCCTTTTTTTTCTCCATAGAGAAATCCCTAGCGGATATCCATCTCGCCGGGCAGCAGAGGATGTTCTAAGTCGTCGCACTAAAGCCCCATGGTACCTATTTACACCTTTTGGCCGGGAAACCAGGGCAGTCTAATCGTCACTACGTCTGCTCCTCCAACAGGTGTTGTCCCCTCCTAAGGAACCCAAACTGCGACCTGAGGGGTCAAGATGGTGGACCTCTCAAGGTGAATGGGTATTACCCCCCCTGACGAACTGTGGGAGTCGCATCGGCATAATGCACCTCCACCACATGGGCCTGTGCAGTGTAACTGCTCGAAGCGACGGACATGCCCGTGTCTATCGCCCCCAGGCCGCAACTACGACGGCCGGACGTCATCGCCTACACGTCGCCGCCGCGTAATTCGTCGGCTGCGGGAGGGGAGTCTAATCATTCGCTCCCTCTCCCTCTCCGCAGCCTCCTTTGCGAGCGTGACTGTCTCGCAGAACGAGACGGCGGAGATCCACCCGGAAAAGTAGTGTATGTATGTGTTCAGTCCTGGGTATTTCATTTCAAAATAAGAAATCTTTACGAAGTATTAAAATGTTCTTAATGTTTTACCTTTCCTGTACCTTGATGCTGTGGAATAACCTCCCATCCAGTGTTTCCTGCTTATGACTCGGGGCGTTCGGTGAAGGAAAACATGGTGATGACAACGTAGCATAATTGTAGAGTATTTTCTAAACCCGCTTAGCTAGCTACCATCCTAATTTGAAAATATGTCGCCAGCACCTATGAGTGTATTTTAGCAGCTGCATTTGACAGTCAGGCCCATCTACAATTACCGTATTTATCATCTTAGACCAACACATCATTTAACGTCAGATGATGGTGGTCAGGCGTCTCCTTTACCGCCAGGCTAGGTCAAGGGGGAAGGGGAACCTGATCTTCAATCGCACTGGGGCGTTGGGCCAGTTAGACCGTGATGTCTTGGTTAACGAGCGGCTTGGCTTTCGGCCTGAGGTTTACCGCGGTGCATCGCGGTGCATACTCGCGTAATCCTGTGGTCTCCATCAACGCTGCAGCCGGTTTACCTTGGGGTTTTAGTCAGTAAGTATCTGACACTATCCACCTCTCCCCCGAAGTAGTGGGTGTCGAATGCAGGATCTCCCCACGCTTAAAAACAGAGGGTAACTCTCAGCCCACAAAAGTAACCTCACCCAGACGCCTTGTCAGACGCCAATGTGTCAATCGATACGTGTGAACGAAAAAGGTCCTTAACCTTAATTAAAAATAAACCAAGTTCGTTTTCCTCAACCTTTTTTTAACTCAATGTATCATTAAAATGCAATGCATTCCCCTGTTTAATAATTCATTAGATTATTCAAATGTACTTTTTAAAATATTGCCAAACGAAACGTACACTCAGAAATAATCCTTAAATCTTATACATTTTAAGTATAAAATTAATTGCTAGAACAAAATGGAACGTTTAAAGATTCGATACCGGGGTAGGTCCAGTTGAATAAATCGGGGCTGATTGGTATTGCAAACATTTCTGTTTCGATTGCATTATGTACGTGACCAGAGACGAGTGTGCATGTGACGAATACAATAAACAAGAACGTCTGCGTCATTTTTCCTATCTGAAACGTAAAAAAAAGTATTATTAGATAGGGCCGCACTCTGTTTCGAAAAAAATATACTTTCTTAAATTCATGGACGTAATATTAATATAATTTATATTAAGTATTTGGTATTATGGGTTATTGAGTCTGCCTAAAAACTGTCGGGGTAAAGAACGTATAACTAAATTAAAATCCGATAGAGATTAAATATTCAGAACATAAACTGCAGTTGAAATTGAAATTAAAAATTAAAACGCGGTGCCATCTATGAGATACCTATAACATTCGGTCCTACAGTCCTCTGTTAACAAACTAATTTAAAGCGCCATCTGTTCGAGACTGATGAAACTTACAATTAATAGCAATAATCAACATTGACAATAATTTAATCTGTAATTTAAAAAATATTGAGGCCAGTAATCGAAATATAAATTATCTTTCAAGTTGGACCAAATTATACTTAAATATCAACTTTCATGAAGATCGGTTGAATAGTTTCGGTTGAGGAGATCATCGAAAACAAACATCGTGACACTGGATTTTTATATATTTTGATTTTTTTTAAACAATTACCGGAGCAACTAAACGTGTAACTTCAGAACCGTTACTAATATATAGTACTAGCTGTGCCCCGCGGCTCCGCGCGCGTTTTTTTTAAATGTATTAAAGAAATGTAAAATTGTAAGTAGGTGTGTACATCACAGAAATGCTTTTACAAAAACATTTGTAACTACGACACGCACGCCGTCTACTGTAACATGTAACGTGTACATTAGATATATGAATACTGACAGTATATCGAATGGGGTGGTATTTGTCATCAGCAACATACCTGGAACTTCAACCTACTATATATCACAGTCAGCGCTCACTAACACTATATAAGAAAGTAATGAAAATTTTAAGTTATACATTATCGAACAATATGTCTTAAATCTTTTATTATATAGATATAATATGCCCAAATTGTCGATATACTTAAGTTATTTTTATACATTGCTATAATCACTGAGTTTTGTAGACGCAAACGCGGTAACTAAAACAATATGGCCGCCAAATTGACCAAAAAGATGATATAATTAATATTACATACAAATATATGACTTTCAATTATGTATATTTATTCTTGAAGTCCAGTAAAGCACACGTGTCACGCCGTTGTAACATATTTTTGATCAATTTCACACGGACGAATGCACAGGTAGCAGTTCCTCACTACATAGTGTACCAATTCAAATAAAAAAAGAATCATTAAAATCGGTTCACAATTGACGAAAATATCGATTAACATACATAAAAAAAAACATACAACCGAACATAGTAACCTCCTCCTTTTTCGAAGTCGGTTAAAAACAAAGTCCTCTGGTCTGTCTGTTTGTCTGTTCGCGATAAAGTCAAAAACTACAGGTCGGATTTGCATGCCGTTTTCACCAGTAGATAGAATGATTCATGGGGAAGGTTTAAGTATAATTTTCAAGGTTTTCTTTTTATTATCGGGGCGGGATAACGTCTTCCGATCTCGCTAGTTATCTACCCGTAAAAGTCCTGTGAAAGTCGGTCCAACCGATTAGGAGATAGTAGAATATTGCGGAAGAAGTCTTGAGTAACAAAATAAAATAGTCTAAGTTACTTCTTATAAGGTGAGTTATCTGCCAATGAAAGCCCCGTGAAAATCAGTTTAAGCATTACGGATATTGCACTACGGCCGAAGGCGAATAAAAAAACCTAAATTACTTTTTATGAGGTCTGCTATCTACCAGTGAACACCCCGTGAAAATCGGTCCAACCATTTTGGAAATAGCAATGCGGACGAAGCCGCGGACAAATAAAGTACAATATGTCAACCGCTATAATTTCGGCTATCTGCCAGTAAAATTCCCGTTAAAACAGGTCCCGCCGTTTTGGAGATTACCCGGAACAAACAAACAAACAGACAAAATATAATAATATAAAAATATAGACAAAATATAAAAAAAATTTTTTTGCTCATTTGTAGCCATATACATTCATCAAAAAGTTGTTATTTTAATTGTACATGCACAAACTTTATTTTTATAATACGTAATAGATAACAAATTTTGAATAGGAAAACAAAATAAACTTTGACAATGTTTGCGATAGAAACTTACCACGTTACCATGGCAACGTATATAATATTAACGCTAACGATATCTCTCAAATGGAAAAAAGTGCCCGATTTTGAAATATTCTTCATTGGTGCTCCGCTCCTATTCATCTTTGCGTGATGATATATAGCCTAAAGCCTTCCTCGATAAATGAGTTATCTAAAACCGAAGGGTTTTCTCAAATCGGACTGGTAGTTCCTGAGATCATAGCGTTCAACCAAACAAACAAACAAACTCTTCAGCTTTATATATTAGTATAGATATGGCTGATTGTTTTTGTAATTGTGTTTAAAAACAGAAAAAGTTTGGAAAATCGTACAGAATAGTGAAAAATATAGGCAAAACAATATTCATATAAGAAAGTGAGTGAGATCGTCAAAAATATTGACAGATTGACATTCAGTTGTTGAATTACCGTTTTATTTCATTACCTCGTCATAGTGTAAAGGCAAGATTTGGTCTAATTTTATTTATTAGCAAACATGAAATAAAATTATAAACGTCATTCAAAGTAGGTTTCGTTTACTTGAACAAAGTCCCGAGTTCGATTCTCGCACACAATGAACTATTGTGTGAATTATAGTTGTCTATGTATTTAGCACCTACAGTATACTGTCCAGCATTATGATATAGTAAAAGTAATGCTTATTTCTATCTGTGTGTAAGATCAATATTGTGCAATCATGAATGAATATAAAATTGTATCATTAAGAACACATACTCTTTTGTTAAAAAAATGTAGGTCATTTTTTTACTAATTAGTTACCTAGTTCCATTAGAAATGAGGTTAGTAATGCAAGTCTGATTCCATTACTAGTTAACCTCATGTTAATCATTGATACGAGCTAGTAATCTTATATATTGATGCGAAGAAATGTAACTATAACTCATTGTTTTTTTTTAAATTCAATATCATTATAAAAGAGTCTTTTTTACCAAAGAGTTTAAAAATCCTATAAATTAATAAACGTATGAAGAATTTTTGGCGCGGTTTTAGTCTGTCATGTAGTAGCTTTTATATTTTATTCATAATCTTGTTTTATTTGACTAGATTTTTTGTTATATTGGTGGTATTTTACGTAATATGGTAAGGTTAGAGTGCACAAGTGAAGTGGACGGAAAATAATACCACGGGCATGAATTCCGAGATGCCACAAAAACTCGCTGGAAAGAACAAAGGTGCCACCATCTTGTTAGAAAATTGAAATTATCACACTTGTAATAGTATTATCTACTCAATAGGCAGTAGTAATCTAGACGATTAGTGGCCAAAGATAAAATTAAAGAAAAAATATGAGGCTTAAACACAGTCTTCGATTTATTGTTGGTAAGGAAAAACACAGATTCCAATTTTTTTTTGATAACACTGAAGCTTGTCAACAGCAAAAAAATCGTTTAACTAATAAACAAACTAGTAGAAAAAGTTACTAAACTTTTTTTACTATGTTTATTTATACATAGATTCCAAATGTCAACACTGAAAAATGTGTGCGAATAGATATAGAAATATGTTAGAAATACTTAGAAAAATTAAGAAAATCGTTTAACAGAGAAGAAAATGTAGTAAACTTTTTTTTTCTCTGACTAATTACGCTAGCAAGGACTTTACAGCTTCACCGGACTACTCGATCTACTATACACGTTTATATAGTACGTAGATTCCAAATAAAAAAATTGAAGCGAATAGAAAAAGGAGTGAAAGAGTGAACGATAGAGTGGCAATTTATTCTTATAAACACCCACGAAAAGTTCTAAATGGTGATAATTGTTGTCAACATTACAAAAAAATCTTACCCCAATAGTCTAACAGCATTCATAGAATTTTGGCGTTTAAACACAATTTAAATCACTAAAATAGAAATGTTATTGATCTACATTTGAACAGTAGTTCATAGTGAACGCAGCACTGAAGCGCATGTGCGAGGAACGCCCGGAAAAGTTCCAGAGATGTATTTCGGGATGAAAAACGGGTTTAGAAATTGGGTTATTAAAAAAAATATTGGTTGTCTGTAAAGTAGGTTTACGGACGATAATTTTACGTGATAATGACTCGGATGCATCGGGCGATGGAGCGGAAGAGAGATAGATGCTATACAAGCCGAATGCTTAGGCAGATTGCGCCTCTCTATCGCTTGTTTCGCGCTTTCTCTTGCACGCTCGGCTCAGGTGGAACGTGACAATGAGTCATGCTTTTTGGAGCGTGCAGCCGGCGTTCATCGATTTATAAGATGTTATCACGTCAAAAAAACTCTCATAACAAATATCTTTATTTTACGTTTTTTGTTTTGGCAACCAATCTTCGAGATTATTACTGCCATTGTCGAGTAATAATATGAGAAATGTCTTCAGATAATTTCAATATTCTAACAAGATGGTGGCTCCCTTGTTAGAACTTTCCAGGGAGTTTATGTGGCATCTTAAAATTCATGCTTTGTGGTTTTATTTACCAACCACTTCACTTTTGCATAATAACCGAACTATAATATGTAAAACACCATATATATTAGTCAAATAACACAAGATTATAAATAAAATATAAAAACGATTACAAGATACACTAAGATTTCGCCAAATACTCGTTTTAAGTTATTGTTATTGTTGTTTTTTTATACAAAAAGCAAAGAAAACTTTCTTGTATTCCAAACTTCAGTATGGAGCGTGTCATATTGAGGTATATAGAACAATATGCCATAATGTATTGCTGGATGATTCATTTTAATACCAAGGAAATTTCACATAGTTTTCAGTCATGTTAAGGCATTCTTTAGTGATAATACTTTTACCCATAACTTTGTATTTTATCTCGATCTACACATAGATTTATTCCGTCAGCTACGTTTAAGAGACAGAGATTTTATTTTAGTAATTATTAATTATTGTAATCTGTATTTTAATAAAGGTCGGTTGTTGTTCGCTTTTTTTTTGAACTGACTACGCTATTGACCTAGCAAAGTCTTTACAGCTTCAGCGGACTACGCAAAAACTGTTGGATAGGTTGCAATTAATACATTTTAATTTTTATTCATAGACACTTGGTCCTTAACGAAAAAATTAACACTGTATTTTCCTTTAACATAAAGTTATCAAAATCATAAGAGATAACGATTTTATAAGTGCTACATATGCAGCGACGTGTGTTTTCTGCCGGAAAGGAGTGCGATAAGTGGTGTAGTATACATGCTTATAAGAGAGGAAGTAAACAATTAACATTGTGTACAAAGATTTTGCAAGAATTTTGCTAACATTGTTTTTATTTTTTCCTTTGCACATCAAATATGTTTTTGAGATAATAAACTACTCAGACTAAGTCATGGGTGTCAAATAGATGTGAATAAATACAAGATTGCTTCAAATCTCTACAAAAAACATTTGCAAAATATCCATTTAGTAAGGCAAAAAATTACATACGTCCACAGATGATATTAATGTTCGTGATCTCAGTAGATTTGATCATAAACCTTGAATAACTATTACGTATATTAGATCAAATCTTTTTTAATTGACCACGTTTGGCGTAGCATGATGTACTCGTATTACTAAATGATTTTTTTTCAAGATTAGATTTGTCTGTGTTGACCTTACTATTAATAAGATCTATTTTTATGTCTATTTTATCTATTTTAGTATTTGACCGCAATCGAATCTAATGTTTTAATGATGATGTGATTGGAAATGATGCACACGTTAATCCTAGAGGGCAATTGGTTCTCAAGTGCAGCAACTGGAACATAACTATAGGATTTTGGTAATACATTTTCAACTTGGCAATGGTAGCTACCCCGGCGAGCTTAGAAAAAACTTTTGCACCATCGGCCATCCTACGTTTTCATCGCGATATTGATATAAAAGGTTGGCTCGTTCGTAAAAATTCGAACCTACGCGGTGTCCGCATACATTAACCAAGGAGCCATCGTCGCTTCAACTTCTTTCCGCAACCGTTTTCTATTTATCTTTGTACTTATAAAATAAGTATGAGATGATTATTTAAAAATTGAATTAAACCATTTCGTGTTTACTTTCAGATAATTAAAAAAAAAGTCGAAACAGTCACAAGGGCTGCCGACAGAAGTAAAATCTCAAAACAATTAAGTAAATGTATTCTCTTTTGAATTTTCATATTAATTATAGTGTGAATGACAATATTTAGTTAATAAACTAATATTTATTTCAGAATTTGTACATTGCAATTATTAACATTCCTATGGTTTTCATATCTATTGGCACTCGGAGCAATAGCATATAGCAATACATTTTTATAAAGTCTATTAATCAATCAAACGTGTGATGAGCTGCAAAATATCAATATTACATGTACACAGATCCGTCGTTAATCTACCACCAGCCACGTAAGCGCAATACGGCCGATCATGCTTACGTAGCATGTCATGACGCGAAATTATAAATTAATCTCCTACCAAAAATATTGGTCAAAGCGCCTAAAGAATTTTTCAATTCAAAAAACTTTTAGAGAATTATATAATAATGCAATCCGTTTCCCCTTAAGTTCGTTTTAATCTTTCGCAACGTGAGAAGCCTACTTTATTATACATCCGAAAAGTTCATTGTACAGTAGTTTATTATAGGCTTATTGTTAATATATCATATAAAAAAACGAAAAGAATTTATTCATTATGATAATAAAGGTTGTACGCCAATGATTATTTTATGTCGTTGTTATTTTAAAACAATAATTGTTACATACTATTCTTTATTATTCTACTGTTCAGTAAGTTGCTATTTTATAGCTTATCACAATTTGTAACAGTGACAACAAAATTAATTGAATATTTATTATTCGTATCTTGACTTTGATTGTTACCTACGTCCAGAGCTGACCGTGCACACATATCGGTTGCTGAATAATAATTACTCCTTCTCAAGTTGCAATAACACCGGTGGACTATTTTCTTTGTCAATAATATTAAATAGATCTTTAATAATAAGTTGTCTGTTGCTTACGAATAATACATAAAATTATGCATTCGATGTTGTAATAAAAAAACACATCTATTATTCATGAAGGAGTATTAACGAATGGTCAATACTATTGAAGTTTAATTGTATAAAGTCACGGCTACAATCAATGACAGTATGAGGAATGAAACGGTTATTTTTTTTAAACATTTTTTACACTACATGTGTAAACAATATTTTATATTTATTCTCATAGCCGCTTACGCATGCGTTGCCCTTCTATCTTTAAATATTTCCTATTTATATTTATTTACGTTATTATAGAGATATAAATAAGCGAGTACGGCCCTGAAACAGAGAGTGACGTAAAATTCCAACGGACGTCATAGCGTTATTACCCGTACTAATGAAAACGTACAACGCCAAAACTATAACGTTTCATTCCACGTAAATTATACTTTGAAATCATACTAAAATATTAAATAAACATCCTTTTTACTACATCTTAAAACATAGGTACATAATTGAATTCATATAAGCTGAAATTTTTTATTTATTTATTAAAGACAATCTCATTTTAAAACAAGATTTCATATAAATTTCATAAAAATGGTCAACATGAAATGTATTCGTAATTTATTAGGGTTATAAGTTGTTTATACGCGCAGATGTGGGCGTAAAATGTCATTCATTCGAATGAAAGAGGTTGTGGGCTTCGACGAAAATTCATATTTTTTATGAAAAAAAATATTATGGATTTTTTAAATGTAAAGTATAGTATACGTTGATAGGGCCCACGCGTGCCCCTTACGCTTTTGTGAAAACTTGTGTTGTTTGTTTTTAATAACCTCGCTCGTTTTAGAGCGTTTGTTTTTCACGTTTAAACATTTCGGAAATATGCTGAAGTTCAAAAAGATGGGCTCGGATAAAGTGCCACTTCTGTTGGTCACCGCTAATGTTGGATCAATATTCGAAGATGTGAGTTTCATTATATGTATATATTTTTTTCAGAGGAATTCGCGATCGTGAGTGTCATAAAGTAATTATGTTGTTAATTAATTCAATTAAAATGTTGCGCGCGAAGTCATAGAAAGATAATGTTCTAAATTTAAAACCACTGTTAACGCGTAGGTAGGCTGCACATTATTATAACTAACTGTTTTTACAGGAAATTTATAATCTATATTTTTACGATAAACCGTTTTTTTATGAAGTTTCATTAAATTAGTACCTACATATAATATCCTAAGAGTTTAAATTGCTAATAACATAAGCAAAAACTCTATAGCATTCAAATAAATTCACATAACAATAAATACCTAATCTGTTATGAATAAGAAATCTAAAGGCCACATAATATAAATAAAAAATAATATCCTACTTATGTGATCAAAATTTTTAATCTCTATTTTACTATACAATTTTCAAAAATGTTATTCTTAGTGGTAATACACGAATATGTCAAAAAGTATAGACTTTTCGAAATAGTGTCTGATAGCTAGCTGGTTTTGAAGTAGAACGATAGATTAGTCTAGATATTATCATGATATTTTTTGGTGCTTATGTTTTCACCTCTGTACATAAAATGTATTGTTATGAAAATTATCAACACACACAAAGTAAACTACTGACTAATGATGAATAAAATGCTTTTACTTCCAGACTCCAACTGGTAGCTGAAATTAAAGTTGGAGATAAACACAGTAAATTGCATTATGCATACTCTATGCTCATCCCCAAAATGCTTACCTTATGAAAATCTAGCATTTTCTCTAGCTACTGTAGTATGAGTTAAACCGACAAGATTTAATTTTCACTTCTGAGCATCATATTTTATATATATATATCACTTAAAATTAAATAATAATCAATCAATAAGTATAAGTAGATATTTAAAAAAATAATATGTTATAGGTAAATACTCTATCAATTTATTGACAGTATATCATTGGAGCAAAGTAGATGTACAATTGAAAAGTTTAAAATCAAATAGAAACTTGTTAATAGTAAGAAGATTATATCAATAAAAAGTCTTCAAGCCATAGATAATATGTACCTACTATTGAGGTCTGAGTTGGAACATCTCATCTGGTGTAGTCGACTACACCCTTCAAAGTTAAACAGCAGCATGAAGATTGCTGCTTTGTGGTAAAGTGTACTGCTGATGGTCTTACAGTCAAACTCTGCACAGGCTTCTCATTCTAAGTTAGGATTCTAACATTTAGGATTTTCTACATAAAATTTGACTTAAGCCATCGATTGAAAATTGTGCTTACATTATGTTGGGGAAGTGATTATGCCCTCACCTTCTTTCAGGAAATGGTCTTAGACCTAGCCGTTTGCCTCTTAAAGGCTATCATTATGATTGGCTGAAAATATGTTTTTAAAAGAACATGAAAGATGAAGACATAGAAATGTATCTACAAATTTAATTATGTTATAATATATAATGTCCATAATACTTATATCTCCTCAGCCGTCAGTAATGCTCCCGATCTGGACATCAGAATTCCTTCAAGCCGTCTCCCGGATGGATCCAAAGTTCATTGCACTCCACCTGCAAGAAGTTGGTGGGAAGACATTTGAGAAGTCTATGCAATATGTTCGGGATTTCGTCCAAAGGCTTTGCGATTGCCCCGAGTTAAGACTATATGACAAAATTAGGATTTATCTAGATGAAGACTTCAGTTCACCTGAGAAATTCACGGTACCTACTCATTTTATATAGGAAATATAATTATTATAGAAATAGTTTTCCTGGTCCTGAAGTTCGTCCTGGGTCTTTGGTTATGGCTAGCTTCTAAATCTCCAGAAGTTTCTTTGAAATATTTGAAAGACTCCTACTCATTACAATGCCTCATTTGCATAATTTCAGTATATATGCAAAATATATAAATACCAAGTTTTCCTAGATTCCGTAAAAATTGACTCATCTTTACTTTACCTTTACTTTTCTATTTGTTAGCTAGAGATAATAACACCAAAGCTATTTTACTTTCAACATAATGAAAATTTAAACCTTATTAATGTAATCCAGTGGTTTTGACTGTCTTTTTAACAAAATTGAAAAATTTGTAGGCTTTAGGTAACATGTACTTCGCCCACACTTCACTCACAGATCTAAAGATATGGGATTTTGAATTAAAGGCTTTCGTTGAAGTCATTGGTAAAGAGGTACACAGTGGTAATATAGAGAAAGTGACAACCAAAGAAAAGGCCAAGTTTCCTCAGCATTTCTTCCCGGAGGTATGTCAATTGTATCACTAAACTTGTTATATCACAAATTAATAGCGATTGAGTGCTGTACTATTAAGATTTTGGAAATTGTATCTGTTTATGATGTGAATACTGAAGATATAGTTTGAGCCCTTAAGTGCCATTACAGTTTAGATGTTTATTAGTTGCACCTAAATGCAACAATTTCATTTAAGCTCAAAAATATGTGCATAAGCTTTTAAAAAATTAAATGAACAGTAGTGTTGACAATTATTAAATAATGTCTATGAATAATCCGTGAACATTAACATTTCATGTGATAAATTATATCACATGTAACATCTGCTACATGCATCGAAAGCATCAGTTAACTGTTGCATAAATGTTATATAGATGTACACAATTCTTTAGAAGTAGCAGAATTATATTATTCGATGGTTAAAAGTATGTGGCAGAAAGATATAAAAAATTGCAGTTTACATTACAGTACATTGCAGTGAAGCATGACACTAGTTAAATGTGAGTCTTTGAATGAAATTCACAGTTATTCTCTACAGTTTAAATGTTGTTTTATGTCTCTGAAAAAAGCTGATAAATGCAAGAAATGTTTTCACTTGTAGTATTTGTGCTGCCAGGAACTGCCGCTATTGTGTACTATTTTTAATCGCCCCCTTGTGAAATGTAACTTGTTGTTAAATATCACCCATCATATAACAGTGAAAAATACCTTCAGAATATAGCGTATTAAAACGGCTATAATTTATGAACACAAACAGCAAGCTCGATAAAAATGCGCAAAGGTCAATGGTTTTTTCAGCCAATACTTTTGTTTTATTTAAAACTGGGTTGTGAAATTATTGACAAAATATATAGAAAAAAAAATGTAATCCCAGTGCAAATGGTCGCGGAAGGGATTCCTACGTACGCGCTGGTGCATCCGCGGTACAGCAATCGAGTTTATCAACATACATCTGTTCCACGACGCATCTAATCTGCTCGCCCTGGAACCCTACCCTTCAGTTGGTATAATTTGTCTAACTTCATATTATTTTAGTTTATAGTACACTAACTTTGTAATCTCTGTGTTTACCTAGTGGTGAGTGAAATGAACAATATAAAAACTGTTATACCATGAAAAATATATGGATATGTTGAACGGTGTTAAGTTCTATCAATCTCAGATATTCCAATATCCTTTTTGATATATTGTTATGTCCGTAGGTTAATAGAAAGTAATTTGCGTCATTTAAAACATTTGCTCTCGTACAGACAAAAATCAAATAGAATCATACAATTAACATCTTATAATACTGTAGTCGCAGTCTTCTTGTAGATCGCTTCCTTGTTTCTCTTGGTATTCGCTCCGCTGTATAGAATAGAACTGTGCTCGAACGTATCGCCTCGCGCTTTATATAGCTTTCAATAAACCGGGGTGGAAAACTCTGGAAGCCTGAAATCATTACTCGAACGAATCGATAAAGTTCAATGCGGTCCATGTTATAATTCCGTTATATTGTTTTCCCATGATGTAAGCCATACAACTTAGTGATTCGTATGATACATTTAGACGATGCTAGTTCAGTGGTAGTCTTCGGTTTGGCTTTCGATGAAACAGATATGAAGATGTAGTTTTCTAAATGTCCATCTTATTAGTTACTACCTGGATAGTTGAAGTGTTGATCGCTCAGTGGTTATCATAGGTTCGAATCCTAGCAAATGAGCCGGAATTTCCGGTGAAGGAAAACATTGTGATGAAATCATAGCGTGGTGGTAGGACTTTTACTAAGTCCCCGCGGCTACCTACCTCACTCAAATAACTTAGCGTGCTTACTATATTTGACCACATTGCCCTTTAAGATCAGATAAGGTTGTGGTCAAACGCTACAACCTGTGAAATATAAAAGAAACGTCATCGAGTTGGAGATTTGCTAACAAATGCTGATAGACATCTTCTGGAAGCTGTACTTGAGAATCAGTCCCTCTAAATCTTGGGTGTTACTATTTTTTTTTTAGAAATAGTACTATTTATCTTAAGCCGCTTAGTCATTGAACGTCAGATGATGTTGTTATCAGTAACACTTTCCTATAAAGTGTACATAACAAAGAAGTAAATAGTTTTATCTTTATTTTATTCATTGACAATACGATGCATAATGATGATTCATGATTAGTAGAAAGTGATGTTTCATATTTCCCATATTTTTGTCATTTTGATTGCAAAAATAGCACAGTGTTGTTGGTCTGAATCCTACACGGGACAGGTTTATGTTCGTCTGATTTTCACGAAGATTTACTTCGTAGACTTGATGCTTAACACGTTCCGTGCCACGTGTACCACCAGTAGTACACGTTATACTTGATCGCTAGGTCACGTGTACCCCCGGCTGTACACGTTAAACTTGATCTTTAGGTCACGTGTACCACCGATGGTACATGTCAAACTTGATTTTTAGGTCACGTGTACCACCGGTGGTACACGTTAAACTTGATTTTTAGGTCACGTGTACCACTGGTGGTACACGATTTAATAACTATTGAAATCGAAAGAATCACGTCATGTTATGTATGATGTTGTAACGTATTATTGTATGAGAATACGTGATGTAGTCCAGTGAAGTTAGAGGCCCGTCAGTCCAACAGCGTAGACAGTTTGTAAATAAAAGTATACCTATTTTTCGTCAAAATATCAAATGGCCTGAAGGACGTGTCAGTGGAAAATGGCTTGGCACAGAGCGTTTTAAGTGTGGGAAATGTGTTTTCGAATAAGAAATAGAAAAAAATGAAATTGCAAGAAAAAAATGTAATATTCCAAGGTATACTGCCGCAGTCGGCGCCGCGCGCTCCGGCACACGCTACGGCACGTACATTCCGACGTAAACGCCGCGCCCTATTTTATATTCGGTGACTTCAATTTCCGAACGGACACGGGCGGCGTCGTTAAGGTTCGTTTATATTCCTACAAGGCACGCTAATTATATTTATTGCGGTTCCGTTATAAAAAAAATATATATGTATAAGACTGTCGTGGTCTGGTTGCTTAATGATGCCTGGGAACAAAGTATAAAAAAAAAAATATTTCTTAAAATAATGAGTGATATGTCATAGACAATTTACTATTTTGTCAACATCTAACATATAGTATTCACTTAGTTTTTGCAGATTAGCGACTAACCTTTGGTAGTTTTTGGCTGGATCTTAGAATGTCATGTAGTGGATTTTATATTTTATTCATAACTAGCTGTCACCCGAGGCTCCCAAAGCAATCAAAACGAAAAAAATGCCCGATTTTGAAAAATTCTTCATTGGGGCTCTAAAACCAAAAGATTACAAATCGGACAAGAATTTCTGGGGATAAGAGGGTGCAAAAAAAAAAAAAAAAAAAAACTTACCTTATATTATTTTATGTTATTTGACTCTATATTAATGGTTATGGTAATATTGGTGGTGTTTTACGTAATATAGTTTGTATATTGTGCACAAGTGAATGGGTGGCAAATAATACCACGTAGCATGGATTCTGACTTGCCACAAAAACTCCCTAGAAAGTTCTAACTAGAGGGCCACCATTTTGTTAGAACATTGTAATGATCACAAGGAACTTGTAATATCAACATTTACTCGACGATAGTAGTAATAATTTAGTAGAAGATTGGTTGCCAAAAATAAAACTAAGAACTAGACTAAACTCGCGGCGGAGTTTCAAAACAAAATAATAACTAGTTCATGCTACGCGTCAATAAATCGAAAGAATTCTAAAAATCGGTTAAATAATTTTTGAGTTTCAAAGTTAATCCAATACAAACGAACAATCAAATTTTTTCTCTCTATATCAGTAGTCCTAACTAATCTACAATTCCATACTAATATAAAGCTGAAAAGCTTGTTTGTGTAAACGTGCTAACCTGAGGAGTTACTGGTCCGAATTGAAAAATTCTGTCAGCGTTGTCATTCTGCTCATTTATTGCCGAAGATTATCATCATGCAAGACCAATAAGAGTGCAGCACCACTGAAGTTTGAAAATCGTGTTTTTATTCCTTTTGAGAGCTTCTGCTGCGTGTTAGCGTTAGCCCAAATTAACTATTCCACGTGGACGAAGTCGCGAGCAGAAGTTAATATTTTAATATATAATAGGTCTTTACCTATGAAATTGCCGTTCTGCAGTACTGGCCATTTCAAATCAAAATAATTTTTGTTTGGCTAAGAATTCTAATTTCAAATTAATTTTATTTTAAAAACATGGAATTCTTTTTCCAAAAGTAGTCATTTGTTTATTGATTAGTGTTACATTTTCATCGCATTTCAATCTTTTTTGTCATCATGGATACGTTAAAAATTCGAGTAATTATGGAATATGAGTACCGTCGTGGCAGCAACGCGGCACAAGCGGCACGCAACGTCAACGACGTTTAAGGAGCTAACACTACAAACCAACACACCACCTGTTATTGGTTTGCTCGCTTCCGTTCTGGGAAGTTCGACCTGAAAAATGAACCTCGCGGTCGTCCGAAGACTTTGGTTGACAATGACGAATTAAAGGCGATTGTGGAAGCTGATGATACACAATCTACGGTTGAATTAGCAGCAGCTTTCGACGTTAGCGTCAAAATAATATTGGTCCATTTGCGTCAAATTGGCAAGGTAAAAAAGCTTGACAAATGGGTGCCCCACGAACTCAATGATCGCCAGCGCGAAGTACGCGTCGAGACGTGCCTTTGACTGCTCAACAGACACACAAATGAAGGAATTTTAAACCGCATTGTTACCTGCGATGAAAAATGGATTCTGTTTGATAACCGCAAGCGCTCAGCAAGTTGATTGGATCCTGGTTCAGCAACTAAACAATGTCCTAAACGAAAACTTACGCCTAGAAAAGTGATCGTCACTGTTTGGTGGTCTAGCGCCGGTGTGATTCATCACAGCTTCTTACCAAACGGGGTGAGTATTACTGCAGATGTGTACTGTGAAGAACTGAACACAATGATGGAGAAGCTGGCACATCTCCAACCAGCATTGGTCAATCGCTCGTCTCCGCTGCTTCTGCACGACAACGCGCGACCTCATACTGCACAGCAGATGGTCCCCAAGTTGCAAGAACTGGGGTTGGAAGTTCTCCGTCATCCGCCCTACTCACCAGACCTCGCGCCTACAGACTACTACTTTTTCCAGAATTTGGATAACTCCTTGGCGGAATAAAATTCAATACCCGAGAGATAGTACAAAATGCCATTGAAGAATTTGTTGCCTCCCGTCCAGCTGATTTCTTTAAGAAGGGCATCTATAAACTGCCACTGCGTTGGCAAAGATGCATTGATTGCATGGGTGATTACTTCGATTAATACAAATAAAAAATACATGAAAAAAATTCCTTTAAATTTTTTCATACAGAACGGCAATTTCATAGGTAAAAACCTAATATATATATATACAGTGTTAATAATACACAACACAGAATAATTTTTAAAAGTGCGCGATTCAACAGATAATATTGTGCCATAAAGCTTCAGCATTTCTCTCTCCCTCTCTTTATATATGTGTTGAGTATATTAAAATAGAGTATATCTCATTCTCTCACAACCTAAAACCTATATATACGTTTATAGCTACCTCTTTCTCGTTACACGTTTTCGTTTCATAAAATTTTACTTCAAAAACTATTATATTTATTACATATAGAAGGTAACAGAAGACCTTACTGCGTGTCGAGTACAAAACGGAACTAACGTAGAAGTCTCCAAGATGCTATACCGTTCCAAGAATGAAGATAGAATTGTCCTGACTATTGGCAAGAAGGAATTCTCTCATGCCGACCATCAGAAAGTGTTTCGGGAGCCATGGGTAATATTATAAATATTCTTGATACTTATAATTTCGATATTATAAAGGCTAATTGACTAACAACCCACTGACTGTCTTGGGACGTTAGTCAATTAGCTTTTTCACATTCTAAAATATCTAGTGTCTCAATAACCGTATCAAACGGACAGACAGACAAAAAGGCAATTAATATTACACAGTCATTCATTCTTGAGCTATGGTTCAAATTTCACACCCCTATGTCATTTAAGATTAATAACAAAAAAGTGGGTTAATAAAGATGAATAAAATAAAAAAGAAATAGAAAAAAAAATATGGTCAAAGAACTCTAATTCTCATCGAAATTCCATACGCCTTTTCTTTAATTCCGAATGTAATTCGCTGTGGAAATTTAGATTGTTTGTATTTGTATATTTTCGTCATGTAAGAAAGAAACGTTGTGCCTCTTCCATGCAATTTACTCTCTCTTTGTAATCTGATATCATTTTTCAATGCAAAAAACGTAAAGTACAATCATATCAGAAAGTTTCATTCAATATTTTAGAAAAAAATATCTATTTATTTAAAAATCAATACGAAACAGTGAATTATCAATTATATAAAAAAAAGTTTGAATGGTAAAACTCGTTCAATATTGAGGTTATACAACCGGCAGAGCACGAAGTTCGTTTGCTTGAATTTCGATACTTGCAAATACACACTCGTATACTATACAAAGAAACAGAGAGAGAAAGTTGTATAGAAGGAGCATAACGCGTTTTTCTTACGTGACGATTTTGACCAGTTAACTGCTACCACAAGTTGTGTAAAATTGATGAATAAAATTTAATTAATTCCAGTTACAACGTTACGATCGTGAACTGGAAGCGCTCCGACCGCACCTCTACGAGTTTCCTATTAAATTCCCTCCTTCCTATCCCTTTGAAGAGGACGTCCATCTTCCGACTCATTACATGAAGACGAGGTATGTTCATCTATATTCATTATCGGTTTTTTTTAATCAATTAGCTTTTTAACATTCCATTATATCTGATATCTTAATAAGCGATTGATATCTTAACAAACAGACGAAAAAGGCAATTATTATTGCAATGTCATTCATTTCTGAGCTATGATTAAAATTTCAAAACCATAAGTCATTTACGATTAATGGCAAATAAATAATAGTTTAAAAAAACTAAAAAAACACGCTTTCATAAAAAAGGTGCTGATATTAACATGCGATGCGTCACTGTTAATATCAGCACCTCCAGATATCAGTATTTTTATCATTGTTTTGTCACTTTTTACAAAAATATACATTTATTTCTAATTTACACTATTCTTAATCCAAATTTATTAAATTTTATTTTCTGTTTTTTAGTTGAATTTTTTTATGAAAGCGTGTTTTTTTAGTTTTTTTAAACTATTATTTATTTTTCATTTTTTAGTTAAATTTTTTTAATTTTTTTTCGGATTATTACATTGTCATCGACCTTTGACAGGTGTGCAAAGTTTGAATTAAATCTGATCGTTCAAAGTAGGACAAAATCGAGCTCAAAGGGGTCGGTTACATACATACAAGTGAAGCTAATAAAAGCGTGATAATAGGGTACTTTAAATTAGACTAGCTGTTAACCGTGGCTTCGTCCGCAATGATGTCTTCAAAACGATTGGACCAATTTTCACGGGACTTTCACTGGCAGATAGCTGACTTTATAAAAAGTAATTTAAGCAATTTTAATTTATACTAGCTGTTAACCGTGGCTTCGCTCGCAACGTTATCTCCAAAACGGTTGGACTGATCTTCACAAAACTTTCACTGGCATGTAGCTGACCCTATAAAAAGTAATTCCAGCAATTTTAGTTTATACTAGCTATTAACCATGGCTTTGCCCGTAGTGCTATCTCCAAAACGGTTTGACCGATCTTCACGAGACTTTCACTGGCAAATAGCTGATCTTATAAAAAGTAATTTAGGCAATTTTAATTTAAACATAGCTGTTAACCGTGGCTTCGTCCGTAGTACTATCTCCAAAACGGTTCGACCGTTTTTTACGGGGCTTTCACCGGCAGATAGCGGACATTATAAAAAGTGATTTAGTCTATTTTAATTTAGACTAGCTGTTAATCGTGGCTTCGCTCGCAGTACTATCTTCAAAACAGTTAGACCGGTTTTCACGAGACTTTCACTGTCAGATAGCTGACTTTACAAAAAATAATTTAGTTAATTTTAGTTGATACTAGCTGTTAACCGTGGCTTCGCCTGCAGTGCTTTCTCCAAAACGTTTAGACCGATTTTCAAGGGATTTTCACTGGCAGATAGCGGACCTTATAAAAAGTAATTTAATTTATTTTAATTTAGACTAGCTGTTAACCATGGTTTCGCCCGCTGTGCTATCACCAAAACGGTTAAACCGATTTTCACGGGGCATTCAGTGGTAGATAGCAAACCTTATAAAAAGTAATAGAGGTTATTCTATTTTAGATTAGCTGTTATCCGTGACTTTGTCTGCATGAAATTTAGCAAGATTTCAACTAATTCTTTATTTTTAATATTAGAAATAATTATCAGCTTATTGCTTACAATTCGACATTATAATTATTAACAACTTTAATGATATAGAGGTATTCCTAATAAGATCTTAGATTATAAACGTCTTACGTAAAGAGTTCCATAATACAATTTCTTGAGGAACAGACAAGCGTTTATTTTTTGTATAGTCACAAAATCTTAATTATAATAATGGCAATGTATATTAAATGTAATGTTAATGTAAATCTTTATAATAATATTTTAAGTTATTGTTTCATTAGGTCCTTGTACAGTTTAAGTGAGCACTGAGGTAGTTCTATGGTGGGTTAAGGTTCCAATTATGTTGCTGTGACAAACCTCATTTGGCACGCTGTTAGTATTTATATATCTAATGTACGCGTTACATGTTACTTTTAGTGGCGTGCGCGTCGTACTTACAATTGTCTTTAAAGAGCATTTGTATAATTGTACATAGTCTCACAATTTTATTATTCTTTAATACGATTTTAAAAAAACGCGTGCGGAGCTGCGGGTAGAGCTAGTAATAAATAAATTTGAATAAATTAAATAAAGAAATAAAATAATTAAAAAAAGGGTTTACGTGTATTTCAAATGGAAAAAAAATCTTGCTAACTCTAAGTACTTCAAATTACTATTAAGGGTTGTAAGTTGCAGGATTTTTTTTTCCAAATATTCAACAAAATTTCAAATTGGGACTAAAAAACATAATACAAAAAATGTAATATCTACACGATTCATATTAGTTTCTTCCACGGTCGCTCTCACGTTAAGGTACTTCTGAATCCCCTTATTTCCTCGGTCGAGGAATTCTGAACATAGCCGTTTATGTTGCTCTTTGAGAGATCTTGGCATAGGCCATAGACATTGCCCTGTTAATTTTGGGGTCTTTATATAAGAGATCATCTAAAACACCATCCAAACATCAAACTGTTTCAATGCCTCTAGTTCCCCTCATTTCCTCTTCAGAGAAACTGAATATTATCCTCTACAGATCTCTTAGGGAGATCTTCGCATAGGCCATAGACAAATATATAAAAATCCAGTGCCGATGAACTCCGAAATTACTCAACCGATCTTCATGAAAGTTGGCATTTATGTACAATTTAGTCCAACTTGAGATATATGATAATTTATATTTCGATTAATGGGCTCAATATTTTTTTAATTACAAATGAGATGTTTATCGATGTTGATTATTGTTGTTAATTGTAAGTTTCATCAGTCTCGAACAGATGGCGCTTTATATTAGTTTGTTAACAGAGAACTGTAGGACCGACTGTTATAGATATCTCATAGATGGCGCTACGATTTGAATTTCTTTTTCAATAACTGAGCCACAGCAACACGTGGCCGGGTTAGTTAGTTGACTTATAAGTGTTTATGTTTTTTTTTTTATGGGGTTTTAATATCGAGAGGTTTCCAGATGTCCAGCCTGGTGCGACAGGGTTCTGTTATCGCAGTCTGCACGTCTGTTGGTTCAGCAGACGGATCCAGCTCGTACTGGAGAGAATAAACATCTGCATACATCACGGTCAGTTTTGAAAGTCTATATTTACTTTTTACTTTTTTAGTTTTGTGGCATCTCAGAATTCATGCCCCATAGTATTATTTCCCATCCACTTCACTTGTGTACAATAACCGAACTATATTAAGTAAAATACCACCAATATTACAAAATATAGAGCTATATAACACAAGAGTGCAAATTAAATATAAAATCCATTACATGACATTCCTAGATTCCTAGATCCTAGTTTCCTAGATTTTTTTTTTTATTAGACCTAAACAGAGTTTCATTTGACAATTGTATATTATATATTCAGTATATATATTTAAAATTAAACACTTCTGGACATAAACACAGCTTACATTGTTGAAACGATGTTTATCTAAGAAAATATGAAAGAAAAATAACTAACACCAGCAAGATTTTGTATAAACACGCAAATTTTATATCAATTTATTTAAAGTCGATTTTAGGTAGAAATAAAAGTAGTAAATATATCGTAATTTTATACTTATTCATACAGCATGACTGGTTAAAGAGTTGCAATATTCTCACAGATCATTTATTACTTTCTTCTGGTACTAAATCAATGAAATATATCGGTGCTTAATATGTGATGTAATTATCTCCGGAAACGCAAAACTGATATACACTCAACATCAGGTGATTTACGTAAAAACGAACTGGTGTTATAAAAAGGAAAGCAATGAATAACACTGTGCCGCCACCTCGACCCGCGCCCTCTTCCCTTTGATCGGCCGTACGGCGTTCCCACGGCAAGCAGTTACGTAATGATTAACCTTGAAAAGCGCCCCTTCAATTTTGTTCTCAATTAACCTAGGTGTAATTTTATTACGTTTAAAAGTATCGTTCCCATACTTTTAATAGTATTAGAACAAACTTTAGCTATGGACCTCTTTGTTGTTTATTAGTATTTGTTTTGATATTATTACTTCATATGTTAAATGTGACCATAAACAACCACACAATTGAACAGTATCCCCCCCTTTTTATACGACGAACACGTTCGGCAAATGTGAGAATGTTGACCCCAACTGGTTCTCGATTGTGGTAGAGCAAATGTTTTATGGGTATGATATACAAGTAATGTCTCAACTTGTCGTTCGATTCTAGGAAGTCGGTAGCAGATTCTACGGACAGCAGCAGTGGGAGAGTGTCTTCATCTGACAGCAGCCCCGTCAGATCAGGTTCTCCTGCACGACAGAAACAGGTATATTTAACAAAAATAACATTGGAAATATGAACGCTAGTTTGTTTCTTACACTTACACACCGTAACTACTCAACCGATCATGATATTATAAATACACTAGCCGGCCCGGCAGACGTTGTCCCGCCCTGATTATAAAAAAAATCCTGGGCAAATTATATATCAAAACGTTCCTTGTGAATCACTTTATCGACTGGTGAAAACCGCATAAAGATCCGTTCAGTAGTTTTTGAGTTTATCGCGAACAGATAGACAGACAGACGCGGTAGGGGACTTAGTTTTATACTATGTAATGAAGTGTATGTACTTTCAGTACAAAAATCAAAGCTAGTAATATTATAAACAAGACAGTTTGACTATTTTATGAAACTACTCGATTTTATTGCATAAAATTATTATAAGACCGGTCATGTTTTTTTTTATGTCATAGCAGGCAAACGAACAGGTGGGTCATCTGATGTTAAATGATCACCACCGTCCATAGACATTAACAACACCAGGGGATTCGAAAATGCGTTGCCAGTCTGTGTTTGGGGGAAAGGTTGGGAGGGGGGAGAGGAGAGGGGAGGTGGGCCTCCGGCGCTCTCACTGACCGAATGAAACGCAACAATGCAAGCACTGTTACTTCACGTCGGTTTTCTATGAGAGGGTGGTGCTACACCGGGTAAGCCGACCCATTCATGCTAAAACCAGTAATAGCTTCAGCGTGGCTCTACCACCTACATACCTTGTATGCATCTGAGTGCTGGGCTACGAAAGAGTCGGATAAAAGAAAATTACATGTGGCAGCGATGTGAATATTAAAATGGATGTATGGTGTGACTAGAATGGATAAGTAAAAAATGAGTATATCAGAGGAAGTTTGAAAATAGCACTAGCGATAGAGAAGTTGAGGAGTAATATGTTAGCATGGTATGTGCATGTCACGAGGAGAGATGAAAACAATGTAACTAGATAAGTTTTGAGTATTACGGTGGATGGATATACGAGTGGAGTGAGACCAAAAAAGCTATGGATGGACTGTGTGAAAAATTATATTTGTGTAAAAGATGTGAATATTGAGATGACATCTGATAGACGAGAGTGGAAAAGGAAAACATCTTGTGCCAACCCTACTTACGTGGGCTAATGTTAAGAAGAAGCCGATGAGATTTTAATGATATTTTACAGTAATGTACATCAGAATAACACATGCATACAATTTATAAAGATGCTAATAATGGCTAAAATATAAATTTGAAATAAATCTGCCATCTGACAGTTGTCTCTGTATGCACTACATAAATCGTTATGAATAGGGATGTGCGAATAATTCTCGTATCGAATATTGATGCTCGATTCGAATTGAATAATCAAAGTATTCGAATTACTCAAACTATTCGAATACCTTTAAAGTAAAGAGGATGGTAAAGCAGGCGTGTAAATAGCCGTGCTCACTGGGCGGTTTGAGAACTCAATGTGACTGAACACGGGGATGCGTGTCAGTCTAACCTTGTCTATATTATGAATATGTGAAAGTATGTGATCGATAGGGGTTGTTTACGGCACTTATTTGCTTACCTAGTTGCCCCTAGATGTGGCTACCAATCCTCGATCTTCCACGAAGCACGAGTATCACAGGGTGTTGGTGGCCACCAGATCGTTCACACACGTAGCACGTACAACGTAGTGTTTATTGTGAGGCGAAATATGCGGGAAATCTATATTACACTTAAAGCGGTTTAAACACAAGGTATATAGCGGTGATTGTGTGTAATGAATGCGGTAATTGTGTGTAATTAATGCGGTAATTGCGTGTAATTAATGCGGTAATTGTGTGTAATTAATTCGCACGCGACGGCAAGCGGTTCGGGTATCTGAAATGATATCGCGAAGAATGCACTTATGTTAAAAGACAAAGTCGCCCCCGTATCGGCACAACATATGATTCCTAAACTAGATGACGGGACATCCGCCTCACCGGAGGAGTTATTTAACTAATAGTTATAGGATACAATATTTCCTGATTTTTTTTTTGCATTAAAACTTAAATAATTTGAATGAGATAAACAGTGAACTTTCTTATTTATTATAAACTAGCGGACACGGCGGACGTTGTCCCACCCTGATAATAAAAAAAAACCTTGACAAATTATATACCAAAATGTTCCTCATGAATTACTATATCCACTGGTGAAAATCGCATTTAGATCCGTTCAGTAGTGTTTGAGTTTATCGCGAACAGACAGACAGACAGACGCGGTAGGGGACTTTGTTTTATACTATGTAATGATTTTCAAGCCAGTTTGATTAAAATTTCTTTGACTGACAGACGAATCTATTGAATTAAATTTGTATATTAATAATTTTATTAGTATTTGATAAATATCTGATTAGTTACTATCTTTAAAATAGTTTAAATTGTTCGATAGTTGGAATTATTCGGTTCCATTCGCTATCGAATAATTCGTTAATTTGAATGTTCGCACACCCCTAGTTAAAAGTTATACAGATTTAGTGTATGGTGTTATCATTATAATAGAGAGATACAAACGCAAACGAAGTCGCAGACTGCTGGTAGTAATAGCATTATACTTTGCTTTCAAATCCCACGGAAGTAAATTTACAATCGCAAATGTCAACATTGAAAATAATGTTGCCATATGATATAAATATTGAAAATATAACAATTGTGTCGATTTTTTCAGACGAGTCCGGGTAAAACCCTGGAGAAGAAAAGCAGTGTCGCCGATTTGGACGCGCTCTCTGTTCCCGGGATCAATGTGAGCAGAAAGAGTATAGCTGACCCCACCAGTGTCCAGCAGGCTATTAATGCTAGGTAAAATATATGTATATACTGACATCTACCCGCGGCTACGCATGCAGTTTTTTAGGCTGTATTAAAGAGATATAAAATTGTGAGAACATGTACAATTATAGAAATGCTCTTTCAAAAACAATTGTAAGTACGACACGCATGCCGCCTAAAGTAACATGTAACGTGTACATTAGATATATAAATACTAACATTGTGTCAAATGAGGTTTAACATCAGCAACATATTTGGAACTTTAACCCACCATATAACTACTTCAGTGCCTACTTACACTGTATAAGGAATTAATGAAACAATGACTTAAAAATATTATTATAAAGATGCCCATATTGTCAATATATTTAAGTTTTCGTGACTATACAAAAGATAATTGCTTGTCTGTTCTGCAAAAACTTGTATTATGGAATTAATAAAAGTAATACATTTATCGTCTAAGATCTTATTAAAAATACCTTTTCTGTCTTCAAAGGTACTATTAATTATAATGTTGAATTATAAACAATAAGTCGATGATCATTTCTGTAATTAAAAATATAGAATGAGTTGGAGCCTTGAAATATTGTCAAATTTCATGCGGATGAAAACGCGGATAACAGCTAGTCTAAAATATAATAACCTAAATTACTTCGTATAAGGTCAGCGATGTGTCAGTGAAAGTCCCGTGAAAATCGGTCCAACCGTTTTGGAGATAGCACTGTGGACGAAGTCTCGGTTAACAGCTAGTCTAAATTACACATGTCACCCGTTGTAATTTCAGGTACCTGCTAGTAAAATTCCCGTCATAATCGGTCCAGCCGTTTCGGAGATTACCCGGAACAAACATATAGACAGACCGACAAAAATTTTTAAAATCGTTTTTATTTAATCAGTAACATGTATACTTTCACACCCAATCATTAAAAACGTATTATTTTGATATTACATACAGACACTTCATTTTTATTATATGTATAGATATTTATATACATGTATTCATTTTCTACAAATATTTAAATTTATTATGGGTATTACTATGGGCTATCTTCACTAACTTTTTTTTTAACTTTATTTTTGGCAACCAATCTTTTAGATTATTACTGCCATTGTCGAGTAGTTAATAGTATTACAAGTTCTTCTTCTATTCCATTTTCGGCAACCAGTCTTCTAGTAGATTATTGCTGCATTATCAAGTGAGTATCGATATTACAAGTTTCTTGATATAATTTCAGTGAATGCCATTGTCGAGTAGTTAATAGTATTTCAAGTTCTTCTTCCATTCCATTTTGGCAACCAGTCTTCTAGTAGACCATCACTGCCATTGTCAAGTGAGTATCGATATTACAAGTTTCTTGATATAATTTCAATGAACTAACAAGATGGTGGCCTTCTTGTTCGAACTTTCCATAGAATTTTTGTGGCATGTCAGAATTCATGGTCCGTGGTATTATTTTCCATTCACTTCACTTATGCACAATAAACAAACTATATTACATAAAACACCACCAATTTTACACAATATAGAGTCAAGTAACACAAGATTATGAATAAAAAATAAAATCCACTACATGACAGACCAAGATCCCGCCAAAAACTCCTTCACTAACTTATATCTCCCTCTCAAGGTCCGTTCGGCTCGCCCGATCACATGTTTTCGTAACGCTCTCCTGGTGAATTCACCAGCTTACTCCCCAAGTGAAGCGTGCGTTAAGAAGTTAAAAATAAGACTTGATCGTTGGTAGAAATTTATGAAATTATATAAATTGCGGTAGGAATTTTTGAACGGAACTTACCTGCGTTTTGATGAGATTTCGGCTGGTTCTGCGATTCCACCACTATAACGACACAACAACACTGTCAAATAGTCCCGGTAATGTTCGTGAAACGATTATAATATATATAGCTCAATGGTAATATTTTGTTGCGTGGTCGCGTGCGTTCTCATAAGCGGTTAGACCAAGTGGAAGCAGCGTGGGTGGCGTTCCGTCTTTTGGAGAGGGAGCGGTTGTATAAAATACATAGATAATAAATAACGTGCGAAAGAATAGATAAAATATGCGGAATGAGGAAAAGGAAATAATATGTATTAAAAATAATAGATGGCGTTACCAATTGTATTGGTATGTATATGCAGGGTGTCGGAGTCGGAGAGTGTGCCGATGAGACGCAAGTTGGTACGGAACCAGTCGGAGGGTTCGCCGAAGACCAACGAGCAGGTCTCCTCGGAGCTGAGGCGGCTCGTGGACGCGCCCGCACGCAAACGCACTGAGTACGGCGTCATCGGGGACACCGCCTGCATGGGGGACCACAAGGTAACTATAACGAGTCGTTAGAAGCGTACCGTCGATATGCTATTAAGAGTCACTTTTAAAAGGCGACCCCATTATATCGATTTAAGAGTCACTTTAAAAAAGGTGAAGTCATTTTATCGATATACAATTAAGAGTCACTTTAAAAAGGTGAAGTCATTTTATCAATATACAATTAAGTATTACTTTAAAAAGTTGAAGTCATTTTATCGATATACAATTAAGTATTACTTTAAAAAGTTGAAGTAATTTTATCGATATACAATTAAGTATTACTTTAAAAAGTTGAAGTAATTTTATCGATATACAGTTAAGAATTACTTTAAAAAGGTGAAATCATTTCATCGATATACACATAAGAGTCAATTTAAAAAGTTAAAAGCATTTTATCGATATATTAAGAGTCATTTTAGAAAGGTACAACAATTTTAACGATTTACTATTAAGAGTCACTTCCAAAAATTAAAATTCTTTTCTGAATGCAATATTTAGAGTCACTTTAAAAAGCTAATATAATTTTATCGATATACTATTAAAAGGTCAAAATCGTATTATCAATGTCATATTAAGAGTCATTATAAAAACTAAAATTATTTTATTGATTTACTATTGTCATTTAAAAAAGCTAAAGTCATTCAATCGATATACTAATTGAAGTCATAATATGAACCTAAAATCAACATACACTTTCATGTAATTATAAAAAGGTACACCTATTTCATCAATATATTTATTTACAGTCACTTTAAGAAGCTAAAGACATTATATCTATATGTCATTATAAACGATAACATTATATTAATATACTATTACAATAGAGTTATTACGAAAAGCTGAAATTGTGTAATCGATAAACTACTATTAGAGGTCATTTTAAGAATTAGAGATGTATGAAACTTTTCAAAACTTATACCAAAATCTTCCAAAGTTTAAGAAGACATTTAGAATGTGTTTCAAATGTTTTAACAGTTTTATGTTCCTGCATTTGGTTCACCGAATTAAATACAAAGTAAATAAAATATAGCGTTCGGACACAATTTCACCTGATGTTAATTTGTGATGTAACTTAACATGGCATAACGCTAAGCCAAAAAGGGCAGTGACTCTCAAATGAAACTGCTGAGTTCAAATATAGACAGGAAAACTATGCTCTGACTAGTAGGGTTCGTACCGAGTCTTAACTTCATGTAGGTGGTGATGCCAGTCACAGTGACTCTTTCTATTTGTTTTGGTTTGACCTACAGGGCAGAAGTGTCTAGATGATCATCGTAGTTTTCGAATTACAGTGTGCTTAAAAGCAGTTCATAAAATACGTTCGCATT
The DNA here is from genome assembly GCA_036509395.1 of Antheraea yamamai. Lineage (NCBI taxonomy): Eukaryota > Metazoa > Arthropoda > Insecta > Lepidoptera > Saturniidae > Antheraea > Antheraea yamamai. The sequence goes on along the minus strand of AP028449.1, from coordinate 11,290,852 downwards.
TATAGGGGGGAGGGTTAAGGGGTATCGCTTTCTGTCACAAGGCATAGGGGTTCTAAGGAAACGTGATATTCGCAGCTCATCAAACAATTTTGCAAAATTTTCTCTCGATTTTTTGAAATTTTATTTTTTTATACCTATGTTATATTTAAGTTATATTATCAGAAATGTTTTTTATTTTATTAACTAGGTAATATTTTCCACAGCCGATCTACCTACGCGTAATGCTGCAAAGCGACAGAGGTACGCTCGATTGTTGCGACAATAAACTGCCCTGTTCGTTATGTCTGACCGCGACGCGTTTCCCTTCCCCCCGCACTTCCCATTCACCCCTCACTTCCCATTCCCCCCTCCACCGCGTTCCCACCGACCCCGACCTATATTGGAGCAAAAAGCTTAAACTCCCCGACATATCAGTCAGCCACCCCGAGAAACTGTTATCAGACGATTCTCGACTTAAAAGGACTCGTACCGGTTCGCTTAACGAGATAATATTCCGTATACCGCACGTCGAAATCACGACCGCGGACTACTCTAGTTGCGATCGTATATTTGTCAACGATATCGATAAAACTCTGTTGAGTGCCGGCCGTTGTATCGATCCCTACACACCGGAAAGTATCGATTCCCGCAGCCCTAATATCGACTCCGCGTCCGGTTTCGATCTGACCGCAGCTATCGATATCGATAACGGGGAAGGCGACGTATCGGCTAAAGTGAACAGGGATCGAAGCGTATCGCCCACTTTACTAAAGAATCGACTCGATAAACTTTTGGTCGATAAAGTGAATTCGGTTCCCGAGTTGCAGAGACTAGATAGTAGGGAATCGTGTAAATCGGATAACAGTAAAAAGGGGGGTTTGTGCTGTTTGGTGCTAAAATGTTACGGGTTCTGTAGAAATCGAGCGCGTAAAGTGAAATGTGATTGTAGCGGTTTGACTAAGTGTTGCTCTTAGATTTAGATATCGATAAAGCGTAGACCGATTATCTCTTCATGAAATAAAAAAAAGAATCGATTTATGTATCGATTATATTCGATTGATATTCTATTTAAAGGGGATATAAAGTCTATGCCGTTTCGTGATGTATTGTATTTTTTTTTGACGCAATCGTATTACCAAAATATTATGGTATATATTATTACAATCGCTGTGCACGATTTTTGTATTAATATCTGTAGACGGCATGCATTTTAAGTGTGTATTTCTTTAATATGTAGATTATATAATATTCGCTATATAATAATCATTGATTTTAGGTTAGACATTAATGTACATCTAGTCGATAGCGTGATAATGAAAAATAAAATACCTAACCAGTTTTATTTTATTTAAATTTAAAAATTCATTGTTGTTTTTGACGACGGTATTCATTCGATAGAAAAAAAAGACGTTTTTAATCTTGAAAAGTTTTTATATCTTTGCTTTTTTTTTTTGGTTATAAAAACTTTTTTCGTTTAAAAACGTTTGTGATCACTACCTCGACTCTTTTAAAAAAGTGAACAATGCAATTTTTTTCCTATTTTTGCATACTATCACTTATTTTATACCAAATAGTCCATTATAATCTAGTCTATTCTGCTCAACTTAATGCAATATTCCTTCGTATTCCTGAAACTGTACGTAAAATAAAATGAAGATTATTATAGGAATTAATTAGTTTTAAAAACTCCATTATACTGTTTAAAACCATGCTCAAGGTTAAACGTAAATACTGGCAACTCTACACTTACATTATACGTTACTTAACAGAACGACATAAGGTCCAATTAATTGTGCAATATCGACAATAAGTATATTTCATTAATTACCAAATTATATAGAATTAAATATTATAACAAAATTAGCACATATCTGCTAATAGAAAGTTGCACAGTTTGTTTCATAGACTTTAATAGTGTATCCATTTTTAATAGACTTCCAAGTTAACGTTGCATTTCATTTAATTAATAAGCTATATTAAAATAACATGTACCTATTGAAATAAAAACTCAAGTAATTATAATTTTAAGACTGGTAACATTTGCTGTCGAACCTCTTTTATATATTAAAAAATATAATGAGACTACAGTCTCTAATTTAAAAAGTTAGAAAATGCTTAATAATGACGTACTTTTTTTAAATATAAAGAAATATAAAAGAGGTTTTACACTGTTTCAACTGACAGTTCATACGTAATTAATGCACGTTGAAGTATTTGTATTCGGATTTTTTTGACGTGATGCTAGTTTAGCCGTAATAAATATTCTGCACTGAATTTGTTTTTTTTTGTCGCTGTGCCATTAATGCCGTTTGATTTTCCTTTTGCCTCTTCTCGCTTATAAAATTCCATTTTCACTGCTCATAGTGACGATAGTATTATAAAGATTTTTTTTTATGTTTCCATCGTTTTCAGTTGTACCTTGATTTTGTTCGTGTATCGTGTAGTTTGATGTACGCTTCGCTTGTAAGTATATTTTTTTTTGTTCGCTTGCATATTTCGTTTCGCTTTATTGAATGTTTTTGATATTACTTCTAATACTGTTTTAACTTATTATCATTAGTAATTTTTGGGACAAACGAATGATACATAGATTAGGGTGGAGTGAAAAAAACAAATTTTTTTTTTTTCTTAGCCTGGGGGTCAAATTTGTAGCTTATAAAAACAAAAATTTTTGAAAAAAAAAAAAAAATTTACTCAACATCTTGAGCCAGCCCACTCATTTTTAAAATTAATTACGAGTAAAAATATTTGGTTGCAAAAAAAAAATTTTTTTTTGTCTTTGAATCTCTTAAAACATCTAAGAACTGGCAATTATGATCATTTCCAACTCAAATTTTATTCTAGTGCCCTAAAGAGGAATGGTACTTTTTGGGATTTTTTTTTTAAATTAAAACAATAGTCACAAAATTTTTTTTTTAACTTGTGATTTTTAATTGGCATAAAAGAGGATACTCTGAAGTTTCTAGAACGCCTTCAAAATTTTTTTTTTTGCAACCATATATTTTTACTCGTAATTAGTTTTAAAAATGAGTGGGCTGGGTCAAGATGTTGAGTAAAATTTTTTTTTTTTTTTTCAAAAATTTTTGTTTTTTATAAGCTACAAATTTGACCCCCAGGCTAAGAAAAAAAAAATTTGTTTTTTTCACTCCACCCTAACATAGATTGATACAAAAACAGATGAGCCGCGATCTAAACATATTTCTACAATTTAAATCAACATAAATATTATTACCAAAATGACATGTGTATCATTGGTTAGTCTCCATTTTTATAGTCTTATTAATTTACGTCCCAATTGCAGGCAATTACCGTCAAGAATTCCACTGTGAATCGTCACCGAAACACATCAAAACCGAAGACCCGGAAAGCGTGATGGAAAACGTGAGCGAATCACAGAATTCCCGCTACATACATTTCAGTATAGATAGCCCTTGTAACATATTCAAAGAAACTGATATATAAACTATTTTTTTCTAAACAAATTTAATATAATATGCCACTTTAAGAATTATTTATATAAAAAGGAAAAATTATAAAACATTTTCCACATGGATTCTTATACAATAACTTTAACATATCGTATATATCACATTTTATTCCTTTAGTATGATGAGCACGCTCAGCCAAATGAGCAATTCAGTGAAGTGAGCCGCGCATATGTATGGGAATATGCTCAACGTCCGAGCTCTGCTCACTTCACTGAATGCACTCGCGGCGAATTGTAACTTCTATACATTATTACTTCACACGAGTTACATTTTTAACCGACTTCAGAAAGAAGGAGGTTCTTAATTCGGCTGTTTTTTTAAATGTTTATTATCTCAGAACTTCGTCATTTATAAACCAATCTGCGAAATATTTTCATGGAGGTCCTATTTTTTTTTCATTAGCATTAGACCTTCTAGATTACAAAGATAGACCAAGGATTCTACAAAATTGTATAGGAAATGTTTAATGTTTGACAGATTAATAGGTTCATGACAATCTAAGATTAGGTAGGTACTTACATAAATATGATCAATCATGTTCTAACGGTTTTTATTGAGTAGATTCTTTTGAAATCGGTTTTTTTTTCATTCGAATGCAAACGGATGCGATATCGTAGTTATTTAACCTGTAAATAAATAATCTTACATTCCAAAATATATATTGGGCTGAGTGCCTTAAGCGCTCGCCTTAGTAGTCCGGTGAAGCTGTTAAGAGCTTACCAGGTCAATAGCGTAGTCAGTTCGAGAAAAAAAAAAATTATATACCAAATGTAGGTAGAATTATTGTACTGTTTTAGAATATTCACTTTAATTCAATTATGAACTTTTGACAGAGTAAAGAATCGATTATTTTGTTCGATCATTTTATTAGGGGAGAAATGTAATGTAATATTATCGGGGACTGTACTTTCTTTTTTATATAAATACAATCTAATATATTATACTAAGGTTGATCCCGCGACTTTGTACTCGTTTAAATAATTTTATTGTTTTAATGGAAACTGCATCTATTATTTGGAATACATTTAATTTTTTTAAGACCCGTATAATCGATTTTGAGTCGCCATTTTTATGATGACTGATTATTTTCGTCAGTGAAGCATAATGATGATAATAGAAAACACTCTGAAAAGCCCATTATATTACGTAAAAGTTTCCACAAAACCGATTCAGGGTTTTCGGAGATAGAGCAAGTGAACAACAGCCATTACAATTTTAATCATTGTAAAAAATTACTCTCAAAAGTTCACAATTATCTATCTCTAACTTAACTAATACTCGTCTAGTTTTCGTTACTTAGTTTTCAAGTTAGAAATAGGCTCGTAGTTAGTTGCATGTTACGGTATATATAGAAATTTAATAAATATCCAGCTTATCCCGTTATCAAAACAGCTTTAAAAATGGCATCTGTCTAGTGGTTGTCACTTTGTTTGCTCCATATAATGATCGATAAAATTGCGAAATTGGTGATGTTGATCAAATTATCAGTTTGTACTTGAGATAACACGTTTTTTTTTTCATTATACCACTGAGAGATTTTATAATTCATGTTTTGAATAATGTTATAGATAATATGTAATTAACTTCAACTATATCCTAAACTAGCCTCTGACCACGACTTCGCTCGCGTGGAATAATTACTTTGGGCTAACGCTAACACGTAGCGGAAGCTCTCAAGAGGAAAAAAACCCGATTTTGAAACATTCTTCATTGGTGTTCCGCTCCTATTGGTCTTCGCGTGATGATATATAGCCTATAGATGTATCTTCCTCGATATATGTAGCTATATAACAAAGATTTTTTTTTTAAATTGGACCAGAAGTTCCTGAGATTACCTACCCCCCACAACGTCACGAAGTCACAATCTCACAAATTTACCTCTTTATCATTAGTATAGATTTGAATTACGTCAATACTTTTTGTTGCGTTTTTTTTTTAATTCCTAACAGGTTTACATAAAACTTACATAAATATGTCTAAAAAAGACCTTAATAATAAAATTTATTGAATATTTATTTGTCTCACGTAATTCCGTTACCATTTTTGGTCCTTCGATCCCTTAGTCTCGAATTAGTAAGTATACTCGAATATTAATATTACCGTGTAAAATATTGTGATATAATCAGATTATTTTTCTTATACCCAATAATGTTTATATATTCGCGTCATAACATCTTGTACGTAGGTATAAATGTATGATTGTTATACTTAAAGTGAGTGTGAAATATAGTTCCAATTCAACTAGTGTATTCCATACTACTATTTCCGGGAATTCCCGTGATCTACTGTTTAACGTCTCTACCACAGACACTACAATAAACACTGGATATATATAAATTAAGCCTTCATTAACTGTAGTTATGAATATCGAATTTATTTTATTTAAAAAAATATATAGTCTTTATTATATTTAATATTTACATTTATGTAATTAATTTTAAGAAAGTAGAAAACCACAGGGTAATTATGTTTTCCATTTTATTATATTTTCTTTATAATGGTAGTAATTTTTTCAAATTTTGTGATTGTCAACCGAGAACTGTAAGCATTATAATGAACAGTGTCATTGTTCTATAATCACGTAGTATATACTATGACCTTATGATGATATTATGATATATATGTAGGTGGTAGAGCCACGCGAAAGCTATTACTGGTTTCAGCATGAATGGGTCGGCTCGCCCGGGGTAGTACCACCCGATACACAGAAAAACCGACGTGAAGTAACAGTGCTTGCATTGTTGCGTTTCGTTCGGTCAGTGAAAGCGCCGGATAACCTACCTCCCCTTCCTACTCTCCCCCTCCCCCAAACGCAGGATGGCAACGCACTTGCCACTCTCCTCGTGTTGCAAGTGTCTATGGACGGTGGGGATCACTTAACATGAGGTGACCCACCTGTTCGTTTGCCTCCTATGATATAAAAAAAACTATATGTATAATATATATTAATTTTATACAAATATTTCAATTTATTATGGGTTTTACTAACTATCGGCTATCTATTCATTAACTTAATTTTCGTTTGCCTCGCTCGATCACACTTTTCGTAACGCTCTCGTCACGAATACACCAGCGTACTCCCAAACTCAAGCGTGGGTAAAGAAGGTTTATTTCGAAGATAAACCTGTTATATGACGTAAATTGGAATTAGATCACTTAGAAATGTAACAATTCAATTGTACTTTTTAGTATTCCACTAAATCCCAGAGCAGCTGTGGTAAAGAAACCACTGCGTTACCTGTAAATTTATTTATCATGACTGGAAGTAATTACGCGTAAAAAATTAATAATTTCGTAATTATAAGTTCATTAAAAGCAATTAATATTAATTAATCGAATGGAATCTATACATATAATAAGAATGTAAATGTAACGTGTCTGTACTTTTTCGTTTTTCGTGAAAAAAATTGTTGTAGGTGTCTAGAAATAAGTAATAGAATTTCAATCATTTTTACAAATGTCTGTCTATCTATCTATCTGTCTGTCTGTCTGTTTGTATGAACACGCATCACTACTAAAGTACTAGGTTTACAATAAAATTTCATATAAGAAAATCATAAAGCATATCCTCGGGAGTAACTCAGCCTTTGTTTCATTAAAATCGGCCCACTCCATCCAAAGTTATTGTAATTTTAAAGACGACACAGGCGCATAGATATGCAAATGGACTAAATACGTTCAGATGACTTTATTAGTCATTGTTTTGTACATCAGATTCCACGTGGACGAAGACGCGGGCACAGCTAGTGTATAATAAAATTGGTGTAAAGTCCCGAATACTGGCTTTTAAAGAGAAAATGCAGTGTTTGTTACATACAAACATGTTCTTCATCCGTTTTATCCTTGGATAATGAAGTCAGCAAATATTTTTACACCTTGCAGTATATATCTTTTATTAGCATGTTCGAATGTTTTGAATTTCTCCATAAATTAAATGTTATAGAACGTGGGAGCCTTGTAAATAATGGACAATTATGTCCCTGTTTATTAGTCATTCTGGCAAACAAAATTGGCGAGTAGCCAAAGTCGACCTTAATTTATTTTTGAAATAAAAAGTCGTTTCAGTCTTGAAGGAGGAAACAAGAATACGGAATCCTGATTCCGTGTATTTTTATATATGTAAACAGTTCGTGGTAGTCTCTCTTGCACTCTATTAGATAGTTCAGAGTGCGACAGCAATAGACTATTGTTTGACCTAATTTTAAAATTTCTTGCAAACTGCGTTTCTTCTTAACATTGTTTTTCAATTCTGTGATTAATACTTCAACGCCGTTATTGATTATATAGACGCCTATAAAGTAAATTCGTAGTTAAAGGGTTGCCGGAGTACACAAATACAAAAGAAAATAAAGAAATTGTCTATTTATATCTACACAGGGCTGTAGCTATAGTCGTATTTGAGGTATGGCAGCATTGGTTACAGGTAGGGCGGAAATTAAAAAAAAAAATCATAATTGATCTGCCCTCGAATGTCACAAACTGTGGTATCCCGGAAAGATTTTGATACCTATCACTACAATTATTATTTTTTTTTAAGGTAGTCATTGCACCACAATTTATTTTTTATATCACAGGAGGCAAACGGACTGGTGGGTCACCTGATGTTAAGTGATCACCACCGTCCATAGACACTTGTAACACCTGAGGAGTCGCAAGTGCGTTGCCATCCTGTCTTGAGGGTGAGGGGGGGGGGAAAGGGAGGTGGGCTTCCGGCGCTTTCACAGACGGAACGAAACGCAAAAATGCAAGCACTGTTACTTCACGTCGGTTTTCTGTGAGAGGGTGGTACTACCCCGGTCGAGCCGACTCATTCATGCTGAAACCATTAATAGCTTTAATTTATATAATTAGTAATAAAAGTTACACGAAAAGTGTTTATCTGTCAAAGCTGCACAGAATAAGTATGTATCGAAACTTATTCAAACTTTAGGAATTATTTTTTGGGTTAAAATTTTATGTACCAATTTTTTTCTATGATTTTTATGAGTGCACCTTCATTCGTCAAAATACTTTCATGAGAATTTGTAACTAGGTGTATTTTAAATGCTAGATTTATTACTAGAACTTACGTTTTTATTCCATGTTCCTATTTATTTTGTATGTTACCTTTTAATTAAATATAAATTAGACATCAACAATATATTACATGTGTAGTCGATATTAGTAGGTAGGTAAATAAAAAAAAAACTGTGCTTGTATCAGTGGGTGCACGCAGAGTAAGTGAAACTTCTTTGGCTTATATGTATTAAATTATATATATACTAGTTGAACCGGCCATGTTATTACATGTTAAATTAAAAAAAGAAATTCAAATTTAAGACGTGGAGCCATCTATTAGATATCTGTAACAGTCGGTCCTACAGTTATCCGTCAACAAACTAATTTAAAACGCCATCTGTTCGTGACTGATGGATGTTACAATTAATAACAATAATCAACATTGACAATAATTTGTAATTGAAAAAATATTGAGGCCATTAATCGAAAGTCAAATTGTCCTATCTCTCAAGTTGGACCAAATTATACATAAACGTCGACTTTCATAAAGATCGACTGAGTAGTTTCTGAGTTCATCGTGGACAAACATCATGCCACTGGATTTTTATGTATTTTGATGAGAATGCTTATATACTATACGAAGGCCCGTAGTATAAATACTTAACTATACGTTTACTCATTTTGTTGTACTACTGGACCTAGTCAAACACTTATATGTACATACTTACACATTATCACAAATACATACAGTGGAACCTGGTTGATTGGGATCTCAAGGGACCAACAATGTTGTACCATTTATTGAGGGTTTCCATTAATCCAGTTTTCCAATTAGGCAGGTTTAAAATTATAGTTGTCTCATTTACAGAGGCTCCCGATTATAGAGGTCGAAATGTACGGCTATTCCATTTATGCTATGCTCCCTACACAGTTCATCACGCGACTTTCCACAATCATAATCTGATAGAAGTTTTAATTTTTCAGATACTGATAACGTTTTATATTTACGTTTGGGCATTTTGTACACTTTTATGCACTTGTTTTTAAGTCAAAACCTGAGATAGTACTGACAAACAAAGCGTGTGCGAGAGAGATTCTAATGTTTGTAAACAAAATTGTCAAAACCTGTCCCAACCCGATTAATTTGTCTCATTTATAGAGGGAATTGTGTTAGAGTCCGAATTATAAAGGTAAATATCGAATAAATCCTAGAAATCAGATCTCATTTAACCAGGTACGAAAAGTCCCATACCGTACGAAAAGTACCGGGACCTCATTGCAACTCTCAATAATAGAGGTTTCTCATTTATCCAGGTCCCATTTAACCAAGTTTCACTGTACTTACCTTATGTTTAAGGCGTAACGTAAATTTTTCCCTACCTTAACCTTCCCCACCCATAAGAATTTCACGTCATAAATTAAACATAGAGAGAAAGAATGTTAAAGCTAGGAATGCGAAATAGTATATGGATTACATTCCCTGGTTAGGGTTATTACCGTGTATAGTGAATAAGTAAGTTGTGAATCATACTTGCCAAGTGCTGTTGATAGGCAATTACGCTTAATTAACTATTATGCAGGTTGATGGCAGTCAATAAAAACGTCCTTGCACGAATTTGGAGAATTCTGGTGATAATTTAACCACCGATAACTTGTTATTTGGCCATGACAATGAGAGACAAGAATAGGATATATGCTGGATGAATGGAAAGGCGACAAATCTTGAGGATAGCATTGTGTTGCTATATTTCAGAATGAGCTAAATTCAATTTTAATCGTTGATAAAGTATTTTTTTTTTAATTTCCGATTTTTAACTAAGAACGATGGTTAAATTTTATCGTCCATAAGGTTTATAGTTTCTTTTAGGATCTACATATTTTAAATGTACAATTTTTTTTTATTTTTATATCATAGGAGGCAAACGAACGGGTGGGTCACCTGATGTTAACTGATTACCACTGTCCATAGACACTAGCAACACCAGGGGAGTTGCAAGTGCCTTGCCAGCCAGTATTTGGGGAAGGAGGAGAGGACGGAAGAGGGGAGTTGGGTCTCCAGCACTCTCACTGACCGAACGAAACGCAACAATGCAAGCACTGTTATGGAGAAGGAATCGAAGTCATATTATTAGAAGAAAAGGTGAACGATGGGTATAAAGCAGATCAATGAAGATATAAGCTGGATTGTATGAAGAATGATATATGTAGGTATGATAAATGTGGATGATGTCATGGAAGTTAATAAAGGAAGCGTAAAAAGGGAAACATATTGTGCCGACCCTATATTGATAGGATAAGCAAAAAACGTAGGTATTATAACTAAATATATTGAATATTGCATGCGTATTGTGTTAGATTAGTTCAATAAATAAATTATTTATGCGTTTCAATATTATATTGTACGCCTGGCGTAATAAAACCTTCATACCTAAATGATGAAGGTGTAGAGCGAATTTTTGAGGTTATAATGAAAATTTTACTAACTGTTATAAATTATTGTTATTGTGATGTGTGTTAGGAATAAATACTTCGTCATTTATAATAAAATAGCTAAATTTTACCGTTGATTCTATAGATTTTGACTTAAATTAGTGGACTTCGTACGTTATATTTGTAAATTAGCTTAACTCCTCGATTGTCCAAAACCATAACGGTGTTATTACAAAAAAGTTAAATTCGTATTGAACCCTGGCTTTAAAAAGGTCTCATATTAAATGCACCGCGGTCGCCATCTTGTTCTTTTGTCTCGCTTTGGTTACGTTAGTTTACACTTGTGAAAAAGGATAACACGAACTTGCCTCGTGCGAGCGCGGTGCATTTATTAGGAATCTTTTTTAAACCAAGTATTTAATACGTATTTAACTTTTTTGTAATAACACGGTAAAGGTTTAAGCTCCATACAAACGAATGTGTAGACTTTATGATGCAATCATCAACATACTACAGCATAAGTTATAAAAATACTGTATTTATTACAAATGATCATTGATATACAAAAATCCAAAATGCACACTTAACGTCTCACAGCCCGCACACAAAAATGAGTGCATAATTTTGGATGATGCACTCATTTCAAATAGACTCGCGTCGCTTGCGTCCGTGTAAAAACAACTTTAAATCATTCAGGCAAGGTTGAATTTGCAAAATCATAAGTTTATCGCATAACTATAACCACGTAGGTATATTGGGGAGTTTTTGCGCCCGGTTTTGAGCGCTACTTTTATTCGAGACTGTGCGTCTTAGGTTTTTATATGTCAATGATGAAAAAATTGAGCAATAATAAATGATGTAATGCGAAATTATAATTTAAAAACGATGTCTAGATATTAAGAATTCCGCCATTTTGAGATCTGGCTCTTAAAACATCAGCCGAGAGGTTAAGGTCGTTTGTTTATTTTGGTGAGATGACTGTGTACTGATACAATGCTCATACAGACGGTAGTAAAGCTGAGATTTGTATTAAAGGTACCGAATAAGCGTAATTTATATTTAACTTCAAAAGCAGCCTCAAATGAAGTCAATATCTTTAGAATAACGTATCTAGCTCTCTTATATCTATAGATAATTTAGATCGTTGCTAGTACTTTAACAAATCCAATGTTGTATGGACTCTGATATCTATTCCTTGTTATAATACCTTGATTACACTTACCGAATAAAAGAAACAGTCTAACTAAAATAGTGACTCGAATACTTTTCTACGTTGTTATAGCTACCCAGGGCTGTAGCTAGAGTCGAATTTGAGGTAGGGCAGCAATGGTTACAGATAGGGCGGAAGTAAAAAAAATATCATAATTGATCTGAAGTCGAATGTCACAAGCTGTGGTATGTTCGGAAAAGTTTAGATACCTATCGCTACAAATTTTGTCTCAAACTTATAGTTATTGGTATTTTTAAGGTATGGCATTGTAATTTCAAGGCATTGCCCCTCAATGTCCCCCCTAGCTACGGCCGTGTAGCTACCCCTCGGCTATCTTGCACTGTCTCACTTAATCTACTTAGCAAGACTAAATACTCATTTGCTATGCATACTTACCAATTGGTCCTTGTGGAAAGTGGATGATCTCATAATGCATTAAAACATAATTGACTGCTGGCCGTGCTGAGTCAAATACTTCGAAACAATGATGATTCTATAATATATTTTTGTATGAAAACATACGTTGAAAGGGTAAATAAGATCAAGTTTCCTGGCGGTTCTTTTCGATAGTGGGTTGTTTGTCCGAAACGATGGTAGATTTGACGTTCATAAGTGCTTCCTCAAGGTCTAAATTGAATAAGGTAATTTTGATTTGGTGTTTTTGGTAATGCGTTTGGAGACTGCGTCGATTGACGTAGATTCAAATATGTTTCTAATACACTTCGGGCTAGCTACCAATCGAATGTTACTCCCATACTTTTTTTTAACGTGGGGAAATCCTTTATGGATACCCAGGGGAGTGAGTGGATTAGTTCCGACTCGCACGGTACTAAAACCCCACGGTGTACATCCGCCGCTATAGTTAGGGCGACACGAGATTTCTATAGAGTTTATCGTGCCGCCGAGCCCCAGCGGTTGGCCAAGCGTTATAAAGTGCCGACGCCTGGTCCCGTCCAATGCTACTCCCATACCTTAGTGAAGAAAGCTTTGAATACTTGACGCGCTGAAAACCAACCTCGAAGTTAATTCTGATAAAGACAAAAAACATTCGCACACCTTTGACATTCCAATAACAACTCCAAGCTTCTTTGAAGTGTGTTAAAACCGAGGACCCAGTTATCGTGCAGCATTTATCGTCATCAATGATATTATAACTAAAAAGGTGTAGATACGTTAGCTACATGATATTTTAACAAAACAAATGGCACGAAAACGCACACATACGTAAACTGTCTTAGATAAAATGTGGAAGTAAGATGGCATATTCTAAATATCGGTGGTAAAAAAGAAATAGTTATATGTTGCTTTGATACGGGCGGATTGACGGGGCAGCCGTTAAAAGGAAGCTAGTCAAGTTTTAACAAGGCGCTCTTAAGCGCGTATGACTTACCTATAGTTATAATATTAATGATCATCACGTAGGACAATCGTTCGTGACGCATAACGATAATGTTCTCCTACACCTGCGAATATTTCGACCTACGCAAGTATGGAAATAACATTAAGTTGAGAATATGTCGCAGAAACCTATACTTAAATGTATTCCTGTAGCTACATTTATGAGCAGGCTGTCTTCTTGGTTTAGCATGTTATGATTTTGATCACGTCAATTAAAATCAGGTAAAATCTAGAATGTACTAGAAAGAGGAACAAATACTCGTTTACGTCGCTCTTTAAGTACCTAATGACGTTTTACTGTCTCGCTATTGTATTTGCTACGTGTAATCAAGTTATTAGTTATTTGACTGACCTGTGCATTGATATACAAAAACCCAAGACGCACACTTAACGTCTCACAGACGGCACACAAAAATGAGTACATAGGTAATTTTGGATTATGCACTCATTTCAAGTAGTCTCGCGTCGCTTGACCCCTTGTAAAAACAACTTTAAATCATTCAGGTAAGGTTGAATTTGCAAAATCATAAATTTGTCGCATAACTATAACCACGTGTGTATATTGGGGAGTTTTCGCGGCCGGTTTTGAGCGCTACTTTTATACGAGACTGTGCGTTTCGGTTTTTATATATCAATGGTCCCGTGTGATAAAATAAATGTTTATTATCACTCGGTCTTGAAATTTATGAGAAAATCCCACCAAAACCAGTATCCACATACATCAGAGTCCAACAACCTTGGGTTCATATATCAATGTGTCTATATCAATGAATACTCTTTAGATATACTTAATATATGTTTATTTCAATGTTATCTCTTTAAAATCTAGTCATTCTATGTGTATTGTGAACTTGGTGTTAATAAAAAATAATGTTAAAAGAAATGTTTTTTTATTTTATTTATAATACCTCGTTTTCCATATGCAGTATGTAAGCGGATTCGATAATATAATTAAACAAATAATTTATCATTATGCTTATCAACACATGCAATAAATAGGTCAATGTACTTTTTTTTATTCTGCACAAAATTATATGAATATGAAATCTAATAATTAACGATGTGTGAGAGAGAGGGAAGTAGTGTAGATAAGTGGGGCAATGTGTGAAGGGCTTATGTATCCTCTGTACATAATATACATTATTGATTGATGAAGTCGTTACTTTGCGGAAATCCATCATTAAATATTATAATCGACGTTACTTTGCATTTCCGCAGGTAAGTAGGTATCCTATCATCTGCGTATAGATAAGTTGAATTAGTTATCTCGGGAGAGATTTATACGGAATTTTGCTATCGCTGTAGCCGAGAAGCCTTATCATTGCGAAACTAGCTGGTAGCCGCTACATCGTCTGTATTTTATGTATTATAGTGGACGTTACTTTACATTTCCGCCTGGAATAGATTGGCAGCTACCACGTCTTATTGCAACAAAAAATGCTTGATTTTATTTGTCCGAGTGCACCTGAAAAAGTTACATCTGATACTAGTAATAGAGAGAGAGAAACATTAGCAACTAAAACAATAAAAAGAATTGAAAACGTGTTCCTTTTTTTAACTTTATTTTTGGCAACCAATCTTTTAGATTATCACTGCCATTGTCGAGTGGTTAATAGTATTACAAGTTCTTTTTACCTTCCATTTTTGGCAACCAGTCTTCTAGTAGACTATCACTGTCATTGTCAAGTGAGTAACGATATTACAAGTTTCTTGATATAATTTCAATGAACTAACAAGATGGTGGCCATCTTGTTAGAACTTTCCATAGAATTTTTGTGGCATCTCAGAATTCATGGTCCGCGGTATTATTTTCCATTCACTTCACTTATGCACAATAAACAAACTATATTACATAAAACACCACCAATTTTACACAATATAGAGTCAAGTAATACAAGATTATAAATAAAAAATAAAATCGACTATATGACAGACTAAGATCCCGCCAAAAACTCAACGTGTTCCTTTCTTGACGGTTGACACTGTTCGTATGTAACACAAACCCTTTCAAACATGTTCAGAGCTTTTTTGTTGCAATAAGACGTGGTAGCTGCCAATCTATTCCAGGCGGAAATGCAAAGTAACGTCCACTATAATACATAAAATACAGACGATGTAGCGGCTATCAGCTAGTTTCGCAATGATAAGGCTTCTTAGCAACAGCGATAGCAAAATTCCGTATAAATCTCTCCCGAGATAACTAATTCAACTTATCTATACGCAGATGATAGGTAGATACCTACTTTTGTGAACAGTAAGAAGCTAATGACGATTGTTGAAATTATGTTCTCGCTTGGATGATAAGAGGACTTATCACTAACGAAGATAATATAGTCATTGATAAGGACCAGAGCGATAAAAAGAATAGTGACGTGCTTAAAGAAATGAATCTTATTGAAACTCATGATAGTGACAAATATACACCGAATTATATGCAGTTCGAGTTGATTCCCGCTCGCTTTGTTGAGTACTAAAACATGGCAAAGGGTCAATGGAACCAATTCTACTTTTGTGGTGTGTATATAAAAATATACCGAGTCGAAGTAAATTAACTGTAAGTTCTTTCAAAAAGTCTCTTATTGCGTACAAATTGCGCTTTAAAAATTCCGTTTATTTATATTATTGAAAAAAAAAATCAATAATTGGTCATAATCTAAAATGTAAAAAGAAAAATTAGAAAAACATTAAAACCGCCCTGTACCCTCAGACGTGATCCGAGGTTTTGTTTATATTTGATTCTTAATTTCTCTTTTAATTTCCGTGTTACTTTTTATTTACAATTTCTTATTCTATGTCTGCCATTATATTCATCTGCTTAATCAGAAAAAGAGTGGTTAGAATTACACTTCGGGGCTCATATTTACAGGGATTTTTTTTTCAGTACATAGAAAAATACTTTGATGGTGGAGCGAAAAAAAAAACCATATGTAGTTCAAAATGAATCAGCCTAAGAAGCTTTATTGATATCTAAAGTGAAAAGTGTCAAAATATGCGATGATTGAAATACAAAAAAAGGTTTTTTTTAGCAAGCAATCTTTTAAATTACCACTGTCATTGTCGAGTAGATAATCTAATATATGTATATAACAATATTGTGTCACGGTGTTAGTGTTTGAACTCCTCCGATTTTTATGAAATTTTAAATGTATATTTGCTAAGTATGAGAATAGGTCGTAACGTGTATTTTATATCTCGTAAGTGATTAGGGTGTACGTGTCCAGATTTTTTTTTTCAATTTTTTGGACAATTTCCAATCAAAATATACCTACAACCCCAAATTTTCACCTTCCTAACCCCATTCTCCCATTTTTTATTCGCGATTTTCGTATTTTTGTATGAATAATATCCAAATGTTTCAACGTTCGTTCGTGTTTCAAACAAAACGAAATTATTGATGTTGCTGAACGACAGATGGGGCTTGGTCCGTCTCATCGAAATTAATAGGTATGTGTTTGAGTGAGTCCCTGAATTATTTGGTTTCACAGTTGCAAACGGTGGGAGTTGCTGTAATCGGTTTCTAAGGTTTTAAAGATTTTTCGAGTTTGAAAATTCAATTGGAACCGGTAGGTAGCCGATTTTTTTTAATGTCATAAGAGGCACACGAACATGTGGGTCACCTGATGTTAAATGATCGCCACCGTCCATAGACACTTGCAATATCAGCCGCAAGTGCGTTGCCAGCCAGATTTCACGCAGACGAAGTTGCGCAAATCAGCTAGTAATATTATACGTGTCTTGTGATAATTTCAATGTTCCAACAAGATGGTGACCCCTTTCTTAGACCTTTCCAAGGAGTTTTTGTGGCATCTCAGAATTCATGCTCCATGGTATTATTTTCCACTCACTTCACTTGTGCACAATAACCGAACTATATTACGTAAAACACAAACAATATTACAAAATATGGAGTCAAATATACAAGATTATGAACAAAATATAAAATCCACTACAGGACAAACTAAAATCCCGCCGAAAATTCTCTAGGTATTCTTTACTTATAAAACCAGAATTATCTATACACTAGCTGAGCCGTGTCCCCTTCGTTGGGCGGTAGACATTTATAAAAAACTACTTTTTGTGACTTAAATATAAAAGTTAGACATATGCTGTCGGTGACTTTTTTGTATGCATTATCAAACTCTACAAGTTTTCTCTGGAACTCAATCATATATTGCTTATTCCGAGACACCTGCAATTTTTTTTTCACAAAAACCGCAAAAGTACAGTCTCTTTAGATTTACATTCTTATTATATGTATAGATATATAAATATGCATGTGTATTTCTGTGTTATTTCAAATTGTATGTACGGTTGTGAATGATAATTTATTTTCGTATCTATAAACTAAAATTCTAAACTCGAAAACCGTTTTAATTGTGATTTTACAGTTGCCTGATTTACTCAGAAAAGAGACTATGTCCAGGTAAGTAAATGCGATAATCCGGTCTCCAATAATGAACAATATTTTGTAACGGAAATATTTCTATTGACTGCCCTTGTTTGGAATGTACAGCGAGACGAAGCGAGTTGTTAGAAAGAGATAACGAGGAGAGAGTAGGTAAATTATACCTTGCCATGCATTCCATGTACCTCTGTACGACTAATAGTCTGTGGCAACGAGAAACTTGTTACGTAATCTATACTAATATATAAAGCTGTACAGCGATTGCTTGAACGCACAAATCTCAGGAACTACTATTTCGTTTTGAGAAATTCTTTCAGTGTTAGATAGTTCATTTATTGAAGAAGGCTATAGGTTATATATCATCATCCTAAGATCAATAGGAGATGAGCACCAATGAAGAATGTTTCAAATTCATTTTTTACTTTTTAAGAGCGTGTTAGTTAGCTTAAAGTAACTATTCCACGCGGACGAAGTCGCGAGCAGAAGCTAGTTAAAATGTTTGTGGAATTATATAACTAGTTTTATTTAATTATCCTACTTAACAATATGATTTAAGCAGTGTCGTTGAATGTGAACGTTACGGTTATGCGTTCTATTAAATAGATACAGAATACAATGGTATTTCATGTATACAGTATTGAAATTCATGAACGATTGCCATTTTCTATACATATAAGGACGGAAATAAAAATTGTCTGTACTTTCTAAATTTTTTAATACGTATTTAACTTTATTTTTATTGTCCTACCCGTTCACGTTATTGTTTACGTTTCACGTATTTATACGTCCCGTTCGGTTAACAGGTTAATTATGCGTGCTACAATTAAGGGTAATCAGCAATCGTTTTTTAACTCGTTTTTGTGTAATTCTCTTCGATTACTGATTGAGCGAAAATACATCGTTTTGTATAGAGTCGTTAATGTTTGCTAATATCATTTCCGAGCAAGCTGTAACTGTTTCATATACCACCAATTATTTATGTCTATCTCTCTATATCAAACGAAATAAAGCGATCTTAATTACCTATTTAGCTATTTGTCGTTCTGTAATATAAACATGGATTTTAAATTTCCGACCAAACAATAATTCCAATGATTTTCATCACAAATTTTTAATTGCTGGTGGCACTGTGTGAATAGGCATCAAGAGCGTGCGATGACAATAAACGATTTAAAAAAGGGGCTTAAAAAGAAAGACAGCATGGAACGGTAGATAGTTTTGCCTATTTAAGTAAATAAAATTCAGCACCCAAAGGTAGAGAGCTTACGTGTTTAAAAATCGAGATATATCTTTACATAGTATAAAATAAAGTCCCTTACCGCGTCTGTCTGTTCGCGATAAACTCAAAAACTACTGAACGGTTTTTCACCGGTGGATAAAGTAATTCATGAGGAACGTTTTGGTATATAATTTGTCAAGGATTTATTTTTAATCAGGGCGGGATAACGTCTTCCGGGCACGCTAGTTATTTATATATTAGAAACATATGGAGCCTGTTGTTGAAATATTATCTTAACGTTTCAATTTGCATATATCAACGTAAGCGAGAGGAACAAATATAAAAGTAAAGTCTTATTGTATCAAATTTAAATAGCGTTTGCATACATACTGTTTATTTGATTAATGAGATGCAGGTCAAAAACACATGTCATTATTTGGAGCGCAGCTATTGAATTTATTTATAAGACCCAACTAAATATATTTTCCTTTTTACGGATAGTATAGCAAATTTAACATATTATAGGCAAAGGAAAAAAACGTGTTCACCTTTCAGGTGAACGACCTTGTGATTTTAAAAACGTAGTCCCGCGCGACTTCGTAAAAAGGTACCATTCTTATGTATTTTCTGTACCTTTAATTAGTGGGTTGTGTAACTTAGCTTTCTAATGAGACAAGTAACGTGGTATTGTAAGTGTTTTTAACTAATTGCCCGCCCGAAGTAAATGAGACCAAGTCTTCAATTTACAGTACGACTATGTTATTATAAAATAAAATAATAACTGAACATTAACCTGTCAATTATATCAATATTTATTTCACTAGTGTTTTCTGTCTCACAATTTTTTTATTTGGAGATAGTTAAACCAAATTTTTTTCGCTTTTTCACGCGATTTCGCCTTGTTCCGACAATTCACTTCTATTCATATAGGTTTGTAAACTACTACTTATAATATACTTATTCCTAGACACCTGCAACAATTTTTTTTACAAAAATCTAAAAAGTAAAGACATTTACATTCTTATTATATGTATAGACTAGCTGTCCCCCGCGGCTCCGCACGCGTTTTTTTTAAATGTATTAAAGAAATGTAAAATTGTAATTAGGTGTGTACATTACAGAAATGCTTTTTCAAAAACATTTGTAACTACGACACGCAAGCCATCTACTGTATTATGTTACGTGTACATTAGATATGTGAATACGAATAGTATATCGAATGGGATGGGATTTATCATCAGCAGCATAGCTGGAACTTTAACCTACTATATACCACCCTCGATGCTCACTAACACTATATAAGAAAGTAATGAAAATTTTAAACTATACATTATCGAACAATTTGTGTTAAATTGTTTATTATATAGATATAACATGCCCACATTGTCAATATAATTTTATTATTCTTATACGTTATTATACTTATACGTATGTATAATAGTTCGGTGAAGCTGTAAATGCCGTAAAGCTAATAGCATAGTCAGTTCGAGAAAAAAAAACTGAGTTATGTAGATGCAAACGCGGTAAATAAAACAAAATGGCCGCCAAATTGACCAAAATGATAATATAATTCAAACTACATACATTTATTCTTGGAGTCCAGTACAGCGCACGTCTCACGCGCTTGTTTACAGTAAACAAATTATTTTTAATCAATTTCACACGAACGAATGCATAGGTAACAGTTCATCACTACATAGTATAAAACAAAGTCCTCTGATCTGTCTGTTTATCTGTTCGCGATAAAGTCAAAAACTACAGAACGGATCTTCATGCCGTTTTCACCAGTAGGTAGAACGGTTCACAGGGAAGGTTTAGGTATAATTTGTCAAGGTTTTCTTTTTATTATCAGGGCGGGACAACGTCTGCCGAGCCCACTACCTTAAAATAAAATAGCTCATTAGTTAGTTGTCTGCCAGTGAAAGTCCCGTGAAAATTAATTAAAGCATTTCGGATATTCCACTGCGGCTGAAAAAAACCTAAATTACTTTTTATGAGGTCTGCTATCTACCAGTGAACACCCCGTGGAAATCGGTGCAACCATTTTGGAAATAGCAATGCGGACGAAGCCGCGGACAAATAAAGTACAATATTGTCAACCGCTATAATTTCGGCTATGCCAGTAAAATTCCCGTTAAAATAGGTCCAGCCGTTTTGGAGATTAGCCGGAACAAACAAACAAACAGACAAAATATAAAAATATAGACAAAATATTAAAAAAAAATTTTTGGTTATTTGTAGCCATATACATTCATCAAAAAGTTGTTATTTTAATTGTACATGCACAAACTTTATTTTTATAATACGTAATAGATAACAAATTTTAAATAGGAAAACAAAATAAACTTTTAAAATGTTTGCGATAGAAACTTACCACGTTACCATGGCAACGTATATAATACTAACGCTAACGAAATCTCTCAAAAGGAAAAAGTGCCCGATTTTGAAACATTTTTCATTGGTGCTCTGCTTCTATTAGTCTTAGCGTGATGATATATAGCCTAACGCCTTCCTCGATAAATGAGCTATCTAAAATCGAAGGATTTTCTTAAATCAGACTGGTAGTTCCTGAGATCACAGCGTTCAACCAAAAAAACAAACTCTTCAGCTTTATATATTAGTATAGATATTGCGTTATTTGACACTATATTTTGAAATACTGGTGGCATTTTACGTAATATAATTTGGTTATTGTGGATAAGTGAAGTGGTTGGAAAATAAACCACGGAGTATGAATTGTGAGATGGCACAATAACTCCCTGTAAAGTTCTAACAAGGGGACCACCAACTTGTTACAACGAAATTATAGCAAGACTCTCGTTATTGCTTACTCAACAATAAGAGTAATAATCAGGAGGATTTGTTGCCAAAAATAAAATAATATAGAAAATAGTTCTAATCAGGCCTATTTTTGTCACTTCCTTTTTGGGGGTACCCTAATCTTCCAAAGTTGTAAGTCTATAATTTTTTGTGTCTCAAAAAGTGCAAAAATCTTGTTGTTATTAGTTGTTGTTTTGGGTACTTGCGGTATATATTGTTCTAAAATTTTCAGAACGAAAACCAACTTTAGGAGTTTTGGCGGGATCTTGGAATGTCGTGTAGTGGTCTTTATATTTTATCCATAATCTTGTGTTATTTGGCTCTATATTGTGTAATGTTGGTGGTGCTTTACGTAATATAGTTCGGTGATTGTGCACAAGTGAAGTGGATCGGAAATAATAGCACGGAGCATGGATTCTGACTTACCACAAAACCTCCATGTAGAGTTCTAACAAGACGACCGCCATTTTGTTAGTTCATTGAAATAATTACAAGAAACTTGTAATATAATTACGTACTCGACAATGGCAGTAATAATCTAGTAGAAGATCGGTTGCCAAAAATAAAATAATAAAAATAAATAGAGGCTCAAATGCCACCATGACAGTGGCAAAAATCTATGTATGTATTCTATATCATATATTATAGATGTCTCAGTGACAGCCTTTGTATTTAACCAGGCCATACAATCTTCGAATAATAATACTGCACTAAATTCCACAATCCACGATATAACTCCCAGATAAAAACTCAGAGGTCGCTTTGTTATAACACTAGAATATTAAAAAGTTGATGAAACAAAAGGATATATCAGTACGCCTAAGTACTCCTAAATTTTTTAATATAATAATGTGATCTTTTACATCAGCAAAGTTGCCGGTTTATAAATTTTATGCGCGTGTTCTGTTTTCGTAAGTCTAACCGATTTATTTTTCTCCATTTTTCGATCTTGTTTTGGTTAGGATAGGTTAGACTTGTGAAACTGCGTTGCCGTCAATACGTAAGTACTATTTTGTATATTAGCAACTTGATGATTTTTAAGTTAAAACAAAACAGTTTTGTCTCGGTTTGGTTAGGTTAGACTTGCGAAAAAGAAAACGCGAGCCGGCAGCGGTCGGTGAGTGCGATGCATTTAATACCTAAGTACCAATACAACATACCGGTTTATTAGGTGAACTTTTGGATATTACTTCTCTATCTTCTACGGAAACGACATTTCATAGAAACTCAGTATGGTTCTGCAAATCGGTTTTTTGACTATTCATTTTACATTCATCATTTAAACAGAGTGTTAATTTAACAATTAAATTAACTTAATTTAATTCAATTCATCAATCGGAATACCGTAGCTTCCAAAAATTAGAAACTGTTGCTCTGTTACATCTTTGTAAATTAAGTACTGTTTACACAGGCAAACCCAATTTACTCTGATCCCTTATTCATTGGTTTATCTGTTCCATTGATATTATTTAAAATTTAGGATAACAAGCCTTAATTATTAATATTAATAAATACAAAATTACACAATATTTTGAATCTTAAAAAAATGTACAATTTTCAGCACCATTTTACACTTAAAAGTATTAATTATATTGACTACATCTTTTATTTACTTACAAATAGAATAAAAAAAGTGTGTGTGTACTTAGAAGAAGTTATACTTCTTTGGCATAACAAGATAAAAATCTTTTCAAAAATTTTATCTGTCGCCTTATTCTATGTTTGTAGAAAAAACGACACTAACAATAGAAAAAAGGTATTTAATACATTGAAAGTTTTAATGCAAAGAAACAAAATGTTGACTATAGCTAACTTCAGGGTGTCGGTTTTTCGTGACGGTGTGCGCGCGCATCGTGGTAACTTCAGGGTGTCGGTTTTTCGTGACAGAGTGCGCGCGCATCGTAAAAATTTACTCTCATCATTTTTCCCTAACGCGCCAAAAGAAGTATAACTTCAAAAACATTGAATTTATCTGTGCATGTATAATAAACTCGTCAAAAATTCCACATTCAGTTAAAACTACAAATTGGTATATGTCCTACAGAACAAATATATATATACTAGCTGACCCGTGCCCACTTCGTTGGGCGCTAATAGGCACTATCAAGCTACAACTTTTCTCTAGAACTCAATCATATGTCTCTCATCGTTAACGCAGCGTTCGTAAGAAACGTTTTCGTTCGACCATTTTTTCTCAGACTCGCCAGATATTACCTCACAAACTTTACCTCTTTATAATATTAGTATAGATAATATAATTAGTTAATAGCTTCTGCCCGCAATTTCGTACGCGTGGAATAGTTATTTTGGGCTAAGACGCAGCGGAAGCTCTCAAAAGGAAAAATGCCCCGATTTTAAAACATTTTTCATTGTTGCTCCGCTCCTATTGGTCTTAGTGTGATGATATGTAGCCTATGACACTCACAAATAACGTGGCTTTCTATTGGTAAAAGAATTTTCAAAATCGGTTTAGTAGTTCCTGAGATTACCCCCTACAACATCACAACGTCACAAACTCACAAACTTTACCTCTTTATAATATTAGTATAGATATATATACTTGTACTTAGAATCACCATGGCTAGGCAAAATCACATTTTTGTGGAAGCTAAATAATATTGATGAAATAAGTTAGTTAGTCATAATACGACTTCCAATACATCTCTAGGTAGCACACATATTCATATGTTTTATTTAATTTGGTTAATTTGATAAACTATTTATTTTCCGCTTTTTAGTTCCTTATGGGTTTTTGATTGATATTGAAGTCGGTTAATACTTTTTTTTTGAAAATTTACTTTATTTTTCCATTTTTAGTGTACATAAATTATTTTACTAGCAGTGCCCGCGAACTCCGTTCCGCCTTAAGTATATTAAAATATGCGCATTTTTGCGGTATGGTATCTATCGGTATGGTATGCGATATGGTTTCAATTGGTTGTACAATAAGTAACGTTTGGTACGAACGCAACCTTATCAATAATCCGCGATAGTTTCTACCACCAACTCGGCTAACATCGCTTCACACATTATACACCTTAAGTAATGTAATTACAATGCTTGCGTCATGTTGCAACACAGCAACGAACATAAGCACATTAGGCTCCTAAGAATTGAAGAGTTTTTTTTATAATATTGGTGGCAAACGAACATACGGGTCACCTGATGGTAAGTGATCACGGCCGCCATGGACACCTGCGACACGAGAGGAAACACAGATGCGTTGCCGGCCCTTAAGAAAGGAGTAGGCTCGTTTCATGAAAGTTTTCTTACTTTGTCACGGATCCCATGATCAGAACCTAACCAAATTCTCATCAAACTACCCTTGAAGTACATCCTTTCCAATAAAAAATGAATCATCGAAATCGGTTAGCGTGATATTGAGTTATTCGTCTATTTGTCGTTTACATAATTAATGCAAATTTAAAACTTATACGGTTTTGCACTGGATGCTGTTGCCGGAACTGGACCAAATTGAAATGGGACCACACGGGAAGTACCAGCTTTCAAATAAAAAAAGAATAATCAAAATCGGTTCACCCAGACCAAAGTTATGAGGTAACAAACATTAAAAAAAAATACAGTCGAATTGATAACCTCCTCCTTTTTTTGAAGTCGGTTAAAAATAATAGTACATTATGGTACAAGTGTGTAATGTTGGTGATTACCGCTGAGGCGCCATTGAGACCCGAGCCGTTAGGTGAGGGTCTTAAGAGAGCCGAGGACGGTAATCACCAATACACACGTGTATCATACGACGTTTTTCAACACACTTGTGAAGAAAATAATAATAAAAAATCATTTTATTTAGTACATAAAAAGTTTATTTAGAGAAACAATTAGTAAATGTGCAGTTAATATATCGGGCGGTGTACAACATAAATCATTTTCTTCATAACTAGTACTTGTAGACATTTTAATTAATAAATAACTAAAATTTCAACAGTGACAACGAGTTGTGAATTTTTTTTCGCTATAGCGAGAAAAATTAATCAGTTTGCGCGCGCATCTAACAATGGCGATCGGCCATAGACTAAAGGAATGAGGTTTCTTTTTTTTTTGCTTTCTGCAGATAGCGTTTTAGCCACGTATAAAATGGGGAATTTAAAGTTTTCTTTATTACAGAGAAAACAAAAGTTATATTTGAGTGAAAGTTTTATTTATTAAACACTTACAAGTTGAAATTATCTATTTAAATACGAAGTTGTATGAAATGAACAAGCAATAGGTACATTAATTTATTAGTTCTATTGATCATTATCTTTTTTGTATCGAAACTTTTTTAAGAACAAAGCAACTCGACCAATAAAATAAAAAAAAAACTCTATAACTCACTTGTGAATAATAGCAATGAAAAAGTCACAGTTTGATTACAGGTGTCATTATGTGCCTAATTGCGGTGATATTAGAGCCACTTTATGAGCAAGTGTGTTGAAAATGATTTTTATAGCACCTCCATCAGTCTATGAAAGAATATAGTACATAATTAAATACTACAGATTATATGGATTACTTTAACTACAGATAAATATAATATTAATAACAGTTATATATTAAAAATATTGATACATCAAGTTTATAGAAAATAAATTCAAAAATGTCATTTTAAAAACTACTGTTGTTGGCAACAATAATTGAGTACAACTTACATACTATGTTTAATTATTATGCTCATTAATTAATAATAATAAATTCAGCATTAAATTTCCATCATCTGATCTACTTTCAGGGAAGTCAAATGAAATTAAAAAGTACATAAAACCAACATAACAAAATGAGATTACATAAATTATTTGTGTATACAATTAAAGTGAAGATACTGTAGTATCTCTATATAGTGATAATTTTATATTTGTCATCGTCATTAGTCAATTATACTTAAACCTTTGTACATTTTGTACACAAATGGATGTTATTAACAACAAAAGTGTACAAATATTTAATACGGATTAAGACTGCTTAATTTAGATAGAAATAGTACAATACATTTTTTAGATGAGTTATTGGTTTACTGCCTGCATGATCAGTCAGTTAATTCCAGTCTTTACACCATTTAAAAGGGGCGAGAAGTATAGACAGCAGTCTGCACAATTTCCACAACTTCAAAATTTCGATTGCTGCCAGTCACCTCCACAACAATCCCATCTGCAGCATTCGCATCCAATACTGTGAACAGTACAACATCTGCATTTACAAATGTCACAGCAATAGAATGAACAGTCATAACAGTACATGATGGTTCAAAAACATGATGAGAAGAAGTTCAATAAAGAGTACCAGCCACCGTGGTTATATCATCATAGACATAACAACAGCACTGATTATAGTACATCCATTGTTCTCATGATTCACTTCTTTCAAATTCTTCCCTTAATTGTCTCATTTCCTGTTCATTTGCAAGACCTCTTAAAGCCACTGTTTCTTCACTGACTTCTCCTGTAATAAGTGGTTCTGTGACCGCTTCTATACTTTCATTTGATTTATTTAAATCATGTTCTAGATTACTTGAAAATAAATTTTCTTGTAAAAAAATTTCTAGTATTATTATAGACGAACTTAGTGGTTGAGTGGTGATAACCATGGACATCATTCTATATATGAAATTTAAAAAAAGTCAAACCTGATAGTGGGTTTATACTGCTAGTATGGTATTGTCAATTTATTTTTATTACTTTATTTAAATTCACACGTTAACAGCTTTCTTGCATTTATAACGTGTATAAAATCACAAACTTTTTTTCTACGTAGGTAAATATCACCATTAAATACGAGGAGCGAGGTACGAGCGCGGGTGAGCCTGATCCGCTTTTACTTCTTCTGCGTCCCTCTGATACTTCGATCAACAGCTGTATTGTTGCTCGAAGCTCTGATACCTAAATGAATTGATGCGGGCTATACTTACATGATATTTTGGCAAAACAAATGGCACAATACGTAAAGTATTAATCACAGAGTAAAACTGTTGATAATAGATCGACATATCGATATTTTTATTCTTGAATATTAAAATTAATTACTAATAATTTTTGGAGGATATATCGTGACTTCGATATTAAAATTTGGATATCGATGGTCGATATTTTTTATTATATACATCATCTTCTTGCTATTATCCCACCTAGGTAGGGTCGATACAACATACTTCCTTTAACAACTCTCCTCTGTCAGAGTTCACACTTTTTTCGGTCTTCCTTTACTCCTATATCTGTCCACCTTCCGGTGGCGGATTTACACGTTTGCCGCCTCTGGGCTATTCAAATTTTGGCGCCTCTAACAAACTCTACAATTGGATATCCTTGTACTCAATCATACTAATTACATTATTTCTGCTAATTAAATTGGAACGTTATTGTTTGTGCTTTATCTTCCTATTTACAACACCCTTTTCCCGTAATGAGTATGATAGTGAACTATACAATCGATGAGTCAATTTCTAAATTATTATTTTTATAATAGAACTCAATAAGGAATGTCAGAGTGAAGTTTTCATGCAAATAATTAATCAATGTTGCCGCCATTTGTTAAGAAATTTTAATGATACCTAGAAATATCTAAAATTTCTCGAATCTTCATCTTTGAATAGATAATAGTATTAAAATACTAAGTTTGCGATATTCGTTTATTTTTAATTTAAATAACAATTTGTTGATTTAAGTATCAGCAGCCAGAAGTATCACATGCAATATTTAAAAATGTGTATACTTTATTTTTTTACTAATAACGTTACATGAATAATAATTTTTAATTATACGTTAATTCGAATAACGTACAACGATTTAAGATAATTTTTGAAACTTTTCTATTGGTCAAAATACATCTATAGGTAATCGATTTTGCATTAGGGTATGTATATATCTAACGTAACTCCTTTCACTACATACTCGCCGAATTAAGTTATTGAAGATTTACAATAGCTTATTACGCGATTTTCTATTCGCGAAATCATCAATTTTTTTCAAGGCATTTATATGTTCTTGATTTAATGTATATCTTGGATACTTTTAACCAGTTTTAAACAAAGAAAGCTCTTATTTGAACAATTTGTCTTTGGTGCACATAGAGCCATGCAAAATCTGAACTTTTATCTAAGTTTTGTAAATTCTGTCTTTTCAGGCCGAAGTTAGTGTTTTTAATGGTTTAGAATCTAGTTTTACCAATTTTGTTTGCGAAGAAAGGTGGCGTCGAAAATATGTGAATTCTTGAACAAGTCTATCTTCAAGTCATAAGGATACATTTAAACCAAGAACATGAGACTCTAATTGGTTAAATAATTGGTTGTAAGAATATTCATTAAAATTTAAAAGCATGAATTATTAATTTAGTTTTATTATTAAAGAATGGGACGGACTTATATTCACATCGGTTCTTGAGACGTGTACTTAATTGCAATTTAATTTAATGTTTTGTAGAGACTGAAAGTCACGTTATAAAATTCCGGGACATACAAGATGGCTACGGGTAAAGCTAATAAAAGTATGTTAAAAATACTCAACTAACTCAACTATTTATATGTCGATTTTCGGAATATATGTAGTTTTAATGTCAATGATTTGCAATATTAACGAAAGTAAAAAGTGGCATATATCAGAAATCAAGTCTTCTAAAATTTCCGCTATTGTACATGCGGCATACAAACCTTTAACCTAAGGTCAATATCTATTTTTGACTATAAAAATTCTTTATTTTAGTTGTTTATTTTATTTTCATTGTTCTTTTTATTCAGATATCTTATTATAGAAACCATATAGGACTTGATGATTTCTAATTTTATGACATAAACAATTACTCGAATTGTTTTGGTAGTTAACTTATTTGGAAACATTTGCATTCCCAATGACAAGCAATTAAACGAAATAGTAATGAGTACCAGTATACAATGACGTTAAATGTTTTATTTAGTTGTTACAGAGCGATTTTTTGTATAAAAATAAAGTAAATGTTATGGTTTAAAACAATAATTATTAAAAAAAAATATACATATAATAAAACTGTAACTAGGCCAAATATTTTTTGAAAATTATAATGTGGGTGAACTTTGTTATCGATATAAAAGTCAAATAATTCATTTACAATTTTTGTGTCTGTCTGTCACTGTGTACGCGTGTCACTCTGAACCAATTTGACGAAACTTGACACAGTGATAACTAATATTATGGAGTAACATCTAGGATTCTTATTGTCCCATCAAACGCAAGGGATTCTCCAGGATAACAAATGAAAGTCAAAATTTTGTAGTTCATGAAAAAGTTTAAAATTGGCAATATTCAGGATTACATAACAAGAAAAATATTTAAAAAGTAAACATTTGTAGTAACAGGAGCGGAAAGACCGTCACAGTGTTGATTTTCTCGATTTGTAATGCCTATTATTTTGAAATACGTAACTTAGATATTTTTTTAAATATATTTCTGTTAACTTAACTCGTTACCCGATTGTGGCTTGACGTCCAATTCTGGAACCCCTGTATGTATTCTAGATGTCTCTGTGACATTCACTGTTCTTACCGAATCATGGCGACGTATTAAAAAAAAGAGAAATATTGAATACAACTGCTTTAATAATTGTTAATACAAATTTAAATATAAAATACAACATACAGGACTTTAAACTACGCAAACTTTAGGATATTATATATTTTAACGCAGAGTAATGTATGGTCATTCCTTGCCTTTACCAGTGGTTTCTATTAACTTCCACGAAACCGAAGGCTTTTGTAGAAACTCAATATGGTTTCTTGAATCAGTTATTTTGACTTTTACATTAACATCATCATTGAAATAGAGTGTTTTTTAATCATATAATTAAGTTAATTTAATCATTCAGTATTCCGTAGCTACCGAAAATGTAAAACCATTGCTGTGTAACATCTTTGTAAATTATTGTTTACATAGAGAAACCCAATTTACTCTGATCCCTTATTCATTGTTTAGATATTTGATTTCATTGTCTGTTCCATGACTAGTGTACAATATTTATGACAAGCTTAAATTATTAATATTATTATCAATAACAATAATACAAAATTACACATTACAAATCCTTAGAAAATTGTATGATTTTAAGCAAAATTTTTCACTTAAAAGTATTAATTATATAAGGTACATATTCTATTTACTTATTAATATAATAAAAAAAAACATTGAATTTATATACTTCCATATGCATATAATAAAATCATCAAAAATTCCACATTGGAATATATCACTTAAAACTTTAGAACAAATATATACTTATATTATATTTGTACTTTAGAATCACCAAGGCTAGGGAAAACGCGTTTTCATGGAAACATATTTAAGTACACAATAAGGCACCTTGATTAATAAAAAAAAGTATTTAACAAATACACTACTGGCATAATATTTTCCTAACATATAAGTTATAAATAAGTCTTTCATTAATAATATTGGCACTAGATTACATTAATATTCTTTGAGGTAGTTTCAGTAGTCTGTAGGCGTCGACTACATACTCTATTTAAATGTTTATTAGTACACATCTACATAACTTTAACTATGTTTAAAATTTGCATAATTAACATATTTCATTATATTGTGCCATTAATTATCATTTTCCTGTTTTTAATACAGAAAGATAATTGTTTTTGTAGCATCATCATCAGTCTATAAAAAAATAACAGATTATATGAATTACTCTAACAATAGATTAAATATAAGTTCTAAATTAAATATATCAATACACCACGTTTGTATAATAGTAATAGATAATAAATCCAAAAATGTCATTTTAAAAACTACTCTATGTTGGCAACAATAATTGAGTACAACTTACATACTATGTTTATTATGTCTAATTGTTATGCCCATTAATTAATAATAACAAATTCAGCATTAAATTTCCAGCATCTACTTTCAGGGGTGTCAAATAAAATTAAAAAGTACACAAAAACAAGATATAACAAAATGAGATTACATACATTATTCGTGTCTACAATTAAAATCAATCTATCACTTAAACATCCTGTAGTATCTGTAATTGGAGATAACATTATTGTATATTTGTCATCCTCATTAGTCAATTATGCTTAGAGAACATTTGTACAGGAATGGATGTCATTAACAACAATAGTGACAATTTTTTAATACGAGACTGCTAAATTTAGATAGGAATAGTACAATAAAATTTTTAGACGGATTATTGCTTTACTGCATGATTAGTTAGTTAACTTCAGTCTTTACAGCATTCTAAAAGGCCCGAGAAGCATAGACAGCAGTCTGAGCAGTCTGCACAATCTTCACAACTACATCCTCCACAATCACAATCACTACAATCACAACCACCACAGTCGCAGTCATCACAATCGCAACCGCTGCAATCGCATCCATCACTATCAACATTATCTCCAACAACTGCTGCATTTTCACTGTCACAGCAACAGCATATACAATTTCCGCAGGATTTGCAACAACTATCAGCACAGATCGCCATAGATCGAAAACATGATGGGATGCAGTTCAAAAAACAGCATATGTCATCAGCTTCATTACCATCATAGACATAACAACAGTCGTAATAATAGTGCCTCGTTTGTTCTTGTGACCTACGTTTTTCTAATTCTTCCCTTAATTGTCTTATTTCCTCTTCATTTGCAAGACCATTTAAACGCACCGTTTCTTCGCTTACTACTCCAACAGTAAGTGGTTCCGTGACCTCTTTTATATTTTCATTTGATTTACAATCATGTTCTAGATTACTTGTAATTAAACTTCCTTGAACATTTTTATCTAGGTCTATTATAGACGAATTTGTTGGTTGACTGGTGATAACCGTGGCCATCGTTCTATTTGTAAAATTAAAAAAAGACAAACCTGATAGTGGCTGTATACTGCAAGTCTTGTGTTGTCAATTTCTTTTTATTACTTTGTCTTCTTATTTATATTCACACGTGAACAGCTTTCTTGTATTTATAACGTGTATAAAATCACTATCTTTTTTCTACGTAAGTAATATGTTTGAACAATACGACCTAAAAAGCCGTAATACCAGTGCGGCTCTAACTCAACTAATAAACGCTTTTTTTTCTCGAACTGATTAGGCTATTGACCTAGCAAGGTCTTAACAGCTTTACCGGACTACATAATAAACGCACATTGCCATAGATAATAAATAGATTAGAGATGTGTAACACTGCGCTGCGCCGCGCAATTGCGCCAACTCAGTTCTCTGCGTTGGATGTGTTAATTCACTTCTTCAAAATGAGTTGGCGCACAGCGCAGGACCGGGATATTCGAATATCATTTTTATAAACAGCAACTCTGTGAAATGTAAATGGAATTATACCTAGGTAATCTTTACTTTCTAGATTGCACCTTACTTATTTTTTTACTTCTTTAATTTATGGCGCGGTGTGTAAGCAATACACAATTCCGCCAATGTAATGTAGATACAGAGTGTGCGCTGTCTGTGGCAGATAGTGTCATAACAGACCGATTAAAAAATGAAATTCGAAAACGAAGATAATTAATTTGGGTTCAGACGGAGTTATTGTAATGTTTCCTACAAATTTACATATAAGCAAACTTAGATACATATTGATTAAGAAATAGATAATCTGATTAAAGTTTGATCTTGTTAATTTTAATAAATAATGACAAGACCTGTAAAATTAAAGGGTTATTATTCACTAATGCTAAGACACACATAAGCTAATAGGACGGGGAATATAAGGAGAGATATCGAAAAGAGAGAATCTGTTTCTCGAACAATTAAAGAATATATGATCTGGGGAACCGTCGTCTAGGCCGCATTCACAGAAAGAATGGTCCCTAATCATTAATTTAGACAGATGCACTGGTGTACAAGTATGACCTAGACGAAGACGACAGATGATGGAAGTAACGGCCTTACTTAGATATTGGAATTTAAAAAATCATGGTTTTTGGGGAAATTGATTTTGGAAAGAACCCTTATATTTTCTGGAAAATTTTCAATCGTTTTGCCATGCTTCTAATAATCTAGTTTATCTAAAGAACGTAGATCTTCTGTATATAGTCTATAATAGTCGAAGGAACCAGATTGGCCAGCACTCTTTGCGCAAGAATCCGCTGAATCATTCCCAGAGATACCGCAATGGCCTGGAATCCAAGCAGTGTTCTGGGCATAAAGTTTTATTTTGACAGATGGCCAAGTTGACAGCTGTGTGTAAAACAAATGACGGAATACGTTTACGGTCGAAAATCAAAACGAATAAACTATAATCGATTCTGTGGGGACTAGTTGAAAGAAAAACATGGTTGATTTATTTCAATTTGTTATTGTGTTTTAGTGTACAAAAGTATTATTATGTTTTCTAAAGTGTATTAAAGTAACAAAGACAAAACTCATTGAAATACATCATTTTTATCATAAACATACATAACACTACCTAATTAGCACAGTCAAGTCTATTCATGCCCGATATTATTCATTCTTTCTCTTGCTGTTTGTGCTGAGTACCTGTGAGCGCGGCTTACAGATGGCGCGCATTACGTTGCTCACTCGGCATGTTTTCATTTTGTTGTTGTTTCGCCATGGCGCAATTTTGAGTTAGCGCAATGAGCCGGCGCAGTTAACTGCGCCTGAGTTACTGAGTTAGCGCAAGGATTTTCACTGAGTTACCCATCTCTAAAATAGACTGTATACTAAAACACATTGCATTTGTGACTTGATAAGGTGGGACGATATACATCGATATTTTCTATGGCCTCATCGAATGCAGTTGATGCGTCGCAACCTATTATTGTTGTATCGATAGATTTCTTTCAATGTGTTAATTAAAAGACCACTTGTACGTTGTCTCAAATTACATTAGAAAAAATTAAGTGTATTTCCCGCAAGAATTGCGGAACCATTCAATGATAAAACGTTACGAAAAATTTAGTTTTATTATACATAGTCCTTTGCTTAAAAAAAGGTACTCTTAAAAGCTCATAAAACATAACAGAATTAACAAAACTGATAACAGTTTGTGTTTACGTTTATGATTCATGATTCCAAGCCCACTAATGCCGATCCTGTAACTCTTCCACGCTTTTCGATATATTTTACTTATTTTCCATTAACTTCATACACCAAAAAGTAATTGAAAAGAAAAAACATATATATCTTAACTTTCTAATTTCTTAAGCCATATTTTAAATTATATTATACTAGCGGGCCGAGCGGACGTTGTCCTGCCTTGATAATAAAAAATATAAATCCCAAAAGTCAACCGCAGCGCCACCTACCGGGTCCAATTGTGAATTTCTTAAGCCATCTCGAATCTCCAGAACAAAAAAAAATTCATAAAATGGCAGTGTAGGAGAGTTCAGTTAAATACACACGCACACAAGAAATATATATATTAAGATTACATAGATATTTCTACCGATAGAGATATTTAAACATCATCGACATATACAACCCTATTGTTTGTAATAACATAATAATGACAAGCGTCACTAGTGTTGCCAATAGTTTGAATGATATTTATGGCAAAAAATTATATTAGACTACTAAATTTATATCTTACAGTTATGTAATAAACAATATTTTATATTATTATATTATATACTGGAACTCTTATAAATTATAATAATATGTTTTTTTAATAATATAAAAATGGCATGTCTCACAGCATTGAAAATAGGTTATACTGAAATTCAACATTTTAATCATCACAGCCACCACCACCAGAATCACCACCACCACAATCACCACCACCGTAATCACCGCCACCATAATCACCACCGCCTCCCGAATGAGAATGATCATTTCCAGAGCTATGGTTATGACTCGAAAAACAGTCATTAGTGTAGCTGTTATCATGATGATGATAGCTCGAAGAATGGTTATTAGTATGGCTGCTGCCATGATAATGATTGCTTGAAGAATGGTCATTAGTATGGCTGCTGCCATGATAATGATTGCTTGAAGAATGGTCATTAGTATGGCTGCTGCCATGATAAGGTTTACTTGAAGAGTGGTCATTATTATAGTTGCTGCCACGATAATCATTGCTCGCAGAATAGTCATAAGTCATGTCGCTACCGCGTAAGTGATTGCTCGAAGAATGGACATCAGTATGAATGTTACCGCGATTATGATTATTTGAAGAATAGTAATCAGTACGGTTGCTATCATGATGGTTATTTTTCGAAGAATTGTCATTAGTACAGATGTTACCATGATTATTCAAAGAATGGTGCTTAGCATGGCTGCTGTCATATTCACAAGCGTTCCAAGTACGACTCTGGGCATGACGCTCATCGTTATTATAATTGCTTGAACTTCGTTCTTTCTTAGAACAGTCTTCATCATCTTTCAAAAGGTTTTCCGCATCTTTATCATTTACTGAAAGACGATTATCGCCACTATCTCTTTTGGACGAATCATATGCGTTAACATTTTCATCATCGAAAAAATTATTTTCTCCAAGATCGAAATCATTATCATCATCATTTCCCCTTCGACGTTTGTACTGGCCGCTTTGATTTAGATGTTTTTGTTGCTTTTTTTTTGGCTTTTGACAACAAAGCCAGGCAAAGCAGCCATCTGATTCTTGTTTATCGTCATATTTCTTTGTTTGTTCCATTATGTAACTCTTTTACTGAAATAGTTAATTTCATTATTTCATTACATCATTACATAGTATAAAACAAAGTTTCCTACCGCGTCTGTCTGTTCGCGATAAACTCAAAAACTACTGAACGGATTTTCAAGCGGTTTTCATCAGTGGATAAAGTGATTCATGTGGAACGTTTTGGTATATAATTTTTCAAGGATTTTTTTTTAATCAGGGCGGGACAACGTCTGCCGTGCCCGCTAGTTGATTATAAAGATGAGATCTGTTTATCGTAATAAAAAATAATATAGACTTCATCACTTTTGAATGAAGCTGGTCACACTGAGTACATTAATGAAGTAATTCGGAGCCTAATCGTGTGGAAAAAGGTATACTTTCAATTGATTATTTTACAAAGGTCGCTCGTAATGAATGACTCATTGTAAACATTGTAAATGTTTTCCCCCTACACAAATTGACCTGTTATGATGACAGCAAAACTTTAGATAAACAGACATTTTCCTGTTGTGCAATCAGTTTATTGTATTTGTAATGACGAGTCGTGAGATTATTGATGGGTGTACATTTCTTAATTATAAATACATAAAACAAAGATAAGTTTTATGTTTGTAATAATCACTCTCGACGCTGAAAATAGAATAAGGGAACCACATCTTAATAATAAATAGGCATATTTTTTGGTCTCTGGGAAAGAGTAGTACACCCAGAACCACAAGATACACAAGATGTACTTTACTTCTGAATAAAAGATTCTTTACGTCCTTTTTTGTACTTCATGATGATCGGTTGAGTAGTTAAGACGTAAAAGTTTATCAAACAAGCTTGCATTCTTATTAAATCATAAGTAAGGATTTAACCTTGTTCTTTTAACCAGTTCAAATTACAAATCTGCAAAAGTTCCAAGTAAACGTAAATCCAGTGGAACCTTTAAACTTTATTTTAAGATGTAAATATAATAAAGAGACATTTACCTGCTAATTTTTCAAATAAAAGAAACATCTAAAACTTTTTACTACTTACAAAAAAACCAAAGATTTTGCGCGGCATTTAAATTTTTTAAAGATCATAAAAACTCTAAGAGCTATCTTAAAACGCATATGTTTACAGTAGCACGTACGATTCGTTTTAGTTTGAGTGTGATGCCTCAATAATTAAACCAATCAAGGAAAAATACGCATGCAGTTGGCCTTGAACAAATAATTTTTTTATAGAAAATAATAAAAAGTATTGCTTACCAGTGAAAAATATTTAGTTGTTAATAGGTATTTAGTATATCTTCAAGTCTTGAGGTTTATAAAATAGTTTTGTTATATATTTCTTGCAGGTTATAATAATATCTATTACCAGTGTAATTGTAACTAGTCAACCGAGCCGTCAACTAGACTGACGCATGGAATGCCGTTTAGTCTTCTCCGTTGCGGTGTCGTTCCCAAACCGCGTTAAGACGAACGAACAAGATGCACAACAAAATTAAAGTTCATATTATGTGTTTCACTATACAATATACTACACTATACACTATATAATTTTTCGCTATCTTATGTTATATTGTATACAAACGACTGATAATATTACTTTAGGAAACTGTTATTTGTTTTAACATAAATAACATTGTTCGGTTTCTAAACGTTGTTCTAAAAACAGTCCGCGTCCTGCTGTTATATACAAACCAATGATATTATAAATATGTACATGATATTTTGACAAAGTGGCACAATAACGCACAGATATGTAGAGTATTACTGTAATGTCATAATATGTTGATAAAACGCGGAAGTAAGATGGCATGATTATAATATCAGCGGCGAAAAAGAAATAAGTATATGTTGCTTTGTATCTTTCCCAGTAGAATAATAACAACAAAGAATAATTAAACAGACATGATATATTACTTTATTGTAATGTATGCCTAAAAATCAAAGTAATGAAGAGTGAATATTGGTTGTTAAGTGGGTCAATGAAAATATGTTTTTTTTATGGAAATTTATATTAAGTAAACGTTATTAAGGTGATATTTTAGTTTATTTCTATATATTTTTAATTTATTCCATTTTGTTTTCGATGAATATCCTTATACCTTTTAGTTAGGTTGCGATCAGTGGTGTAATTAGAAGTAAAGTTATTAGAGTGTGTTTTATTAGTATTAATGTATGATCTAGAAACACTGTCACGGTTCATAGTCATATTATTATTAATAAATCTCATTAATTATTATTATACCATTAAGGGGCACACTAAATAGATTCTAATTTTGTTGAAATTAAATAATTGATTACTTCTCATAACAAAATCTGACACCAGAAAACAAAACTATGATTTAAATATATTCCACACTTTATATTGTCATACAGTATTACTGTTCTTAGGTATAATTTTAATCTTTGGCTGATAATGATATCTGTTTTTATCCCACTTTGTCAAGCTACTCCATATGCGTGTATCGGCACGAACTTTTGTCTATGGTCACACTAAATGCAGATGTGGGAAGATATTATTGTTATGCGTTACGAACTATCGGGCTGCGTGACGATAGACGCAGCACGATAACTGGGCTGACGGTTTTTACACACATCAAAAGAATTTAGCAGACGCTAATTTCGAGTCATTGGAAAGATATAAGTGCGGTGACGTATAATCTGCGCCTTTATCGGAATAATTTTTGACGTTAATTTTAGCGCAGCAAGTAGTCGAAGCTTCGTTACGCAGATATGGGAGTGACATCATAAAGATATTATTATCTGCTAAATTTATCATTTTTTTTCGCAATAATTTTGCGTTGCGTAATATTTGCAAAATATTTTAATTCGTGGCAATACGAAAGATATAAGATTCATTAACTTTAAAAAATTTGCTTATATCATTTTTGCAATATTTCATAGAGCATTAAAATCAAACCATCAATACACAGCATACTTCATTTGACGCTGACACGACATTGAGGCCAAGTTTGCTAACTAGCCAAGTAACGGTTTGATCCGACTGAATTACTCTTCAGCCAGTTCTTCTCGATGTTGTTTCATATATTTCGTAATATGCAGTACGCCTTGCGATAAATAAAGATTAATACTAAATTAAGAAAGAGTTCCTACATTACGAACCTAATGAAAATCATAATTTCATATCAACCGGCCGGTCATTATTAGGCTCGATTCAAAATATGATGCCGTTCGTGGTTCGATCTCGCTCAAGTCTCGGTCCGATGAAATCTCGCTGTATACACACATATCGTCTACGGTCCGATCAAATCTCGCTGTGTCTACACTACTGGTTCTACAATCCGTCTGTCTCGATCCATGGTCGACATAGGACCTTTCTTGAAATAATCCGATAAATTTCTAATAATATATACTTACAATATTTATTGGAAGTGCAGAACAATCAACTATTATTTTAAAATATTCACGAATTTCACCATCTACACTTTTTTCTTGAGAAAAACGCTTATAGAAAAGTTGGCGAAAATAATTATAGTGTGAACTGTGAATATCTAATATTCATAATCAAATGTTATAAATTTCACGCATAAAGTACTTAATTTTTTCAGAATTCCACGATTTATTACTAGCCATGACTAGAAGAAAAATGTAACGTCTCCTTGCACCACCGAAGAAAGACTGGAGTTGTAACAAAAACGTATTCACACTGTCGGTACAAGCCATGCCTGGTCCGATCTCGCTCCAGTCAAATATTCTTTTCGACCAACCGGTACCAGAGCGAAATCGAATCGGAACTAGAGGGTTACGATAGTGTGGATACTCTGATTCTTTCTTGTTTAAGAATAATTTATTGGACCGAGATCGAAGCGGGAACGGCATCATGGCGTGAATCAGGCCTTATTGTTAATTTTGTTTTTATGAGGTCATGGCAAAAAGTAATGAATTAGCTTCTAACCTTGTGGAATATCTTAAGATTTAGTTATGTCTCACAATGGCGCGATTTTTTTTTTATTTATAGGGGGCAAACGAACAGGCGGGTCACCTGATGGTAAGCGATCACCGCCCTTCATAGACGCTAGCGACACCAAGGGAGTCACAACTGCATTGCCGGCCTGTGTTTGGAGGAGGGGGAGTGGGGCGGGGAGGTGGGTATCCGATGCTCTCTCACAGACCGAACGGAACACAACAGTCGGTTTTCTGTTAGAGGGTGGTACTACCCCGGACGAGCCGACCCATTCATGCTCGAAACCAATACGCTTCAGCGTGGCTCTACCACCTAAAAAAATTTCGTAGGTTCTACGTTTTGTTGTTTTATTTATTATTTTGTGATCTGGGCGGCGGCCGATGTCTTCTTGACGTTCCTCAGGCGCTATAGTATGTTATCATTATAAACCTAAGCTTAGGAATGAGATATGTTCCCAAGCGTAGTTGCCAAAAGAAGTGTTCTAGTGCCGTGTTTATCAAATGTTGTAAAGTCTACGAGTTCACATGTTACAAGCACATTTTATACAAATTTAATTTCACAAGACCTGTAAATTGTATAAACTTCTATTTTAAATTGTATAAATTTGTATTTTATATACTCTATTTTTGCTAAACTGCAAAATGATTATTATACCGTTTTATGTGTGGATAAAATAGAAATCATGGTTCTTATAACTTGTCAATTTAATGTTAAAACTTTTTTTAAGCATTTGATTTTGTGTGTAAATAGCCGATTTTAGAGTTAAGGAAAGCTATTCAATTTTCGTAACAAGTTATAAAGGCTTTTATGATAAACAAAACGACAAATACATATGTGAAAAGCACTTATATTAAAAGTGATATCACTTGTAGCTTGTAATTAACACGTGTAATTTTGATAAACGCACTTTTATAAAATGAATTAATTAAATTTACAAGAGAAACCATACAAGGCTGGTAAAGTCTCATGAACAGGACACAGCTGTCTTCAATTTAAGATTATTTTTATATGAAGTAGGAATTGGTGTTAATAAAACGTTTTATTTTTATTTTAAAATACTTTATTCTGTTTAATTATCTACTTATATATTGCCCACTTTACTTTCTATACAGTGGACATTTACAAAATGACTCGAACACAAACTGGATAGTATGACCGTAGTTCACTGTAGGAAGTTATTGGAATTTGTCAGTTTTCAAGATAAAACAGCAGTGAGATTAACTTACTACTTATAGAGATGTAATAAACAATAAAAAACACTTTATTTATAACCAACAAAACAGGTTTGAAATTAGTATAATTGAAAAGAAGATTATCAATGATTCACGAGGAACGTTTTTGTATATAATGTGTCCAGGATTTTTTTATAATCAGGGCGGGACAACGTCTGCCGGGCCCGCTAGTTATTACTATAATAAAATGATAATTAAGGTATGTACTTATTAAAACATTGTTTTCTTTCTCCAAAGATATATAAATATGTATAGTCCGCGTCAAACTTATTAACCGTTCTGAAGTAGATGTGCAGAACACAAATGTAGGTATCAGAGGGACGTAGTGAGGTAAAAGGGGAGCAAGCTCGCCCGCGCGCTTACCTCGCCCCCTATTTGACCAACGTTGTGTCCTGTCATTATTAGTTGTAGTACAGTTGAATTCAGAAGTCAATTTAGTTTTGTTGTTGTTAATTACATGTTATTGCTATTTTTGTTTTTTGTTGTTTTTGTTGTAGTTGTTTTTTTTTATCTTGTATATTTGTTATTATTATTCGAAAAATGTTGTTTCTATGAAAGGTTGTTTATTACAAATTATTTATTTATTATGAATATATTTTATTTACAATAACGATATTGTAACACGCATAATACCTGCATAATATATGCTACAAGATATATCCCATGGATAGAAACAAATACTGCATAAGGCGGATCATTCGATTAAAGTACACGATCACCCAAAACTCCCCAACCAGGTGATTAAATGTTATTTGGATTTAATTATAACTGACAAATACATAATGTGGCGACCTGTTAATTTTCTAGCTTTGTCTATTGTTCACACACTATTATCCATTTCTAGTTTTTACTGTTGTTTTATTATCCCAGTAATGATTAAATTTTTATTATCTGTTTATTTTTATCTCTAATATTTTGCAAATATTCTGTATATATGTAAAATAAAGAGGTTTACATAAAGTAGCTGTCAAAGCGTTTACAAGATGACACAATCGAAGTCGTATCTTTATTCTACGAAATCTTTTGAAAGTTGTAATGTGGTCGTTGTACTGCCACATTCTTATTACTTAATGTAATAGGCAAATATCTACTTGAATCATAATTGATTAAAAATGTACTACTGTAGGTATGGTATCGTGACAAAGATGAATAAATGTCAATGTTAAATTCTTATGGTAATATTTTGAATTTGTTTTGTATTAACTTCCTGACTGTACTATGCGCAAAGCCGAATTCAAAGCTACATTCAGAGCGGCCATAACATTTGACGCGGACTATACTACAAATTATTATGCAGCTAATGTTTTTTTAATAAATCCAAAACCTTATAAAAACTTGTTTTAAATTAGTCTCAATATTAAAATTTTATTTTTGTAAATTAGTGTCAAACGGGCTATTTTTTTTAATGAACAGATATGTGAAATGTTAAGTATTTCTGTAATTATACCTTCTAGGACATGTATTCGAATTTGAAAAAATAAATAAAAATATTAGAGATGAACAGATTAAGTACTAGCTACACTAGATTAGTAAAGCATCACTTCGTAAAAATAAACTCTAAAGGCTGTTTTGACCTTTTCATTAAAAAAATTTAAATGCCGGATTTTATTCCCATAATAAAAAACTTGCAATTTTCTTAATACACTGACATAATTCGTATGACTGATAATTCCAGTAGCTTCCATATTATTTATAGCATTGTCAAAATTTTGTTCAACTATTATAAAAGCTAATATTATCTAAACTTTACACTATATATTAAATACAATGCATTAAATGCAATATCAAATACTCGTTGATCATTCTTATATTCTCGCTTTGTTTTACTTTTCTTTACGCAGTTTATACGTTATTGGAGATATAGATGGTACAATAAAGCCTCGGTATATCGAACTTCGAGGGAGACGCGTAAAAATTCGAGTTATAGAGGTTTTAACTTATAAAAGGCGTTGAGTATCAATTTTTTTTTCATTGGAAAGGGGAAATATAACAATAAAAGTACTTCGGTAATATTTTAAATTACAATATTATTTTTTCTCAAAACATAGATTTTAAAAGTTTAATTAATTACATAGTATAAAACAAGGTCCCCTACCGCGTCTGTCTGTCTGTCTGTTCGCGATAAACTCGAAAACTACTGAACAGATTTTCAAGCGGTTTTCACCGGCGGATAAAGTGATTCTTGAGGAAGGTTTCAGTATATAATTTGTCAAGAATTTTTTTTATAATAAGGGCGCGACAACGTCTGTCGGGCCCGCTAGTCGTATATATATTAGAATTTATGTTCAAGATACAGATTTTTTTAGTTATATAGGATAAATACGTACTGAAATAATTATAGAGAAAATTAAAACTATTTATAGTAATGGAGATTTTAAAAATTGAAGTCTAGGAAATAAGGTTTTAAGGGTATATGTTTTGGATTTGTCGATTCGATTCCCAATCGTCAGAAGTTACGGTTGAACAAATTTTGATGAGTCGTTTACTAACCGATAGAGGATTCTTCAGAGTATCATCTAAGATACGTATAATTACGCTATTATTAGAGTTTAAGCAAAAATGATATTTTTTTTAACATTTATTGACTTATCATTGGTAATAATTGAGTAGTTACAATTCAAATTGAGCTAAATCCATTTTTAATCGTTCATCTACTACGTAGATTATTTTTAAGATTTTCAGTTATTTATAAATCGAGACCTAGGTTTGTAGGTGGTAGAGCCACGCTGAAGCTATTACTAGTTTAGTTATGGGTCGGCTCGCTCGGGGTACTACCACTCTCTCATAGAAAACCGACATGAAGTAAGTGTTTGCATTGTTGCGTTTCGTTCGGTTAATGAGAGCGCCGGAAGACCACCTCCCTTCCCCTCTCCCCAAACACAGGCTGGCAACGCACTTGCTACTCTCCTGATGTTGCAAGTGTCTATGGACGGTGGTGATCACTTAACATCAGGTTACCCGCCTGTTTGTTTGCACCATATCATTACATAGTATAAAACAAAGTCCCCTACCGCGTCTGTCTGTCTGTCTGTTCGCGATAAACTCAAAAACTACTGAACAGATTTTCAAGCGGTTTTCACCGGTGGATAGTGATTGACGAGGAACGTTTTAGTATATAATTTGTCAAGGATATTTTCATAATCAGGGCGGGACAACGTCTGCCGGGGCCGCTAGTGATATATAAAAAAAAAAGTTAAATTTTTGCTGTTCATAAGGTTTTAGTCCTTTTTTATTATC
Organism: Antheraea yamamai; assembly: GCA_036509395.1. Lineage (NCBI taxonomy): Eukaryota > Metazoa > Arthropoda > Insecta > Lepidoptera > Saturniidae > Antheraea > Antheraea yamamai. The sequence continues at coordinate 11,245,973 of AP028449.1, read as the reverse complement.
TTCATATTTTGCATGTACCAAATTGCAAGATCTTGAAAAATAACGTAAAATATTAGGAACGGCTAAAATTGGATATATGTAGTTTATTTTGAAATATAACGACTCAATTATTATATCGATTTAATAGCGTTGACAAAATTACAACTAAAACGAACAAGAAGAGAAGAGCTGTCTTTATAAATACGGAATTTGGACATATGAATTGTTTTCCAAAATATTATAAACGCCGAAAACTTGTTTGATATTGTTTTGCTATTGTCATTTGATACTAAATTACTGTGTTTTTATTATAATTTTTTTATACTTTATAGGCGTTTGACCCTATGATATTATAACTAAAAAAACTGTAGATACGTTACCTACATATTTTGACAAAACGAATGGCACGATAACGCACACATACGTAAAGTAATATTGTAACGGCACAGTCTTAGATAAAATGTGGAAGTAAGATGGCATATTCTCAATATCGACGGTGGAAAAGAAATAGTTATATGTTGCTTAGATATGGGCGGATCGAAGGGACAGCCGTTAAAAAATAGCTAGCTAGTAAAGTTTTAACAAGGCGCTGCCGAAGCGCTTATGACGTATCTACGGCTTTTTATTTATAATATCATTGGTTTGAGCACCATCTCATCTGTTCTTAAATGACGATATAGTTTAAGATGGGAAACACTCCAAACCCACAGAGACTCGCTTTCGAGTGCGTGTTCCGGAACACACTTGGCGATAGATTTTCAACATGAAGGTGGTAGCTAGCTAGGTGGGCATAGGAAAAGCCCTACCACAATGCTATGGTTACATCATTATGCTTCTCTTTACCGAAAGTTCCGATTCAATCAAAAGGATTCGAACCTATATTCATCGACGCCAAGTCCAAAGTAAACTATCATCGCTTCGAATTATGGAATATTTACGATAGAATTTCATAAAGAAACTCCATCAATCGTATCGATAGAGTAAAATAACTTGTAAATCGTTTTTTTTCTCTTGTATCTAAGCACATACACAGTCTTTACAAAGCTTTTTAAGGCGATTCACTGAGGTCGACCTCTATATGTTTTCACTTTTCAACCATAGAGACTCGACTATCAACATTTTTTCTTTAATATAATTTTGTTGCATCGAACGTGTGTATATTTTATTCAATAACTCTATTGAATAAAATATATCGGTTATAAATTACAACAAAAAAACAACAAATGTACTTTAAGCCACACGACTGAAGTAAAACTTCTTTAGCTCCTTCTATATATATATATATATATATATATACAGGCTGAAAGTTTAGACATTAGCAAAAATTACGGAGGATACTCTGCACTCGATTCTCGTCATATACCAATTAAAAAATAGGTGCTTAATATTTTACCTAATTAGCTAGAAAAACACAAAAATTATACTCAAATCTCTACGCGTCTATGTTAAAGTACAGTGTTAATGACTGTCAGGTGATATCGCATTCACTTGAATGTGAACGTGGGAACAACATGAACAAAATCAAAGGGTTTATGGTCCGTTTTATTATCTAAGGTTATTTATTTCGGGTCGCTCCTTACAGCTTTCGGCACCGGTCATTGCACATAGGTTTATTAAGATTGCGTTTATACTTTTGAAAGTCTTAGAACAAAATTTAACTTAGGTTCTCTTTTTTCTTTATTAATATTTGTTTTGATATTTTTATTCTATATGTTAAATGTGACCATGAAGTATTTCTATTGATTTGATTTGATATCCTTTAATAATGCTAGTGTTTAACTTTTCACCTAGTATACATATACATTTATTAATTTTCTACAATATTTAAATTTATTATGAGTTTTCATTGAGAATACGAAACGTAACCCTCTCTTTCTATCTTCGCTAACGTTGTATCTCCCTCTAAACTTCCGTTCGTCTCGCCCGAACACACGTTTTCGTAACGCTCTCGTGACTCATTCACCTTACACACCTTACTCCCCAAGTGAAGCGTGCTCAAGAAGTTTTACTTCAAAAATAATTTAAAGACCATCCATAAATTACGTGACACGAATTCCATGATTGTCTGGATGCCCCCGATGTCACATCATATATATTGTAATTAGAAATGTATACATTATAAAATTAAAACAAATTGAAATAATTATATCTATATATTTCTATTTAGAACCGTTTCACATAGAATCAATAATCAATTAAACAGTTATAAACATTTACAAAATATAACAAATCAAATGTACGATACAGAAGTTAATAATTTTGTTTCCTTGGATTTTAAATGCTTTTAAAACTCCTTGGTATTAGTCTTCAAACGTATGTCAAAGACTGTCGAAGCGCAAAACTGATACAAATGTAACCAAAAACTGTTAAACAAATTTAGACCTTATGACAATATAAAATAAAGTACCTAATCATTTAAAAGTTTTCGTTTAAATTAAATTTGTAATATTAGTAATTAATATAAACGTGACATCAAAAAGTTTATGACTCTCCTCTTGTCATACTTTATTGACCTCTTCACACCCCCTTAACATGGGACGTAATTTATGGATGGTCCTTATTAGTATATTTTAAAATTTATTATTTCTCCATATTATTTTCGATAATTTCATCGAATTTTTGCAATTATTAATAACAGTTGTTGTATCAGATAACTTATTTCTGGAAAATTCTATCTTAAACGACAGTAAAAGGCACGATAATATAAAACCGTCTACCCTTATGTATGTATTAATTAGTCGATAAAAATGTATCGATAGTCGAGTTTTACGTCACTATTCGAATTGTATATCTACTGTCATTGTCTGGCTGTTGACGGAGCACTATCTTCAGCTTTCCTTTTACTCCCAGCTTGCTGACTCCTTCTATCAGGTCGATATTTCTCCCACTTTTTATGATTCAATTGATCGAAATCATCACAGTAGTGGGCTATATCGCGGAGGTAAGTAGAGAGGTGTAGTAACTCTCTGTCCCTGTCTCTGTTTAAATGCGCTTGTCTGAATGGACGGATTTTTAAACCGCTCTTTGGGTTCATTATAAAGTTTCTTCTTATGTCGTCGAACATTATTGTATTTTTGGAGCTGTACTGTGGGTACTTACCCCAGATCACACCCAACGGTTTCACCTAGAACGATTTTGAATATTAATACAGTGTGATATCATTATAAAGTAAATTGAAATTTAATATGAAATATCACTCTTATGTAGCATACATTTAGTAATTTAAATTGGTAACACTATCAGCTGATGGTGATGTATGTGGGAAAACAAAGAACAGTGGATTTCTTAGAGTTTAAAAACCCCAATAAGTCATGAGCTGCTGCAGTGAATATGCCCATACCTTCCTTCGAGAAAAGGCCTATGACCCTGCAGTGTATCTTTACAGGCTCATGATGATATACATTCTTGGTTATTTAATATTATAAGTTACAACTAATTAGAAAGTTTACTTTAGAAGTAAAACTCCTTTAGAAGTAACTTAGGAGAGAAAATTAGACCTTTTGGGGACAGAACTAATAATAATTTATACTCAAATTTGTTTCCATTTATATGACTTATTCCTAGATAATGATCTTTTATCCTGACTGAATAGCACCTTGTGACCTTTTCTGTACTCATAGATTGAAATTTAAATACTTTCTTAGTTATTTTATATTATAAATTATGACAAATTAGAAAGTTCACTCTTTGGGAGTAAAATTCCTTTAGGAGTAACATGGATAATTAGTAGGGAATATATACTCTTTGTTTTTATTTATTTTTATACCTGATTTTTCTCCCATTAATGTAGGTTTGATTTATCAGTCAATTTTTACATTATTTAGGGACAGTACTTTTTTTTGCCTGAGTGGTACCCTATGTCCTTTTCTGTACTCCTGTCTAAAAAAGTAGTTAAGGTGTGAGAGTCTAACAAACAAATTCACATTCACTTTTATAATATTAGTTAGGTCTAGCTAATGCCTGCGACTTTGTCTATATCGTTTAGATCTAAATTTCTAGCCAATTTTTTAAAATTAATTTGTTATTGCTCAGGTTTTTCAAATTTTATAATAAGCTAGCGGGCGCCGTAGACGATGTCTTGCCTTGATAATAAAAAAAAAATCCCAGAAGACAACCGCAGCGCCACCTATCGGTTTCAATTGTGAATGTAACCCAATCTTGAATCCACAAAAAAAATCATCAAAATCTGTCCAGCCGTTTAGGAGAAGTTCAGTCACATACACACGGACAGAATAATAGTATATATAAAGGTACTGATTTTTTTAAAACTTATGCTGTCAACAGTCTTTTGACCAGTGCATTATAAGGTCTACTTTCGTTTGTGATTTTTTTTAACTTATGCTGTCAATAGTCTTTTGACCAGTGCATTATAAGGTCTACTTTCGTTTATGATTTTTTTTTAACTTATGCTGTCAACAGTCTTTTGACCAGTACATTATAATGTCTACTTTTGTTTGTGATTTTTTTTTTAACTTATGCTGTCAACAGTCTTTTGACCAATGCATTATAAGGTCTACTTTCGTTTGTATGGATATTAAATCCTTAGGGTGTTTTTACAAAAAAGTTAAATACATATTGAATACTTGATTTATAAAAGTTTGGGTGCTTATATATTAAACACATGCGGTCACCGAACGTTCGACATCTTGCTCTTTTATCTGTGCTTCTTTAGGTTAGACTTGCGAAAAAGGACAACACGAGCTTGACGCACAGCGGTCGGCTACCGCGGTACATTTAATACGTAAGAATCCAAACATTTTTAAAGCAAGTATTCAATACCTATTTAACTTTTTTGTAATAACATGGTTATGGTTTTGGACAGTGCAGTATTGTAGTCCGGTGAAGCTGTTAAGACCTTGCTAGGTCAATACCGAAGTCAGAAAAAAAATTTGGACAGTTCAGGAGCTTTCTTTTTTCTTTAGTTTTATTTTTGGCAACTAATCTTCGAGTAGATTATTACTGCCATTGTCGAGTAATGATATTATAAGTTTCTAGCGATCATTTCAATGTTAGAACTTTACAGGAAATTATGTGACAAGTCATAATCTATGCTCCGTGGTATTATTTCCGATCCACTCCACTTGTGCACAATAACCAAACTATATTACGAAAAACACCACCAATATGACAGAATATAGAGTCAAATAACACAACTACATGACATTCCAAGATCTCGCCAAAAAAAAATTCGATTCAGGGGTTAATATTATTACTTACATCAATGGTTCCATATTTTGCGGTATGGACGGTGATCATAGCCAAATAGTCCAGATAGAACATGATCTTGTATTCTTGGTGTGTGGAGACTCCGAGCAGTCGCATTTTCTCTTCAATCCACTTCATACCTGTCGCTGACCAAATCACTATGTCGTAATCTGCGTAAGCTGACGTTAGGAATTCGTGAAGAAACGGTCTCATTAGTTCATAACCTGAAAATATTTTCAATTACATCTTTTATTTTTGTAGCACAACAATGTGATAGAAAATAGAGAAAGAAATACTTCATTCATAATGCATTTTATTGTATCTTATGAAGTATACAAGAGTGGATAAAAGAGTCCACATGGCAGCATTATGAAATCCAGCCCAGTATATGCCAAATTATCATAACTCTCAGCACTGATTATCGGCTGGAACCCAGTACAAGTTACAGTACGTAATAAATAAAATATGAATAAAAACTGTGTAATATAATATATATAGGGAAAATAAGTAATGTAAAAATAATAGAGAACATAATGTATATAGTGGAAATAAATAAAATAAAAATAATAGGATACATACATTATTTTAATGCATAAAAGAAGCAATTGCTGGTGTAACCAAAAGCACATTTAAAAAGAAAAAATAGTTTTTAACTGAAATTTGTATAACATCTTCTATACATATAATAAGGATGTAAATCTAAGGTGTATGTATATTTTAGATTTAAAAAAAAAAGTTTTCACAGATTTTTTTTTTTTTTTTTCTAACTGACTACTGTATTGACCAAGCAAGGTCTTAACAGCTTCACCGGACTACTGTTTTCACAGACGTTTAGGAATAAGACATAAAATACATTTCAATCAATTTTAGAAATGTGTCTGTTTGTTTGGACACACTCACTGCTAAATTACTGATTTTATGATAAAATCATAAAGCATATCTTAGAATAACATTTAGTCTTCTTTCATAACAATCGGTTGGTCTATCAAAGATTATTGTAATTTTAATGACGACGCGACTTAAGTACGAGAGAAAAATAGATAAGTAAATGGACTTGATACATTCAGATGACTTTATTAGTCACTGTTTTTTATTTAAGCTTTCATGGACGACGAAATATCACGGCACAGTTACTTGATTTAATAAATTTCTTCTTTTGTGTTTTATTTCGGGAGTTTAATGGATAAGGTAGCCATAGCGTAATTCAGTTTCATAATAGTTACTTGTGACTCAGCACTGTTTATATATGTTTATAATATTGATTTTTGTCTTTATAACCTGGGTATAATTTAATGTCTTAAAAAATGAATTAGAAGAGTCAAAACTCACCAGTTTCTGCTACAGATCTGTGATCAAATAACGTATAGTCTATATCTAAAACTAAAAGCTTCTTGCCGGGACGAGGCTCATTTAATAAGTTTATCTTGTAATCACGAACTCTTTTGTTGATCTTCGCTAAATATATCTATAATGAAATATATTGATAATTATTTCAATTAGTAGTTATTTGTTTATGACTACATCTAACGATGTATTAATGAAACCGGCTTCTAACTAACCCCATATGTGGACAAAACAATGATAATATAACTAAAAACGTGTAAATACATTACCTACATGTTATTTTCACAAAACAAATGGCACGAAAACGCACACATACGTAAACTGTCTTAGATAAAATGTGGAAGTAAGATGGCATATTATCAATATTGATGGTGGAAAAGAAATAGTTATATGTTGCTTAGATACGGGCGGATTGACAGGGCAGCCATCAAAAAGAAGCTCACTAGCCAGGTCTTAACAAGGCGCTGTCGAAGAGCTTATGACGTATTAATAGTTATAATATCATTGGGACAAAACCCTCTTCAGGAAGGTATAAACATTTTCACAACATCGGATTATGACATACTTGGGATTTCAAATACCATTAGTCTATATTTTTCCCAACAATATTATTATATTACAATGCCACATCTCAACACAGGCAGCATGTTTTCTTGATGATCTCAAAATATGTACAAGGAGTCCTATTAATAATTTTAGTTATTATTGATTCACCTCTCTCCCTAGCCAAGAAAAGTAAGCAAAGCCTTTTTTGGTGGTAAGATTTTTTAAGCCCATCTGAGCTTAAAGGATACCCTCCAGTTGAAAATCGGTTATAAGACACCTATAGGTGTATTCCGGTAGCAGAATTTGAGAGTCAATCCCACTTTAGGCTTAATGTGTATAGCATCAAACTGCATTACCATTTAACATCAGGTGAGTCATAAAAAAACCCTCTTATGTTTAATTCTGTATTCGCAAATATGTATTCGCATTTTCTTAGCTTCACTTCTTGACAACCATTCTTTTATATTCTTACTGCCATTGTCCAGTAGGTAATAATGTTACAGATTTCTAGTAATAATTCGAATGTTCTATAAAGATGGTGGCGCATTTGTTAGAACTTTCCAGGAAGTTTTTGTGGCATCCCAGAATTTATGGTCTGTAGTATTATTTGCCATCCACTTGACTTGCACACAATAAACATACTATATTAAGTAAAATGCAACCAATATTACAAAATATAGCATCGAATAGCACAAGATTATGAATAAAATATAAAATGACAGACTAAGATGCCACCAAAAACTCCATAAACTCTCTCAGTTTCTTCAACAAATAAAAAATCCTCATTGAGCCTTCTTCAACCCTATGCCATCAAAAATATACAAAATATACACCTCTTTTGTTACTTATATAATTTATAACTTTTACATATACCTTTCCCACTCAATTATGAAAGACTAGTATGAAATACTTATTACCATTATTATCACTTATTTGTTATATCCAGTAAAACCTTAGGATAACTAAATGTTTGTGTTTTGAAGAATATAATGAAGGTTTCACTTTAATTATGAGTAATAAACTATAATCTATGTATCTATATATAGAAAACTACTTGTTGGCATATATATATGATATTGATAAGCAAGGTTTTATTAAATACTAGCTTCTACCTGCGGTTTTGCTAGCTTTAATGCAGATTTGACTTTTCAAACACACTTTTGGAAGATACACTACATATTTTTCTGTACCGACCTACATATCTATACATATAATAAAAGGCTAACGGGACGAAATCTGTACATTAAATATTTTAAAGAAAAAATACTCTGGGAGGGCTTACAATCAATGACAGAACACATTGCTATAGTTTTTAAAATTTTTGTCTGTCTGTCTGTCTGTCTGTCTGTCTGTCTGTCGTTTGTACAGGATTCACGTAAAAACTACTGGACAGATTTTGACGAAATTTGGTATGGTAGTAGCTTATACACCGGTATAACATTTAGGCCATGTTTTACATATATATCGCATTTGTATGTCTGTTTATTTTACTTTTAACAAAACATAAAAGAGAAGAAATTTACGCAAAAACTACTAGACAGATTTTCACGAAATTTTGTAAGGTAGTAGTTTATACATCGATATAATATACTAGCTTCTGCCCTCGACTTCGTCCGTGTGTAATAGTTACTTTTGCCCCCCGAACCCGAGAAAAACCTCTGTTTTGGAACATTCTTCATTGATGCTCCACCCCCATTGGTCTTAGCTTGATGCTATATATTATATAAATGAGCTATCTAACACTCTTCAAATCGGAGCAGTAATTCCTGAGATAAGAGCGTTCAAGCAAACGAACTCTACAGCTTACTGTAATAAGACCAAATCTGTACATTCAATATTTTTTGAAAATTATAATCGGGGTAGACTTTGTTATCGATATAGAAGCCAAAGATTATCCTTTTACAATTTTTGTCTGTCTGTCGGTTTGTCCCTGTGAAAACGCATCAGGGATAACTAATATTACAAGGTTACATTTAAGAATTTGTCCTATAAAACGCAAGGGGTTCTCCAGAATAACGGACGAAAGTCAAAAATTTGTAGTTGTAACTAGACTTTTTGCGACACCTTAGTACAAGAGCCAGCAACGTTGGAAGAACGAGATTTATAGAAAAGCTGGTTCTTTAATATATCTTCCATTATGCCTTTCCAAACAGGATTCAGGGTACCTGGTAGCCGGTTAACGTTGTGTTTTTTAAAGCGCTTCACACTTTTACAGGTCAAAATTTTGATGTATAAATAATTTTAGGAACAATTTTTTTTCAGTAACTTTTAAACGCTATTAAAAACATGAATTTATCACAGCTAGACATTATTTTTTATATACAATAATGTGCCCGATGATATATATTTTATAAATAAAAATAATTAATTTCAACCCATTTTATTTTTTCTATTGCAGAGAACATATTTCATTTTATTAACGACGCTATCTTAAATACATGCGTCGATAACATACGCTGCCACAATTATCGCTATCTTTATCGTGCAGCCAGTGCTGCACTAAACTAAAGCTATAGCTAAGTTATTCTATATACATATTATTTTTATAGCAATAAATCGATCTGACTTTTTTTTATATTATAGGAAGCACACTTACAGGTGGGTCACCTGATGTTAAGTGATCACCACCGTCCATAGATACTTGCAACACCAGGGGAGTTGCAATTGCGTTGCCAGCCTGTGTTTGGGGTGGGGGGAGAGAAGGGAAGGGAAAGGGGAAGGAGAGGGAAGGTGGGCTTCCGGTGCTCTCACTGACCGAATGAAACGCAACAATGCAAGCACCGTTACTTGACGTCGGTTTTCTGTTAGAGGGTGGTACTACCCTGGCCGAGCCGATCCATTCATGCTGAAACCAGTAATAGCTTCAGTGTGGCTGAAAAGTTGACTATTGAGTAAATAACTCACTGGAAGATTAAATTTGTACTTATTTATGACTAAATAAAACAATAATAAAATTACGGCTATCCCAACATGGTTTGAAATTACTTTTATTGTTATTTACAAAAAATTGCATTAGGCACATTATTGTCAATAACAAAACTGTCTGGGAATAATAATGCCATGTTTTAATAGCATTTCAAAGTTAGTGACAAAAAACATGGTAAAATTATTTAAAAATCAATATTTTCGTCTGTAAAGGTGCGATATGCACAAATAAACGCAACGTTTACCGGCAGCCACCTAGCCCGCACGTTGTTCGGAAGAACGTAAAGATATATAAAAAACAAGCTTACTAAAATTTGCTTTCAAAACCGTTGCTAGCTCTTAGACGAATAGTTACAGGCAAGTGACATTTGACACGCCGACGCGATTCTCATATTTTTTCATATTTATATTTTTCTTCAATATAATGGAGTGTGAAAAAGTTTTAATACAAGTAGAATATAGTTATGATAAAGTAAGAGGTAGAGATGATTATTTAATTTTATTTTTACGTATTGTGGATGTGCAGTTTCTATGTACAGTAGGTTAGGTGTCGTGACAGATAAAGAGAGAGAGAGAGTGTGTGTATATAATATATACATACATAAAATTTTCATTTCAATAGCAAACCAATTTAAGGATTACCTTTTGATGTATTAACTTTTATTAACTTGATTATCCCAGATCATTTAGTGTTTAATTTATTATTATTTATTTTATAAATATTTTTATCGTTTAATTTACAACTTAACTCTATCAACTTGATATTTTATAATGTAAACTATACTGACTGTATAGTAAGCATCTACAAAAAAGGGAAAGCAATTTGGTTCCAACTGGGGTCCATAGACCCATCAAGCTATTTTTTTACATTACCGCCAATATATGTAGGTTAGTTTTTTTATATTAATTGAATCCGGTAGATGATGCTACGAACGGGTTCTAGGCTTATTTTATAAGATTTCTCACATACCATCTAAGTACATGTTTGAGTGAGTTCCTTGATGGTTTGGATTCACCATTGGAAACCGTAGGTGTGGCTGCAATCGGGTTTTAGCTTTGTTTAAATTATTCACGTTTAAAAATACAATTGAAACCGGTGATAACCGTTTTGGTGCAGATGAAGTTGCACGGGTCAGCTAGTGTTTATATATGTATATAAAATTTCATGATAGTTTGTTAAGTAGTTGAGATGTGAAAAAAAGACAATCAAAGACACAAACAAACAAATTTACACTTATAATATTAGTTAGAATGATGAGAATATTGAAATCATAAACTACCTCTTGATTTTCTACATCCACTTCTTCCTCCTCCATATCTAAATCATTAATAACTTCATCACCGACATCCGGTTTTGTCTGAGCACCTTGTATCGCCTCTTCAAGTGAACCCATCATCATAATTTTCAAGTTCGGCTTGAGATTTAAATCCGATAGTGTGCAGTTGTCTGTTGCTACTTTTCCTGTATGAATATATTACGTTGGTTTACTTTTTTTATTTCTAGACTAATGACTCTCTGGTGTCTCTCTCGTCTCTGGCGCGAGACATTGTGGATTACAATTTTAAAAATGGCAATAAAAGATAAGAATGATCTCAATATATGTGTCCCATCCCTTACTCCCTCTCTCCCTCAAGACAGGTTGGCAACGCACTTGCAACTCTCCTGGTGTTGCAAGTATCTATGGACGGGGGTGATCACTTAACATCAGGTGACCCACCTGTCCGTTTGCCTACTATGATATGAAAAAAAAATGTAACACATGTCACAAGTGCTACCATGTTAATCAATTTTTGCAAAGACAAGTAAAATTTAAGAAAGCAGAAAAAGTTTTGCAGACCAACGGTCAGAAAAAAAATAGTTTTAACTAGCTGCCTGCTCTAGCTACTCACAGAAGTCTACTAACAGAGATGGAGAATGAGACCAAATTTGCCCTTTACGGAAGGACCATGCAGAGACATAAATTGGTAAATAAACAAATCAACGCTAATATCAATATTTCTGAAAATCTCTTTACTGCCTTCTGTCTAACTTACTCACTTACTTTTTGATATGAAGGTTTTTTAACCCAACTTTGTAAACTTGTCTCTATGATTTTTAAAATAATTTTGTTACAAACCCTGTTTTGACATTTATAAGTAACAGAAAAAAATTAGGCATATAGTTGCAGCCATTTGGAAGTAATGGACATACATACATTGGACAATTAATTTTTATGTATATGTCAACAACTTCATAACAAGCTCATTTGATATTAAAAGACTATGTGGCTCTCGATGGTAATAAACTGAACCTAGGTGGCTAATATTCAAGTGTAGCTAGTTAAACACATCTAAAGTTGGTTAGTGACAGATTTTCATATTCAGGTAGGAAGTTAGCCAGGTGGGCGAGGAAAAATCCTACCATACCTCTATGGATTAATCATAGTATTTTCCTTCAATGATAGCTCAGGTTCAGTGTAATTAATGTCTTGACCTTCACTACCTTTCTTTATTAGATTACTTAATTAGAAGTATTCTGACAATTCTCAATACTTCTAATTTATATAATAAACTAGCGGGCCCGGCAGACGTTGTCCAGCCCTGATTATAAAAAAATCCTTGACAAATTATATCCAAAAGTTCCCATGAATCACTTAATCAACTGGAGAAAACCGCTTGAAAATCTGTTCAGTAGTTTTGAGTTTATAGGAAGGAAGAAGAAGAGGGAGGGGACTTTGTTATGTAATTATATAACAATTTGGATTGCCATTATATTATGTAAAATTGGAGTACTGGATATATTCAATCAATTTTTTGTGAGGTGTGACAAGCAATACAAATGTGCAAGAGAGAGAAAGTAAATGGATAACACTATCTACAAAGAAATTTTATTAGCAAAGTATGTATTTGATTTGAAATTTTTTGTATGGTTTTCCTCTATACGTAAAATGTATTTTTAACATAATAAACGCTGTAGAGGGTATCATATACAGGGTATATATCTTAGAGGGATCATCACCTTGTCATAAATAACAACACTTCTTAATAAAAATTTATAGAAATATGATTTTACAGTTTTTTCAATTACCTATAAACTTTCCTTCACAATTCTTTGGTGATGACTTATATTAAAATGTTTAAATATATATTTCTTCTATACTAATATTATAAAGGTAAAGTTTGTGAGTTTGTGACACTGTAAGGGGTAATCTCAGGAACTACTGGTCCGACTAGAATAATTCTTTCAGTGTTATATAGCTCATTCATCGAGACTGTGTGTCAGCGTTAGCCCAGAGTGGTAACTATTACTACGCGGACGAAGTCGCGGGCAGGGGCTATAATCTATATACTAATATTATACAGAAGTAAAGTTTGTGAGTTTGTGAGGTTGTAGCGGGTAATCTCAGGAACTACTAAACCGAATTTGAAAAATCTTTTACCAAAAGAAAGCCAAGGTAATTGTGGGGGCCAAAAGATATATACATACGCTAAGGGCAATAGGAGCGGAGCAACAATGAAAAATGTTATAAACTCAGGGCTTTTTTTCCTTTGAGAGCTTCTGCTGCACTTGCCAAAATACTTCACGGTCGAAGTTGGGGCAGAAGCTATTAACTAATTTATTCTATACTAATATTATAAACAGTTACAGTTTATAATGCTTAGGAATATGGAGGGAAAGAGGTATATTTCTGGTTTATAATGCCTATTACCACCCAACGAAGTGGGCACGGGTCGGCTAGTGCGTACAAATGTATTATCAATACGAATTTCATGTTCAATGTTAGTACAAGATCTGAAGTTTATTTCTAATGAGAAATATTTCCTTTTCATTTTCTACAGTTGTTTTTAGATAGAAAGATCGAAATTTAACACAAAACTTACTTTAACTTGTGGTCATTATGACAATAATATTTATGAAAGCATACAAACCGAAGCTGGTTACATAAATTAATTCGTTTCTGACCTGGTTAATTATTTAATAGAATGGTTATATGAACAATGCACAAGAATCAGTTATAGAGTTTTCTAATGCAGAGTTAATTAAAAATACTTTATAATCGTTTTAGTAATAATAAATTACCCTGAAATTTTACATTGAGCAGCTTTTGTCTTTCCGGACGGACGCCCGTGGCGTTTTCTATAGCTATTTTCAACATCGCAACAGAATCCGACGGTGAGAATTCTGGAATATCGTATTCCTTGCCATTCCATTTAACACTGAGCTTTAGTGGATTATCATTTAAATCGCACATTTTCATTGAAAAATCACAAAGTTACGTCTAAACTCTGCTAACATGACACATAAACAAAACAAATTTGACACACCATGACACCATTATATTTTTTATGGTCAACTATTATTGTCTCTGGATTCAAGTCCTTTAAACCACTTAAAATACATATATGATTATTGTCATATTTTGTTTAATGCACAAATTTATACAATAATACTGTATGATATTATATTAAGCTTTAATGGAACCATAAAAACTCTGCAGAGTAACAGGAGCGCCTGTGTGTGTGTGCGAGGAAAGGTAACGATTAAATAAAATTTTAAATACATGTGTCTTATGCAGTGAGGAAAGAAGTGTTAAATAGTAGAAAAGTGAATAATAACCGTGTTTGAAGATGTTTTCACATACATATATTACAGTATTTTTGAAGTATCTACTGTTTGTCTTCACAATAGCTCATAGACAGTGCTGAATATTTAATAAAAAATATGGTATTAGTGTTTATGTGCAAAAAGCTCTACAACCAGTATGACTACACTCTTACTCGTATTACTCTACTCTACAACCCATGCTAATATGGGTAATGTGTTCCATGTTTCCTATCATTTATAACTACCTGTCTATTTCGATGTTTAAAAAATAATATTTCAATTCATATTGTTTAAAAAAATTATACTTTATAATTTTTTTAAGAATTACATTTATGTTTCAACGAAATAATTATCCGGCTCAAAATTGAAGTCTAATGTCTTCGATCTAATAATTTCTTTATAGATATAAGCCGATTTTCTAGGTGTTCTAGTTCTTTCGAGACTTGTGAAGTCCACCTCGTACAAGCCAAATTTTTCTCTGAAAAAAAAAAGAAATATTTTAAATAATAATACTTATATATACTAATCGTATGTACTTGAGCAAAATAGAATTAAAATTACGTGTATCCTTGCATCCATTCAAAATTGTCTATCATAGACCAAGCAGTGTATCCTCTAACGTTACAACCTTCATCTAACGCGTCTAACAAAGCATTAAGGTAGTTCCTGTAGTATGATATCCTGTCATCATCCAACAGTCCTCCAGCAGTAGACCAACCATTTTCTGTGACGAATACCGGAGGGTTGTCATACAGATTCTTGACCTCCTTGAGCAGTTTATTGAAGCCCCATGGTACTTCCTAAAATCACAAATAATGAACCAAAACATATAGGACAATGTAACAACTCTTATAGGGGGACGTCAGGTAGCCTCTCGACCATTGTCCGTTCTAAAATATCCCAAGTACATGTGAAAATGACCGCAGCGCCGTTAAAACGAAGTATTACCGCAGAATATTATTACTTCTAGCGGGTATTGACACAACTACAGACCAGAGACGTTGTTAAGAGAATTTATTTACCTTTTTTTTTGGGTGCACTGAATTGTTTTTGGACGCAGTTATTGTTTATCAAAGCCGATAAATTTATTATGATTTATTAAATATTTCATTGGATTATATAGTTTTAGTTTATAAACGAGATTTGATTTTATATGTAAATAAAATGATCTAAAATGAGGTCTGCTGTTGTGCGCACGACAGACAAAAGCTAACTTGATACATTTCGAGTAAAATGTTTTAGTTTCACTTTTTAAACAATTATTAGTCCTGATCTAAAAAAATATCACTATATCTTCATTTAGTATAGTTACTAATGTAAAAAACTACATTTTTTATAAGCAGTACGAGATCAGCAATATGTATCTTATGTATATATATATTTCCCTTTAGTGGAGACTGGGGTAAGCGGTGTAGTATGCATGCACAGAACAAAGCAGACTAAGTCGCAGGTATCAGTTAGTAAGTTATAAAACTATATTGCGTTCTAATACTATACCTGTAACCAGCTAGACTGTGCCTGGGTCCAACTTGGATCCTTGATCATTACAGCTCCCATATCGTCCTGGTAAGATGGCACTGCATACATTCCTTCCAGAGAAGCATCCCTGTAAGTCAACTTACTGGTATATGTGTTCATTCCAAAGAAATCTGAAGAACCACGGATCGTGGTAACTTCGGCCACCGATAGTTCTGGTAGACGAGATCTTGGGTAACCTTGTTCGGCGCTCTTTATGGCAATGTTACGCTTCAGCTCTTCTGGAAAGTCACCAGCTTTGGAAAATATTGGATGTGCGTATTGGCCCCACTGAAAATAATGTATTCATTAAATGTTTTGTAGGTGGTAGAGCCACGCTGAATCTATTACTGGTTTCAACATGAATGGGTTGGCTCGCCCGGGGTAGTACCAAACTCTCACAGAAAACCGACGTGAAGTAACAGTGCTTGTATTGTTGCGTTTCGTTCGAACAGTGAGAGTCTTGGAGGCCCACCTCCCCTCCTCTCTCCTCTCCCTTACCCTTCTTCTCCCCATACCATTAACACAGGCTGGCAACGCACCCTTGACTCCCCTGGTGTTGCTAGTGTCTATGGATGGCGGTGTTTACTTAGCATCAGGTGACCCGCCTGTTCGTTTGCTTCTTCAGACATGAAAAAAAAATGTGTCAATGAATTGACAATGTAAAGCAAAATAAAAGATCCATGTCAAATCCGATAGGAAGTCTCCACAAGGAGAAACATTTTATTCTAGGAAATACCAAGACTGTTCTTAGTGGAATCGCTTAATTGTGAAGGACACCAATGAAAGGACTCAAATATAATATAAAAAAGTAAACAAAATATACTAGTGGTACCTTGGTAATTAATACAGACTGAATTACCAACTAGTTTTAAACTAGAGGGTCAAAGTAATAAATAATTTCAACTGATGTTAAATGATGTGGTACAAGATGGTAAATAGGCTAATCCTAAAGGTACTGACTACCAAGCGCAGCTATTGGAACACATCCGTAGTCGCTTGACAACAGATTTCCACCTTGAGTGTGGTAACTAGCCATGCGGCATTTGCAAAAGACCTACCACCATGCCATAGTTTCTCACGATATTTCCTTTTACCGAAAGTTCCAGCTCATCTGCAAGGATTCTATTGAAACAGTATCTGAACATATCAGCCATTGAACCACTATCTTCGGCAGTAAATTGATAATCAATCTCTATTAATCATAACTATCACCAGTTTAAGATGTTACTTTGTACGCGTAACTCAAGCAGCTTTAGTCGCTTTTCATTCTCCTATAATTATGTATATGGCTATAAAACTTACATCAAATTGTCTGGCATCTTTCGCAGCTTGTTGATCATCGATTGCGTCTGAAGCTGGTTCGTACCATGTACAACTTATACTAATACCGATGGAACCATTCTGTTTATTCCTATAAACTTCATCATACAAATGGTACGCCTTCGCATGAGCTAGTAGTACGTTCTTCGCGCAAAGATAATCTCCTATTCCTGTCATATTAAGGATAGGCGCTTTGAGATCTGACCCGTAACCTTCATAGCAGATTTGCTTGGGTTCATTAATTGTAATCCAGTATTGTACTCTGTCACCAAATTTATCGAATAAAACCTTCGCGTAGTCAGCAAACCAATCTACTATAAGAGGATTGGCCCATCCTCCCAAATTTTGCAGATTCTGCGGCAAATCCCAATGGTACATTGTTAAAAAAGGTTTTATATTACTGTCCAACATTTCGTTTATTAAGTTATTGTAGTAATCAATTCCCGCTTGATTGATTTTATCAGCAAAACCGTTCGGTAGTATCCTAGTCCAGGAGACGGAAAACCGGTAGAAATCAAGTCCAAGTTCTTTCATGATTTCGACGTCCCGTTTATATTGGTGATAAGAGTCTGCAGCGATATCTCCGTCACTATTGTCTTTTATTGGCGAGGGTTGTTTATGCGTAGCGATGTCCCATATAGATGGAGCTTTGCCTGGAATAGTAGTTTCAAAACGTGTTATGTAACTGGAAACATCGTCAAGAACTTGAACATTTTATTAGTTTTGCATTAAGGTAAAGGCTATTACTATTTCTTTTTAAAGTGAAACTTTCTCCTATTACATAATTTTTTTCCGTCCATCTATCGCATTTCGTCATACAATTGACCGCGGGAAAGGGGTAAAGTGAAAGACTCAATTGAAAATGATTCAATGATTTAAATAAATATTGTGCTCAACTTTTAACAGGCACATATCATCTGAATGATTTTATTTATTGCGTATTCCTTATTATACTCTAATACGCAGAAATGAAATTAAAATGTATAGTTGGATTACTACTGATTTCCCGTTATCATTCCCATTTCCCAATTATTAAGATAAGATAAAAAAACGCGATTTTAATCATGTAAATCGAATCCTTTTCTCGAAAATTTTCATTTAAATTCCAACGACACGAAAAAAATTTTCCACTTGTATCGTTGTTTCATAAAACTACACAATGTATTTTTTTATCCAACTTGAAGCGATAACACCTAGTTGATAGTGTATTCGGAGACCGCGTCGATGAACGTAGGTTCGAATCCTAGCCATTGGGATGGAGTATTCGGTGAAAGAAAGTATCATGATGAACCCATTGAATGGTGGTAGGGCTTTTTCTAATCCGCCTTGCTAGTTACCGCTCTCAAGTTGACAATCTATAGTGCAATAGCCAAGCACCTGTTGGTGTGTTCCGGCAGCTGTACTTGAGAACCAGTCGCTCTAGGCTTTGCGTGTTTACCACCTTAGACGACATCCTCATTTAAAAACAAATGATATTGTGGTCAAATGCTAAGACCTATAAAGTATTACAAAAAATTCAACTTCTGATTAATATATATTTGGGATAGGAATCACCAGTCTCATGACAATAACAAAGTGATAAGAAATTAAAAGACAAGCACCAACCGTCTTCGTTCCATCCTCCTTCAATCTGGTAAGCAGCTGTCGAAGCTCCAAACTCGAAGTTCTCTGGAAACTTTCTGATACTACTCTTGCACCACATGAGATCTCGTACAAAGAGTATAGCTAAGCTAGAAATATATAGACGTTGTGATTATTCATGTGTATAGAGAGAAGTAACGATTAATAACAAGATATAATGTCAATAAAGAATTACGTTGCTGTTGTTTTACGATTATAATTGGTATTTTAAATCGTATTGCAATTTTTAAAAAGAATATGATAGTGTCAGGAATATTCCATGTTCGTATCGTGACTTAGAGTTTGCAAATTTTGAGTATGTTGAAGTGCTCTCATTTCTAAAGCTGTTGGTTTTTGTGTAAATCTTGCGTATTCGTATTGTAAATGCGATGCCATTAAAAGAGTCTCTCCGAGATAATCCATTAAAATAAAATGTAAGCATGTTTTTGCGTATTATAAAACGTCCCATTGTATTTTTAATGCTTTAGTATAATAACATCACAGCTTGCATCACAAATAAAAATTCAATATTGATTAACTTTCATATTAGCGCCATCTTTTGATGTAATTTGGAAATAACATATTTTAAAGGAATTAATTTATGAACTGATCTGCGAATGCAAATTCAAGTTTATATTAAATTTTATTTCACGTATACTTTGTACATAATATTTTATTTTACATTACATATTATAACGTAGGATTTTGGGAATTTTATAATTCTTAAAAATATACGTGGACTTCAGTAAGTGAATTGAATCTATTTTTATAAAACACCCAACTCGGTGTACACTTCAAATGAAAGTTATTATATTTTTTTGCGATTAACTAAAAGAATTTAAATAACAGCTCTTACCAGATAGTAACACGTTTGATATCCATGGCTGAAGTTATTCTGAGCGACAATATTGCTCGCGTACTTCAATTCTATATCCGTTTAGCTCTCATCAAAAACTAATGGGATATACAAAAAACGTTTTGCTTTTCTTATACCATTTACGGAATTTTAAGGACATTTCAAATTAGAACAGCTGTGAACTTGTATCAATAAATAAATAGCAGAGAAACTGAGTATATATTTTCATGCAAAATCGGATCGTTTGTCTATCGTACGTGATTAAAAAGCCACATTTTTTAGTCTAAAAATCTTAATTTGATATATCAGTTCATGTTATAAATCTTACCTATTATTATTCTTAAGGAAATATTATAAAAACATGTAGTAATTTTTATACACAAGTATTTTAATAATTCCTAATCTTTTTCTCTAACTTTACATATTATATCAGGCAATGACCTTTCTGTGCGTCTATTCGTCCGTTAGTATGCTTTGGTTGCAAAATCATTCGTCATTCACGTCAGCATTTTTTTTAGTCATTCTCATTTTGTCATCTTCATTTT
Source organism: Antheraea yamamai (assembly GCA_036509395.1). Lineage (NCBI taxonomy): Eukaryota > Metazoa > Arthropoda > Insecta > Lepidoptera > Saturniidae > Antheraea > Antheraea yamamai. Next base: position 11,225,530 of record AP028449.1, on the reverse strand, counting down.
CTCTGGTTAGGTTATAGTATATGTTATCTTTTAATACGATAGTACATGAAATAAGTAATAGAGTTAAAAGTAAATCGATTATGTAAGACCTAAAATTCTTTTCAGTATTTTCTGTTGCTATATTTTACTGAAATTGTTAAATATTAACAAATATAACACAGTAAGCGATTGTTTAGAACGAAAATTAATTTAAAAGATTAGCAGTACCATTAATGTAACTTTTATATTGAATTCTTAATAAGCAATTTTACACGATACATTAATTAAAAATATTAATTTCAATAAGATTAAATAATTCCTTTCATGATAGTCGTTTACGATATCTACTTTGGTTACCTAATAAATATTGCAGATGTAAAATAAACCATACATTATTCAAAAAGTTTTTTTAAGCACAAGCGGAGCCGCGATCTTGCCTATTTTAATATAAATTTAATTTATCAATTATATCAGTTTTAGAATAAACCTCCTAAACCCGTTGGTAAGATCATGTGTACTCATAACAATATCAGACAGTTCGTGGCTATAGAGTACAATCAACAACAAATAAGGATTATATATTTTATTCATATTCTATGTACTACTAATATAACGATTATAAGGGTTAATCTATTGATTTACTTACTTCAAAAACTCCTAAAAAAGTAAATGCAAATTTTTTCTTGTTATATTTAAAGACAACGATACCTATAAAAATAAAATCGGTTTCGAAACATGGTAGGAAGATGCTCGTAACTGCTTCGCCTCCTCCCATTTATGCTATGCCTATGCTCGCGACTTCGTCCGCATGGAATTGTTACTTAGGGCTAACGCTAACACGTATCGGAAGTTCTCAAAATTAAAAAAAAGCAATTTCGAAACATTCCTCATTGGTTCTCCACTTCTATTGGTTCTAGCGTGATATATAGCCTATAGCATTCCTCGATAAATGGGCTATCGAACACTGAAATATTTTTTAATCGGACCAGTAATTCCTGAGGTTATCGCGTTCAACTAAATAGGCAAACCCTACAGCTTTATAATATTTGTATGGATATAAAAGTAATGTAACACTTTATCGCACGACTGTCCCCTGTCAGATGTTTTATCGACCGTAGATTTGTTTGATAAAATACCTGTTGATAGGTGTAGGTAACATGACTAGCTGTTCAGACGAATATCATCAATAATGATCAAATACGAATTAAGTAAATTATATTCAATCACAAAATTAACAATTAATACAATTACAAAGAACTGTCTTCAAAATTTTCTAGTCACTTTAAATGAGAAACTCGAACTTGTATCTGAAAAAAAAAACTGTTTTACTGTATCCTATAACTGGCGGGGCCGAAAGACATTATCCTGCCCTGACAAAAAAATACAGACAGATATACATAAACCTACCTCATGAATTATCTCATCTACTGGTAAAAACCACATGAAAATCCTTTCAGTATTTTTGAGTTTATCCCGACCAGACAGACACACAGACGTGGCAGGGGACTTTGTTTTATAATATGTAGAGACGAGGCCTCTATCAGCTAATAGCTTTTGCTCGTGGCTAGCCTCGCGTGAATGTAGATTTAATTTATCTCTCGAGAACAGTTTTTTTGTAATTAAAAGGACTGGACTTTATATCCTCTTATTGTGACCCCAGTACTTTAGTTAGTTTAGTTCTGTTCTAAAAATGATTGAAATTTATTCTATTGCTTATTCCTAGACACCTGCAACAATCTTTTCAGGAAAATCGAAAAAGTACAGACACGTTAGATTTACATTCTCATTATATATATAGATTAGGATATCAATAATTTATACATTCGGATATAAATTGCTTGGGTCCAAATTATTTTTCAAATATGATGTGTCACAATCGGAAGTTATTGCTCACTTGCCCGTCGCTCGCTCTCGGACTCACTATAAGTATACCCAATGATATTATGACTAAAAAGCAGTAGATACGTCATTAGCGCTTCGACAGCGCCTGTTAAAACTTGGCTAGCTAGCTTACTTTTGACGGCTGTCCCGTCAATCCGCCCGTATCTAAGCCACATATAACTATTTCTCTTTCACCACCGATATTGAGAATATGCCATCTTACTGCCACACTGGACCTAAGACGGTGTGGCTTTACTACATTACTTTACGTATCTGCGCGTTATCGTGCCAATTGTTTTGTCAAAGTTTCATGTGGATAACGTATCTATAGCTTTATAGTTATGATATCATATGCGTGCCTTATTTTGGAAGTCGGTATTTTTCTAAAATCGGCGACGGCGGCGGTGAATACTTCAAATAATTGAGCATTAATCCCAACTATAAGGGAATACTTTTGGCATTCATTTTAAAAGGGTGACTACCTCCAGCTGATTTAAATACTGTTCGTTACCTAGGTTTGGATAGATCTGTTTGGGTGTGGTGGTTACCACCCCAATATGGTATAAAAAATTAGGTTATTTTCTCGGTCGTTACAGTTCCATCCTTATTTTTTATTCGAACTGACTACGTTATTGGCCTGACGGGCCTTCACAACTTCACCGGACAGTTCTATCTTAAGGGTTCGCATTTTAAATTTTGTTAGTAACATTTGCTACGTAACTTCCTCGTGTAGTCTCGAATATACGCTCTAGTGTTTTCTTGTTTATCTAGTTATGTCTAGTAACAAAATATTTAAGTTTTTGCCTACCTTAACATGCACTATCGAATCAAACTTTTTGATTTTCTTTTCATGACCGTATTATCCGTAGAGTCTCAAATGCTTTAGAGTCGGTGGCAAGTGGGGCCAACTGGAATAAATATATATGTATAAATAAAAATCACTGGCCGAATGTATGTAAACACACGTCAGAACGACTGCACCCATTTAGTTAATTATAATCTTATGTTGTGTTAGTAATTCTGAGGATGTAGTTTGTATAAAAGAAAATTTTGATAAATAGTTCATGCAAGTGAAAAATTTTGGTTCAAAAATCTCTACATAAAAAGACAGTATTCAACAATTTATTTGTTTAATATTTTATATTGTACTTACGTCTTTTGCTTTGTGCGCGACTGTATTTTGGTGATTTCTCTTTGCCGAGCGGTTTTTGTTTCTGATGTAACAAAGATCTCTTAAGCTATTTAATAAATTATACCTTTACATTAGTGATAGATTATTTATGTTGTTTGAACATTTACTTCATGATTTATTGTATAAACAGCGTATAATGTATTGTAAAAGTAATATTTATATATACAACACACTTTACACGATTGCGGGAAAAAGGTATAGAGGGGTTGTATTTATTAAAAATCAGCTTAAATCCTATATACTCATAGGTTCAGCCGTTTACAAGGAGTTCAACCACAAACACCGTGTCACGAGATTTTTATATATTAGATTATGTCAGTGGCTTCTCATGTGAAATTATTTTTTATTCATTGTTGGTTCATATTGTTTGCTTTTACTCCAAATCATCGAGACATCCTACTAAATCACTGAGTTGTTGAAAAGTATACTAGATTAGCTCTCTAACTGGTATTAAAAGTCATGTCAAGACTGGTTGAGCTACTTTGGGAAATAGTTAGTATTTGGTGTCATAAAAATAACCCATATGGAAGTAACTAAAGTAATTTCTTTTAAAATCAGCTTTATTTATGTTTATGTGATTGATTGTGTGATTTACATTATAATAATAGAGTTAAATGAATAAACTGATAATATCAATTATACCTGGAACTGAAGAACCGGAACCATATCACCTCCGTAATACTTCGATAGAAATAATTCATTGTAGTATTTCTGAGACTAAAAAGTTTAACAAAAGATTACACGAGTGTACCAATTAAATTTAAATAAATAACTAAATAAATTTATACAAACCTCCAAAAGATATCTCGAAGGTGATAAAATATCAATGATTTCTGAAATACAACACCAGATGAATGACACTGGACATCACTTTGTCAGTAATGTAAGTACTTAGATTAGAACAGAAATATGAGATTTTCTATTATGTTTGTTACAGCGTTTGACCATAATCTTATTTGATATTAATCGTGGTGTACCCTAAAATGGTGACATGTTAAACCTAGTCTAAGGTGAATCTGCCTAGACAAATATGTCGTCCAAAGAAAAAGGGACGCGTCTGTGATATTTCGCAGTATTCATCATTCATTACATAGTATAAAACAAAGTCCCCTACCGCGTCTGTCTGTCTGTCTGTTCGCGATAAACTCAAAAACTACTGAACGGATCTTTATGCGGTTTTCACTAGTGGATAAAGTGATTCACGAGGAACGTTTTGGTATATAATTTGTCCAGGATTTTTTTTATAATCAGGGCGGGACAACGTCTGCCGGGCCCACTAGCTTTTATATATTCCACATTAGGAGAAACAGATGCATTTAATAGCGTTTTTGACGTGAATACGTCTTTAAATTTGCTACCATACAGGGGCATATCCAAAAAATCTAATGATAACAAAATCGGGTACACATTTTGGCAATGTAGTTTCGAATCTATTCTCTACATCCAAAATTAAATTATACCACTGGATAGCTGAAGAATCAAAGAATTGATTACGCTACGTCAGGACTGTAACACATAGCACGCGGCGAGGGGGAAAACGCCGCCATTTTGAGATAATTCTGCTGCGTTTTGAGATTTCCATTTACTATAACTTTCGACTCGGAGAAGCAACGACGTTTGTTCAGGTTTCAATCGTCAGCTCTTATCAAAGTTTATCGATTATATATAAAACATTAGTGTTAAATCGTGACTGCGGATATAATGTGTTAAAATAAAAATGAAATATCAAAAACTATATAATGTCGGTCTATACGCCTCGAAAGGCCAAATCCAAATACAGAAATCGTATAGGGTTGGAAAGAGCATCTCAAAACCAATCGAATGGTAAAACATCATATCACCGAGTCAAGCAGTGCCGGCAACTTAAAAAAGTGAATGCGGCCGAACGGATCAACGATGGTGCCTAAAACATGGAAACCCGGGGTACTTCCTGTGATTATGGCATACATAAATAATAATAATTTATATAGAAAATATCGCCCGTTACGTGACGTATTCACGTACAACAAACGGCCGTATGCATGACACAGCCACACCCCATTTTTTTGTGCACCTATGAGCTTATGTTCTCAAATTACACTTTATCAAAAAATGTGTTAGACGTACTTTGCTAAAGATATAAGTTTAAAGTCTAGTCGACTTTTCTTCGATTTATATTCTAGTTAGATGCACCAATTTTTTTACGGTAGTAGTATAGGTGTTTGTTGTTAGATTTCCAACCTAAGAGTGATACCCAGCCATGCAGACATTTGAAATAGCCCGCACCATGCAAAACTTCAACTTTTTGGAAGGATATAAAGGCATTTTTAAGGTACTTTTCCGATTTTACGGCGATATCCCAGGAAACTAGGAATGGGAATAATGCTTGAGGAATGCCAATAATTTATGGTAAAGAATCGCATGAATGCGAATATTCATTTATTTGTTGATACACATTAACTACACACCACTTTAACTAATAATGATTAAATTTTGCATAAACTTTGTCAGAAGGACATAAAAAGACATAGGATACCTTTCACCCAGAAAGGGGCCGCACAATTACATAAGCAAAATTTTTGTAACTTTTGACCGCCCCCTCTCTCTGGACACCAAAAGTAAGTAATGCCCTTACCTTCCTCCCATGCTAACGTAAACATAAGTACGTAAATATAAGTATTTTTTAATACGTTCTAGTTTTCCTATTGATTCAGGGGCAGTTAAGAAGTATAGAAATAAGGAATTTATTGTCTATAAAGGGATTGACTTATAACGGTTCGCTTAGGGCAATGGTTTCGGATTATAATTGATAAGACATGTGTCTTTACATTTCAATATAAGCTGAATCCAATTTAAATCGTTCATATAACATGTTTCATTCTTTAAGGTTTCCAGTTTTCACACACCGAGAAATTTTGCCGTCCATAATGTTTTTGGTTTTCTTTTATGTTCTTCATATTTTAACATGTTCATGAAGATCTTGAAAAATAATGTAAGATATAAGTAACGGTCAAAACTGGCTTTAACTCATTTTGAAATGTAACGACTCATGTCAGACCCACATATCCAGACCCCCGATACCTTATGTCATAAAAAATAAACAAATCCAAGAAACCCGCGCTCCCTTATATGCGTATTTTTTGAACGACTCCAAAAAGTAAATTTGTTTCCAAGGTATAGATTAAATATAGATTACCGCAAGCGAAAGTTAGTAGCCAATGAATATAAACATAAGCTATCAAGGCTACCAACTTTATCAATGTAGTTTAATGCGAACTTCATAAATGACAAAAAAAATCACCAGCTGGTATAATTTGCGTCCGACTTTTAAATGTAACGACCTTTCCATCTGTCACCATCCCTCTGTTCCTTAACCTTCTTCGTATCTTCTCATTCTGCACTATAAACCCTCTCTTCTTCTCCAAAGATATATTTTTATGTTGTCCTTTAGTTTTTGGACTGTTCTGTATCTTTCTCTTTTCAATTATAGGACTCCACCAATCATCAGTAACTGTACTGACATCGCAAACAATTGCTTTCTCCGTTGCCGTAGACTGGTTGGCTCTAGTTACAACTTGGACTTTGGGTTTTCTTGTTATGGGTCTTCTATTCTTCCTACAGTCTATAGTTGGTAAACTTAAGACTGTTGTGTCAGTTCTATGAGTCTCATTACTCTTCAATGAGTATACATTCGTTATGTCACTGAAGCTCGGATCTGATGTAACAGTGCTATTAATTCTAACTGAAAGTATAATTCGTTTATTATATTATGCCCACGTAGTTTTATTATCTCTATTATTAGGACATAATGCTTATTGTAATATATGTCAACGATACCATCTTTAAATGAGTAGTTTTGTTATAGTCAGTTAGAATAAACTTGCCAACGAATACAACGTATTTATTGTTTCTCTCGATATAATATCAGGAAAGCTTAGGAATATCGAGGAAAAAGTTTCTTTGATACGTGCAAACAAAAGGAAGAAAATTTATGTCGGAAATTTGTCATAACGTAAATTCATTCTTAACTATCTGTGGCCGCGAAACTTTATGTAAACAAATAGTGATTAATAAAGTCATCTGAATGTGTTAAGTTCATTTACTTCTATAACTTTTTCTCGTACTTAAGTTGCGTCGTCATTACAACTACAATAACTTTTGATAGATCAAACCGATTTCAAAGAAACAAAGACTAAATGTTACTCGAAGATATTCTTTATGATTTTATCATGAAATCAGTATTTTAGCAGAAATGCGTGTCCAAAAAAACAGACAGTCATACAGACAGACATGTCTAAAAATGATTGAAATGTATTTTATTACTCCTTCCTAGACATCTGCAACATTTTTTTTACAAAATTCGTATAAGTAGAGACACGTTAGATTTAGATTTTTATTATATGTACTCGTATATAAAATTCGTTATAAAGAGCTTAAGCTATTTATTATAAAATTACTAGCTGACCCGTGCAACTTCGTCTGCAACAAAATGGTTAATACCTATGGATAATAAAAAAAAAGGGGTGATTGTAGAAGGGGGAAAAATGAGGATTTAAATATTTTTTTTAATATTTAATAAAAAAAAAAAAAAAAAAAAAAAATTTTTTAAAAAAAAAAAAAAAAAAAAAGGGGGGGAAAACCATAAAATATAAAGGGGGGGAAAAAAAATATTTGGTGATTCTCTTAAAAAAAATAAAAAAACAAAAAAAATTATAAAAAAATGGGAAAACGTCGGAGGAGTATAGCAACGAAAACTGTGACACGAGAATTTTATATAAAATTATATTACTGCTTCTAATACCCTACCATTTTCTTTGTAATCTCGACGTGTTTGCTGAAGATGATCGACACAAGTACCCATATCTCTTTGAACTATTGTATGTTGGCTAATATTACACGTACAGTTTTTATGGTCTATTTCTGTGGCCATAGGTGATAAGTGAGGAACTGAAAAGTTAAATCATAAGTACATAGTGTAATAAAGTTACAACAGTTGAGAAGGTATAAGAAAAAATTGTGAATCAATTTGATTTATTGGAACGTAGTTCCTTAACACAATTTACACTAGGAGTTGAATAGTAAAAATCGTCACGTAAGGAGAAAACGTTGTGTTTTTCTGTCTCTCTCTGTCTGTGCAATTTTCTCTCGCTCTCGCACTCACTCTCTGTCTTGTTCTATTATTGAAGTGTATATGTGTGTGCGTGCGAGTATCGACACTCGGGCAAACAAGTGTCATTCGCTGTCGGTTAACGATATTATAAATAAAAAGTGCAGTTTATAATTAATCAGTAATGGTGGAAATTACATTAAAACGTATTTCTTAATAGGGCCCGGTGGATGTTGTCCTGACTTGCTAATAAAAGAAGTTCTCAAATTCAACCGCAATACCACCTACCGGATTCAATTGTGAATCTAAACCATTCTTGAATTCGCCTGAACACTCACAAAAAGTGTCATTAAAATCTATCCAGCCGTTTAGGAGTTCAGTCACATACACACGGACAGAATAATTATATATATAAAGACTTGTTCTAAATCATATGTGAGCTACAATACTTCTTTATAAAAGTTTGCTATGAATATTTGAGAATTATTTAGAAAAAGCTGCTTTATGAAATACTGAGATGAGCTGTAGTTTTACAATTAATTATTGGCTTACCAAGACCAGGTTCAAGAGGATTACCTTCGAAAAGGTCTTTCGAGGTTTGGGTGGCTATATTTATAGTTCCCGTTTGTGGCATACACTGACACGAGCTAGAAATAACAGATGAATTAATTTTAATAGATATTATGGTCAGAAATGTATATAATTTTTAACGTGACAACGTCTTATAAATCGATGAACGCCGGCTGCATGAACAAAAAAGCATGACTTATTGTCACGTACCGACCGCCTGAGCCGAGCGTGCAAGCCTGAGCGCGGAACAAGCGATAGAGGCACGATCGGCGTAAGCGTTCGATTTGTGACGAATCTATCGCTCTTCCATTCCATCGGCCGATGCGTCCGAGTCGTTATCGCGTAAAATATAGTCCGTAAACCGACTTTACAGACAACCAATTTGTTAATATATAATAATAATATAACTATAAATAATATCAACTGCATTACCATACGCCTCATATATTTAAAGAATAGATAGTGCTAAATATGCATCAGTAATAATAGCTCGTATGTCTGGTATTTTTATACATTATTCGACACGGTCAAAATTGTTTCTATTGGTCACCAAAGATGAATGGACGAAGATTTTTAGTTTATACACTGCCGAGCTTAATGCCGCAAGGCATTTTCTTCCAGCTAATTACCAATAAAAGTTATTGTAGGTAGTGTAAATACAAAAGAAATGAAGAAAATGAATAGAGTAAAGAAATGCTACGTTACCTTCAAAATCTCGATAAATTTTATTACTTGTTCGAGTGTTTACGAAAAATCGAAGCAATTTTGTTCTGATCTCAAGATAGAGTCTATAAAATTGCTATCAATGTATATGAAATTATATTGCTACTAGCTTGCCCGGCGGACGTTATCCTGATCTCATAATTTAAAAAATCCTAACATTCAACCGCAGCGCCACCTACCTGTTTCAAATGTAAGTCTAAACCATTCTTGAATCCATCTGAACACTCATAAAAAATGTCAGCTAAATCTTTCCAGCCGTTTAGCCAGTTCAGTTACATACACGGTCAAAAGAATTATAATAAAGATAACCCTGAAATTGAAACGTTACTCGCGGGTATTTTCGGCTCAGAGGAGTGTCTTAAAAGTTACTTTCACCCATTTATAAAATACACTTACAATGATTTCATTAAAGGTGATGCGGAAACCCCTCTGCTAACTGAAATATAAAAGAATAATGTTTTATATTTCTTCTGGTACCTTGTAAGAAAATGAACGAATGAAATGAACTGAAGAAACACACCACGAAGTTAGTCGATAAACATTTACTTTTTAAATATTATACGAGATAGATAACTTCTTTTAAATATAAATTTTGTAATACACAGTTTATGTACGTCATTTATTTACACTTTTATTCATCCTAGTTTATATTATAATTTATAAGCATATTAAACGTCGTGGTGGTCTAATGGTTTGACCCAACATTCCGATGTCCGCAGGGTCGAAGCCCGACATGTACCAATAAAATTTTCGAAATTCGCGTACATTTACTAATTTATATTGGTAACACTATCGGCTGACGGTGCAAGGAAACATCGTGAGGAAACCTGAACCTTAGAAAATGTTCTTGAAGTACTACTTCTTTGGAAAAATAAAGAACTGTGGATTTCTCAAAGTTTGAAATCACCAACGCTCCGTGGGCTGGCGTGGTGATTAGGTCCATGCTTTTCTTCGGGAAGAGGCCTATTGCTATTGCAGTGGATCTCTTACAAGCTGATAATAAATATTATACATGTGAATGTGAGTTCGTTTGTTTATTACGCTTTCACGCATTAACTACTAGACTGGACATCATGAAATTTCATATACACGTTATCACGAGTACTGAAAAGGGCATAGCGTACTTTTCATAAAACAAAGCACTCTTCCCGAGGGATAGATGAAATCTACATTCATACGGGTGAAGCCGTACACAAAAGCCAATTTAATTTCTTCTTTCCAATTTTTTACTCGGTTTAAATGTATAGAAAGGGTTATTTTTATATCCACGCCAAAAAAATATAACTTTTCCCGTACTTAATTGCACTAATTCTTTTACATACTGTGTTTAATTGTTGGTTCCTCGGTGACAGTACCAGTTTCCACGAGTTTTTTCTTTCTTTTCCTATTCTTTTCATTTGAAGGCCCATTAGTGACGGGGGAAAAGAATTCCTTAATCATGTGTAATGGATTTCTTAATCTGGAACAGCGAATAAACTATTACTAAGTGCTTGCCTAATTTGAAACTGTCACCTTTTATATCAATACTAGCAGGCTCGGCAGACGTTGCCCCACCCTGATTATAAAAAAAATCATTGACAAATTATATACCAAAACGTTCCTCATGAATCACTTTATCCGCTGGCGAAAAGCGTATGAAAATCCGTTCAGTACTTTTTGAGTTTATCGCGAACAGACAGACAGACAGACGCGGGAGGGGACTTTGTTAACCGACTTCAAAAAAAGGAGGAGGTTATCAATTCGACTGTATTTTTTATTTTTTTATTTTTGTTACCTCATAACTTTGGACTGGGTGAACCGATTTTGATTATTCTTTTTTTATTTGAAAGCTGGTACTTCCCGTGTGGTCCCATTTCAATTTGGTCCAGTTCCGACAACGGCATCCAGTGCAAAACCGTATAAGTTTTAAATTTGCATTTAAAAGTGAAAAAATATATTATTAAGTTAAAAAAAAAGTTTCAAAACGTCTTTTAAATTACTGACAACAAGTATGAAAGAAAGTGCAACGTCGCAACAAATTTCATTTCCGTCCAAGTTAATAGTAATATGACTCACCGAAAACTACGCGCACGAACATAAACAGTGACGTAATCGAAAAACGTTTATTTATATGTTTCCAATAAATATAATTTCTATAAAAAAATTATTACCTATCTATTAATTTACAGGTGGTAGGTAGAATCACGCTGAATGTACTACTGGTCCCAGCATAAATAGGACGGCTCGCCCGGGGTACAACCACCTGACCCACAGAAACACCCACGTGAAGTAACAGTACACGTATTGTTGCGTTTCGTTCGGTCAGTAGAGCGCCGGAGACCCACCTCCCCTCCCCATCCCTCTGCCTCTCCTTCCCCTTCCTTCCAAAGGCTGGCAACGCACTTGCGACTACCCTGGTGTTGTTAGTGTCTATGGACGATAGTGATCACTTAATATCAGGTGACCCACCTGTTCGTAGCCTCCTATGACATAAAAAAAAACATTATAAATACGTATTAAACTGCGGCTCATGAAAATTTTCAAATTTTGAAAAATGGCTCTGACTTTCAATAGGCTTGGCCACCCCTGCTCTATTCTCTGAAATTATCAGTTATATTTACAAAAACGGTTATAAATCATTTAGTCTATATATTAAAAGAGTTTACAAATTATCTAACATCGCATTACGGTTACTAGGAGTGGAGCAATTTTCATACAAAATGTAGGTTACAAAGTGCGCTGAGCGCGAAGGAAAGTGTAACGTGACTCGGCGTAATTGAATTGAAATGATTTGATAAAAAAAAAACATATTTTATAAAATAGCTACAAGTTACAAACTATAGCATACTAGCTTCTGCCCGGGACTTCGTCCGCGTGGAATAGTTACTTTGGAGGAGGTTACCAAATAATCATAGACTAGACCAGCGGTTCTCAAACTTTTTTACTCAGCGATACTTATATGCAAAATGTTTGATAGAGCAAAGTGATCGAAAATGAGGACTGTAAATCTAGCGACATATATGACAGGTGCTTACAAGTATCCCATCAATATGTCGCGGCACGGTGGTAGAGAACCGCTGGACTAGACTGTCTTCATCAATATCATAAGTGCATAAAATTTACTTTATGTGCAGCCATTTCTTATTTCCTTTGACAGAATCTTGATGACTTTTTGATGGTGATTCCGCAACTGCAATAATATTTAAATAATTACCTCTGTGACCGTGTTTGTATTTAAACTTCTGTATTATTTTAAACAATTAGTATTATAAACTGTTGATTAATTATTCTGCTATTGCTTTATTTGGTCTCTTGTATCGCATTTCCATTGGTCATAATGACACGATATCTGATTGAATAATCATTGTTCGTAGGTGACTTTGAGTGTCAGCAACATGCTCTCTCTTTCAAACCTGTTGGTTGTGCATAATGATTACTTATTCGCACGTTATCATTGTCATTGTCAATGATAATAATGAACAACGGATAATGCATAGCGTTTCTAATAAATTGTTATTAATTGCCTAGAAATATAGAATTTACGTGATCACACGGAGTGCAGAATCGACGTTTTCGTTGTTTATGGCGATAGACGGAAGATCATCACGAAATTCGTCATTGAGGTTAACAACCCAGCTAGAACTATGAAAATCAGTTATAAACAGTTAATTAATATGGTGCTTTATCACCAAAAGTAATTAAAAACAACAACACTCTACCGAGGTAGAGTCTACACTTATAGTAGCGGCACGCTATAGTGGCTGTTTTGACGTATGTTTGCTCATGAGATCTCGTATGAGTTAATAACTAGGTCTGAAAACGAAAATTGCTGTAATTTAGTGTCAATAGTGACGTGCAATTAGTTCTACATTTTATCGAATATATAATTTTAAGATACAGAATTAAATTCGTACAGATTTGCAAATTATATATATGTATATACCATATCTATCTAACTATATAATATTGTCTCGCAAAGAAATATTCTCACGTTTTAACAAAAACGAAAATTGCACGTTTTTACAGAATTCTTAATAGATTATAATTATTAGAGTACTTATTTACATCTTTATTAGGCATTTATATTTTTCCAAATTTGAAATAATATCGTCTATATCCTATATATTATTAAATATATAGAGAATCGCTGGTATAGAGAAGCACAACTACCACTTCCGGCAAACTCGCGTCAATGCTTAATTCAAGACATTTACTTTGATTATATTTATACGAAAATAAATGAACATTTCATATCACTATTTCAATGTGTCAAAGCGGCCATCATAGCGTGCCTCTATTATAAAAGTTATGAGGTAACAAACATAAAAAAAAATACAGTCGAATTGAGAACCTCCTCCTTTTTTTGAAGTCGGTTAAAAATGGTAGTAAATCATTAAAATTTTCACGATTTAAATCAATGGTAACGTATACACGTGAAATTTAAAATGGCACCAAAATGTAAAAACATGTAACAAATAAATGAAACGACATTTTTAAACCAGATTCCCATCTTAAAATATTTTTATTCGTTTTTAATATTAGTGGCCAGTTACGGTATTTTTTTATGCTTTCTATGCATTATGTATTTCACTTACAACTTTCACTACAGTTGTCAGAAAGACAAAAGGGCAGATATAAAGTACCTGGTACAGTTCCAAATCCCATATCCCGGGCAATATTTTTTTTAATCGCGATGGACAGTCCCTTTTTCTTTCTCAATCCCGATGAAGGCTGTATCGAGAAATAATAAATTAGTACATTATCTTATACTAGTGACAAGCCACGGTTCCGGACATAATTTTTGTACTAATCTGGTCTTATAAGCGTCTAAGCGATTCAGGCTGTTGTATCTGATATAATTTTTGGCGCTTTGACTTCAACAATTCATTAAAGTTAGGTCTTCGTAAAGCAGTGGCAACTTTTTTCTTTGGACGTAATTTTAAATCATCGTGACGGTGGTCGAGTACATTGCGATCAGTGGAATATCAACCCGATGTCCGCAGGTACGAACCCCGGCAGGTACCAATGATTTTTTCGGAATTCCCGTGCATTTATTGATATAAATTGGTAACACTGCTGACGGTGAAGGAAAACGTCCTGAGGAAACCTGAACCTGAGAAATGTTCTTGTAGTACCGCCGTATGTGGAAAAATATAGAACTGTGGATTTCATTGAGTTTGAAATCGCCAATACGTTGTGGGCTGGCGTGGTGATTATGTCCATACTTTCCTTCGAGAAGAGGCACATAATCTTTTAGTGTGTCTTTTACAGGCTGTTGATGACGAATTTTAAATTAGTAATGTCTTCTAAAATGTGCATTGAAATGGTACACTCTAAATGTATAATTTGATCTACATTATCTAAAGTCCAAACAAAGATTATTAATATATTAGCTAAAATAACTTCGCAAATAACTAATAATATGTAGGACATAAAAATATTTACAGTGAGCTATCTTTGTAAAAACATATCGCAGGGTTTTCTATACAGTTTTTCAATATATACAAATCCATGAAACCAGTATCTTGACACAAGCAGTCAGGCGGGACTTCGGTCGATTAAAATTTAGCAAAACATATTTATTCAATATAAATGTGCGCTGCACGGTTCCCTATACTGCTTCTTTAATTTAATGTATTTACGTGGAACCCTAATTTTTACTTTCTCAAAATAAAACCTAAGTTACTCATTATAATATCAGTTATCTGCCAGTGGAAATTCCGTCAAAATCGATCTAACGGTTTCGTTTGCCGGACAGACAGACAGACAATCTTCTATTTATACATATGATAAGAATGTAAATCTAACGTGTCTGTATTTATCGATTTTCGTGAAAAAACTGTTACAGATGTCTTGGAATAAGTAATAAAATACATTTCAATCATTTTTAGAAATGCCTGCTTGTATTTTCGAACACGCATTACAGGCTGTAATTTACAGCTAAAGTACTACGCTCATGATAAAACCTCGCCAAGAGAATCATAAAACATATAACATTTAGTAACATTTAGTCCTCGTTTTAATAGGTCTTTACATATGAAATTGCCGTTCTGCAGTACGGGCCATTTCAAATCAAAATAATTTTTGTTTGGCTAAGAATTCTAATTTCAAATTAATTTTATTTTAAAAATATGGCATTCTTTTTCCAAAAGTAGTCATTTGTTTATTGATTAGTGTTACATTTTCATCGCATTTCAATCTTTTTTGTCATCATGGATACGTTAAAAATTCGAGTAATTATGGAATATGAGTACCGTCGTGGCAGCAACGCGGCACAAGCGGCACGCAACATCAACGACGTTTACGGAGCTAATACTACAAACCAACGCACCACCTGTTATTGGTTTGCTCGCTTCCGTTCTGGGAATTTCGACCTGAAACATTAACCTCGCGGTCGTCCGAAGACTTTGGTCGACAATGACGAATTAAAGGCGATTGTGGAAGCTGATGATACACAATCTACGGCTGAATTAGCAGCAGCTTTCGACGTTAGCGACAAAACAATATTGGTCCATTTGCGTGAAATTGGCAAGGTAAAAAAGCTTGACAAATGGGTGCCCCACGAACTCAATGATCGCCAGCGCGAAGTACGCGTCGAGACGTGCCTTGCACTGTTCAACAGACACACAAATGAAGGAATTTTGAACCGCATTGTTACCTGCGATGAAAAATGAATTCTGTTTCATAACCGCAAGCGCTCAGCAAGTTGGTTGGATCCTGGTTCAGCACCTAAACTATGCCCTAAACGAAAACTTACCCCTAGAAAAGTGATGGTCACTGTTTGGTGGTCTAGCGCCGGTGTGATTCATCACAGCTTCTTACCAAATGGGGTGAGCATTACTGCAGATGTGTACTGTGAAGAACTGAACACAATGATGGAGAAGCTGGCACATCTCCAACCAGCATTGGTCAATCGCTCGTCTCCGCTGCTCCTGCACGACAACGCGCGACCTCATACTGCACAGCAGACGGTCTCCAAGTTGCAAGAACTGGTGTTGGAAGGTCTCCGTCATCCGCCCTACTCACCAGACCTTGCGCCTACAGACTACTACTTTTTCCAGAATTTGGATAACTCCTTGGCGGGAAAAAAATTCAATACCCGAGAGGCAGTACAAAATGCCTTTGAAGAATTTGTTGCCTCCCGTCCAGCTGATTTCTTTAAGAAGGGCATCAATAAACTGCCACTGCGTTGGCAAAGATGCATTGATTGCATGGGTGATTACTTTGATTAATACAAATAAAAAATACATGAAAAAAATTCGTTTAAATTTTTTCATACAAAACGGCAATTTCATAGGTAAAGACCTAATATTAAAATCGGTTTACTCTATCAAAAGTTATTATAAATTTAATGGTGACGCTACTTAAGTACCAGAGAAAAGTAGACAAGTAAATGGACTTTACGCATTCAGATGCATTCAGATTATTCATAACTGTTTCTTTTTAAATAAGGGATCACGTGGACGAAGTCGCGGGCACAACTAGTAACCATAAAAATCAGATATTTGTTATAAGTTCCATGTACCCTTTCATATTCACTTAGTAAAAAGCCGTTATTTTGATAATACAAGCAAACATTTTTATTTATGTGTATACTAGCTTCTGCTCGCGACTTCGTCCGCGTGGAATAATGATTTTGGGCTAACTAACACGCAGTGGAAGTTCTTAAAAGAAAAGAAAACGATTAAAAAATCATTCTTCATTGGTGCTCCGCTTCTATTGGTCTTAGCGTAATGATATATATATAGCCTATAGCCTTCCTCGATAAATGAGCTAACACTAAAAAAAAAATGTTAAAATCGGAGCGGAACCTTACATATTTCCATACAAACTTTTATCCCCTATTTCCTATTGTTATTTTATACCCTTGAGGGTAAAGCTCTTACAAACTTTGATTGTCATATTTATTTATATTGAATCAACAGCTTAAAAAATAAGTTCCAAGCTTTTAATTCTAAAAATGACGATACTTCCATACACATTTTCATCACCCTTTTCAACCCCTTACAACTATTTTTTGCATTAAAAAGTAGCATATGTCCTTTCTCAGGTTCTAGACTATCTGTATATCAAATTTTATTTAAATCGGTTCAGTAGTTTTGGCGTGAAAGCGCGACAGACAGACAGAGTTACTTTCGCATTTATAATATTAGTAAGGATATTTATCTTATAAAATTTAACAACCGTAGGCAATAAAAACGCACGAGACGTTATCTTTTACGACTTCATTATAATAAATCGAGCATTCTCATCTTTTTACAACTACTATACATATAAATGTTGATAGTAGAAATTGTATCAAATTATGCTGTTTAGTTTATAGAAACAGACGGGGACAAGGCGATTAATTACATCTTCTTTATCTGTTTCTCAAACGGTTTTGTTAATTTTTTTGAAATAAAACTTCTTTTGTGAGGGTGTGAATTATATTTTATAAAACAAAAAAGATATCACTATAAATGTATATATAGGTTTTAGACTTTGAGAGAATGGGATATATTTTTAATATATGCGAAACATACACAAAGAGGGAAACTTTGAAATCTGTAGCACATTATTCTCTATTGGATCGTAGTGACAATCGCGCATTTTTAAAACATTGTCTGTGTTGTCTATTATTAATACTATTGATATATATTAAAATATTACAAAATAATGCCGAAAACGAATGTTTACCACCTCCATAGTGTATTCATCTCATTCTCTCAAAAAATAATCAGAATACTAAGTTTCACTTCTACTGCGTGTCAACTCACACCCGATTTTCCTTCAATAAATACGGACAAGCTTTAGTGTGACCAAGAAAAAAAAATTGGTAAAGTACGGTTTTTTCGTTTATGCTAATGATTGAATCTCGCCACTACATGATCACTAGTCATATTTAAAACTTACTATCACTTTAAGTGTATTTAAGAGAGTCCTTTCGTTAGTATTTATAACGTCGTATATGTCATCAAATTCGTTGGCACCCAGAGAACGATAAAAGTCGATGCGTCTTGAAAACGACGTGGATGGTTGTGCTGCAAAAGTAAGTGATTATTAATTTTGGAATATAGATGTACCGCTATAGGGATATGTTACCGCTATACGCTATACAAGCTATACGATAGTGAAGTTTCATGAAAATCCGTCCAGTTCAGAGTAGCAAACATCTATCCATCTTCACAAGCTTTCAACCATCCGTCAAAGTCGAGTCCAACCGCCGACCTACGACGCCTTCTAATTACTTTACAATAGTTTTCTGTTGCAGTGATACATGGTAGCAGCCAAACAATTCCAGGCGGAATCGCAAAGTAACATCCAATACAATATTTAATGATGGATTTCCGCAAAGTAACAGCAAATCAATCAAAACAGCTGTCGCTTTTTTAATATTAATAGCATGCACAATTCACGTTATTGCTTGCAAGAAACATCCTTGCCTTATTTACCATTTAAGCTGAGTACTTACAATACTGTCTACAAAGCCTGGTAAAATTATCAATCTTCATCAGACCATCAGCGTTATTAAGTCTGGCAAAAGTTGACGCAGTCATAAGGACTGCCGACAGAAGTGTTCTCTTTTGAATTTTCAAGCGAATTGTAGTATGCATTATTTAAATTTTTATATTAGAAGTTATTAACATTAGTCAGGTTTTCACATCTATTGGCACTCCAAACGATAATTATATACATTTTTATTCAATCTTTTAATTAACCAAACATATGATGCGTTGCACAATCACAGTACCAAACATCGATAATAGATGTATACAGGCCACTATATTACGCGTCGCTAGTCTGACGTAAGCCGCGCAAGCGCTATACGCTCGGTCACGCTTTACTACCATGTCATAAGGCGAAGTCATAACATTATCTCCTGCAAAAAAATTCCGCTGAACGCGTCTAAAGAAGTTTTCACTTCAAGGATCATTTAAATACATTACAGAAGGTCACAACTTACGCGACGGTGACATAAAGTTTCCCTCCCTCTGGTCCCTTTCTTCAACGGTAAATTTATCAGTAACTTGGCCCGGTGATATAGCCGACTGAGGTTTCAAACCAATTGCATCACGAAATCGAAAAATTGCTTTTTTCGTTAATTCATTGCTTACATCATTAACTGAATAGACATATAATATTAGAGACATAGGAACATATTTATACTGTCGCCTAAAATAAGAGCGCATCTGCCTTTTTTGGGAGATTGAATTTTATAGATGCTAGGAATCAGGACAGAAAGGGGTCATTAATAATATTCTCTTGTTTGCCTATCAATTCTTTAAGTGCACTTAATCTAAAAAACGAATTAGTAATGCTTTCCCAAATTTCTAAGCTATCGATTTTTTGAATATACTCCGGTTTACCTTATAGTTTATAAGTATGCTTAAAAATTATCACCTGTCACAAAACATTATTGATTATATTATTACTAAGCTTCACTTTGATACTTCTTTCTCATCATTTTTAAAGTCACGTCTCATTTATCTAATTAAACTATAATTAGTTAATATAAAATGAAACAGCTTCATTAAAATTACTTGTTTATAGTAAATTGGCTGGTTCCCGTGTGTTCGTTCTTTTGAAGATAGCTTCATTGTGTCATTAGAATTATGTGTTTTATCTAGATTATGTGTGGATTGTCTCTTTTTTATTATTACTACTCAACCTCCTATAAAATTATAACGATTTTAATTTACACCTATTAATCTTTATCAGTACTAATTTACCTCTATAAAAAACCATAATATTCTGAAAAGTTTTTTATTTACCACTAAAAATCCGCCTAAATCATTGCTGCCGTCTTGAAGATCAGCCCAAAGAGACACCTTAATTTTGATATGTATAAGTTACATACGTTGTATAAAATAATGTCTTTGTCAATAAACAAGACGTAAACAGTCGCACTTAAACAAATCTTAAATTAGCTTACTTTTGTCAATATATTTTTGGTACTCCGAAGGCGGATAATTTTTCGGACGTAAACTTCTATGAAATTGAGCAGAAGACTTGTGTTTTCTCTGTAAAAATGTTAAGATCTTGCATTAAATTCTATCCGTACATTAAAACTTATAAAAGACATATATTACATTAGATATGTAAATGCAGAAATACATTTAGTATTTAATTGGACGTTATTTTGCACTTCCGCCTGGAATTAATCGGCCACTGCCAAGTCTCACTGCAATAGAAAATGTCTGATTTTATGTGCGGGAGGTTTACCTGAAAAAGTTACATGTGATATCATTACATAGTATAAAAGTCCTCTACCGCGTCTGTCTGTCTGTCTGTTCGCGATAAACTCAGAAACTACTGAACGGATTCTCATGCGGTCTTCAGCAATGGATAAAGCGATTCATGAGGAACGTTTTGGTATATAATTTGTCAAGGATTTATTTTTAATCAGGGCGGGACAACGTCTGCTGGGCCCACTAGTCAGTAATAAAAATGAAATGTTAGTAACAGAAAAAAACAAAAAGGGTAGTTGAAGCCATCGTTGGTGAATGGTTTAACCTGTTATAAAATTATGGTTGACTCTGTTGACATGCATATTAATTACTAACACTACTAATTTACAAAAGCTCAAATTACTTACAATACGTTCCATATGAAACGTATAATCGATTGTGGTCGTTAATATTTTTATTACTAGCTTCAAATTTCATTTTATTAAGGTACTCATTGCAAAAATAAAATCAAACGTTTTCTGTTGCTGTGAGAAGAGACAGAGGCCAATAAATTCCAGGTGGAAGTGCAAAGTAACGTCCATTCAAATACTTACTGATGAGTAACTCGCAAATATCGTCAAATAAATCATGTTTACTTACAGCGATTTTAGATGAGTCGTCTTCAAATTTGTATGCTGTCGTGTCACTCTTTGTAATTTTCAAATCATTACACATTTCATTATCAGACTCGATTTTCATATTGCATGTGGTTCCAGATTTTTTTCTCATCCACTCCTGATCTGAGAAATAGCTCAACATTCGAAATTTTCTAGTATTATTCAAGTCCGTTTTCATTTTTTCTAGTGATGTACTCTTCCACAAATCAAATTTATTCAGCTTTTTTCTACGTTTGTAATTCTTTATTTCTTTGGATGATTCTAATATGGGTCTCGAATTGTCTGCTTGTGTAGTACAAGACAACATATTAAATTTACATTGTCTCCAACATCCAAAGCACAATGTATAATATTTACGAAAACAAGACATAGTAGTATCACTCCGTTTGTGTGTACGAACATGTTTTTTGATTTTCTCCTTGTTTTTATTTTTTTTCGATCTTTGGTTTTTTTGTTTATTGCTATGAAAAGTATTTTCAGAAGATCGCTGTACAGATTTATCTCGTTTTCTAATAAAATGGTGTCCATCCATATTATTATGGTCTCTCTTTGATTTATTTTTATTAAAGTTTGATAAAACATTTCTTTGGAAACATTTTTTGCTTCTCTTGCTTGTATATTGTATTTTCCTTCGAACAACTAGGTTATATTGCCGTCTTATAACATCACCTATTGTTGATGATCGTCTTCTTCTTATGATAAATAGAGAACGACTGTGTTTTCTAATTTCATAAAAACTATATTGTATGAAGAATTCCATTATTATTTTAAAATTACAGATAGTAGTTGTCGCAAAATCCTTTAATAAGTTTTCATAATCATATAAAATGGACTTTAGAAGCTTAATATTTTTTTGTGTGGTATAATACCCAGGACCGTTATGATCTATAAAGTTTTTAGAATAATCCTTTAATACTTTCTTCAATTTAGATAATGTATTTTCTACGCACATAATTTTCTTGTCATTTTTATCGTTATGGTCCCATGGAGGAGCTCTTTGAAAGGTTTTATAATTAGTATAAGGCAGTAACGGTATTTCATCTTCTCGTCGACCAGTCTTAGTAAATACATTCCACTGTCTTTTACTTTTACGTTCATGTTTAAAAAAATACTCATCGTCTTCCTTATAATCAACACTGCCACTAGAGAATCTATCTTCACTTCCAGACTGCGTATCTTCATTACTGGAATTATCAGTGTCACTGCTTTCCTCAGAAGAACCTCTAAAAGACAGTTGTATCGTTAGAATATTATACAGTAAAAGGGGTACTTATTTAGTTCACACTCACTTTTCCAAGCTAATGTCGCTTAAATCTCCATAATCTTTTGGTGACAAACAAATTGTGCATAGGTGACCGATATCGGAAAAACATCTGCTGCAATATGTTCCTTGACAATTTCTTGATTTACATCTACATTTCATGTAACAAATATGAATTAATTACTTGAATACAAATCTGATTTTAATGTTATGTTAAAATTTTATTGCATCTGTCACTTAAATACATTCTTTACTCGTTAAAGTAAATTCGAATGTTCTTATCACGATTTGGTAATTCTAACAGTGTGGCGTTGTTTACATCCATTATTTTTTTTTGTATACTTCAAAGGTTTTAGCGTTGAAACGTAATCCCAGCTGTGATCGATCGATCGATCGACGATCTGCTCCAAGATGGTAAACATTCTAAATCTACAGCGAGACTAGGTCTCAAATGTAGCTGGTGGAACATATTCTATACGTGTTTGGTGACAGAATTTCAACTTAACGGTAGTAGTTTGAGTATAGAAAAAGTCTACCAACACGCAATAATAAATTAAGAAACAAATATTTTAAAACAAAACATAGTTTTTATTCTATCAAGAATTTATTTTTAATTGATCGGGAACTACTTATAATTGCTGACTAGTTGTATACTAAAGAGACTAATTTCTTTGTAGATTAAATTATAATTACCTTATAAGTTCTGTGTCGGTATCGTTAGGATATTCTTTAGTTTCACATAAAAAACAGCGTTTATCTTCATTACACAATCCGAATAAAGGACGTAACATTTTAATACTAAAAGAAGGTAAAATACACACTTATTTTAACCAATTAACGTATGTTTACAAAGTGTAATATAACTATACAGTATAAAACAAAGTCCTCTACCACGTCTGTCTGTTTGTCTGTTCGTGATAAACTCAAAAAAATAGGTGCTTAATATTTAACTTAAGTATCTCGAGAAAAGCAAAACTTATTTTCACTCAACATCAGATGATTTACGCAAAAAGCGCGATGAATCACCGCATTCAATCTGCGCCACCCCCATGCCGCGCAGTCCGGCCCGCGTCCCACTCCTCGGCCCGCGCTCCGCTTCCCATTGTTTGACCGTGCGGCATTCCGACAATAAGCAGTTACGTAATGATTAATCTTAAAAAGCTCCCCTTCAGTTCTGTTCATTGAACCTTGGTGTGATTTTTTTACGTGTCAAACTATCGTTCCCATACTTTTAAAAGTTTTAGAACAAACTTTAACTAAGGTTCTCTTTGTTGTTTACTAGTATTTGTTTTGATATCATTATTTTATATGTTAAATGTGACGATGAACACGATTGAAAGCTGTTAACCTTTAAACAGTCACCCTGTATATGGACGTTTTTTAACCCAAATTTTTAAATTGTCGGTACTATTTTTCAAACGCTTTTATACAAACCTTGCCTGGACAATTGCAAACATAGCAAAAAAGAATTAACCCAATAGCTGCAGCCGTTTTGAGGTGATGCGTTTATATGTATAGATTCGGCAGCTGACTTTTATTTATATAAAAGACTAATAAAAAAACTAACGGAATATGAGTTGTTATCCATTTCCTAAATGTAAGGTGGACCTCAGTTGAATATTTATATTCACGGTGTAGTTTCCTTCGAGCGAATTTCATAAAGCCACCTAGAAAAATATTATAATTTATCAATATTAATTACCCTTTACCCTTTTCAAACTTTGTAACCTCCCTGAATATTGGTGCAGAATACAGATTTAGGTATAATTATGTCTATAATCTCGAGACAACTTAAAGACAAATAAATACTATATTTTAATTTATTTTGTTTTCCTATTAAATTCTACATTCGAACTCACGGTCATATCCAGAGTGGCCAAAAAGATTGAAGAAGACTGTAATAGGCATTGTTACAGCAATTCTGAAGTGATGCGCTTACATACAATCGGCAACTGATTTCGGTTTATTTATTAAAAGACAGGTAGTGGCCTATGTACCACACATGAATTGACGCTATATGAGGACGATTTATAGGCACATTGCTCTTTAAAATGCGCCACATGGCAAACAAACTAAATTAAAACATTATAAAGATAAACACAATATAAACTTAAATAATAACGAATAATCCTAGGTAGATAATACAATAGACATATTATGATACAATAGAATGAAAATGTTCAGTAACAAGAATAGGAAACACAATATCAAAGCGGAAACATTATAAAGTTATTATTTACTAGCGGGCCCGGCAGACGTTATCCCGCCCTGATTATAAAAAAAAACTTGACAAATTATATACGAAAACGTTCCTCATGAATCACTTTATCGACTGGTGAAAACCGCATGAAAATCCGTTCAGTAGTTTTTGAGTTTATCGCGAACAGACAGATGCGGGAGGGGACTTTGTTTTATACTATGTAATGATAAATTGTTAGGAAGTAAAATGTATGTCTCTCAGCAACAATAATGCCTTTTCTTTGAACGTGCACAACGAATTACCAAAGATGTCCAATTCATTTCCTAATTTGGTGTCCAGATTACTACTCAGTCTTGATATAGGTGCATTTAACCCAATATTAGTTCTTATGGTTGGAGTTTTAAGTAAATTGATGTGATGCCGTGGTAATATATGCGGTGTAGGAACTGTGGACAGTCGGTTATACCATACAATTTTTTATAAAGGAAAACAAGATCAATCAGTTGCTTTCGAGTAGTTAAGGAATCAATTTCAAAGAATTTTAGGTTGTCCAAATAAGAATATTTACGTTCATATAGTTTATATAGACACTAGCCCCTGCCTGCGACTTCGTTACTACTCTGGGCTAACGCTGACACACAGCAGAAGCTCTCAAAAAGAAAAAAACATCTCAATTTTGAAACATTTTTCATCTGTACTCCGTTCCTATTGGCCTTAGCGTTATGATATATAGCCTATAACTATTCTCGATGAATGAGCTATATAAAACTGAAAGAATTATTCAAATCGGACCAGTAGTTCCTAAGATTACCCCCTACAACGCCACAACGTCACAAACTCACAAACTTTACCTCTTTATAATATTAGTATAGATAAATGATAATAAATATGTACCTCGAGTCCTCAGTATATGGTTATAAAGCCAAGTAGCTCTAGCTTTAGCTCTTTCGGGACGATATTGTCCCATGATGACATGCCTGAGACGTAGCCCGTATGGTTCAAAAAGTGTAAAAACCCAGAGAAGAAAGATGAGCGCTCCTGGAAATGATTTTGGTAAATTATTCGTAAATAAATACGAGTTAGTCAACTGAGACTCGTTTATAGGAAAGCTTTTTGAACGTTGGGTGGTAAGTACTCCATTGAAACAGCAGTTAAGTCTTTATTTGTACACTTTATACTTTTGATCACAGTCTGACGTTAAATAAAGATGGTAAACACGCCAAACCTAGGGCTGGCTCTCTAGTGTAGCTATCGGAATCCACTAACACATGCTTGGAAACAGGCAGACTTAGAAAAAACCCTACCATCATGCAAATAATTTCCGAACGTCAACTTTCTATTCATATGTCATGTGTGTTATATTTCAATGTATACAAGTCTAGAGTCATAATGTTCGTCCACGATGAACTGCGAAAGTACTCAACCGATCTTCATGAACGTAGGCATTTATGTATAATTTCGTCCAACTTGAGGCTAATTTATATTGCGATTAATGGCTTTTATATTTTTAATTAAAAAATTAAATGATTGTCAATATTGATTATTGTTATTAATTGCCAGTTTCATCAGTATCGAACAGATGGCGCTTTAAATTAGTTTGTTGATAGAAAACTGCAATACCGACCGTTATAGATATCTCATAGATGGCGCCACGTTTTAAATTCGAAGTTCTTTTTCAAGTTCAGTTTATTTTATGGGAATTTTTTTTCAACATGTAGCGAATGAGCCACAGCAATACGTGGCCTACTCAGCTAGTACATATAAAGATATCCTCTAAATGTAAAAACCATAGCGAAATCCTTTGTCTAGCTTAAATTATTAAATGAAGACATAGAAGCCACTGGTTAGTAACTCTGTTTTGTACTATTTAGTAATTACAAGTCAGAGAGATCAATATTATTTAAGAAAAATGTATGATGAAATTAATTAATGTAATAGTGACCAATTTGCATATATCGTCGTAAGTCCGGTGGATACGGATTGGGTAGACAAGATCACAAGATGTGTGAGATGCGACTGACATAGAAGCCACTGGTTAGTAACTGTGTCTTGTACTATTTAGTAATTACAAGTCTCTCTCTAATATTGTTTAAGAAAAATGTATGATGAAATTAATTAATGTAATAGTGACCAATTTACATATATCGTGGTAAGTCCGGTGGATACGGATTGGGGAGACAAGATCACAAGATGTGTGAGATGCGTCCGACATAGAAGCCACTGGTTAGTAACTCTGTCTTGTACTATTTAGTAATTACAAGTCTCTCTCCGATATTGTTTAAGAAAAATGTATGATGAAATTAATTAATGTAATAGTGACCAATTTACATATATCGTGGTAAGTCCGGTGGATACGGATTGGGGAGACAAGATCACAAGATGTGTGAGATGCGTCCGACATAGAAGCCACTGGTTAGTAACTCTGTCTTGTACTATTTAGTAATTACAAGTCTCTCTCTAATATTGTTTAAGAAAAATGTATGATGAAATTAATTAATGTAATAGTGACCAATTTACATATATCGTGGTAAGTCCGGTGGATACGGATTGGGGAGACAAGATCACAAGATGTGTGAGATGCGTCCGACATAGAAGCCACTGGTTAGTAACTTGTTTGTACTATTTAGTAATTACAAGTCTCTCTCCGATATTGTTTAAGAAAAATGTATGATGAAATTAATTAATGTAATAGTGACCAATTTACATATATCGTGGTAAGTCCGGTGGATACGGATTGGGGAGACAAGATCAAAGATGTGTGAGATGCGTCCGAATAGAAGCCACTGGTTAGTAACTTGTTTGTACTATTTAGTAATTACAAGTTTCTTAATATTATTTAAGAAAAATGTATGATGAAATTAATTAATGTAATAGTGACCAATTTACATATATGTGGTAAGTCCGGTGGATACGGATTGGGGAGACAAGATCACAAGATGTGTGAGATGCGTCCGACATAGAAGCCACTGGTTAGTAACTCTGTCTTGTACTATTTAGTAATTACAAGTCTCTCTCTAATATTGTTTAAGAAAAATGTATGATGAAATTAATTAATGTAATAGTGACCAATTTACATATATCGTGGTAAGTCCGGTGGATACGGATTGGAGAGACAAGATCAAAGATGTGTGAGATGCGTCCGAATAGAAGCCACTGGATAGTAACTTGTTGTCTATTTAGTAATTACAAGTCTCTCTCTAATATTGTTTAAGAAAAATGTATGATGAAATTAATTAATGTAATAGTGACCAATTTACATATATCGTGGTAAGTCCGGTGGATACGGATTGGGGAGACAAGATCACAAGATGTGTGAGATGCGTCCGACATAGAAGCCACTGCTTAGTAACTCTGTCTTGTACTATTTAGTAATTACAAGTCTCTCTCCAATATTGTTTAAGAAAAATGTATGATGAAATTAATTAATGTAATAGTCACCAATTTGCATATATCGTCGTAAGTCCGGTGGATACGGATTGGGGAGACAAGATGTGTGAGATGCGTCCGATATTGGTGATAAAGGTATCACCAGTGTGTTAATTAGAGATCTCAAGAGTCTTGCTTTGAGACCAGTTCCTGATACATTAGTGCTGATCTTCGGTAGCTCATCTAAAATCCATTAGCTAGTTTTGAAATAACAAATTAAAATTTACAAAGCATTGTTTGATCTAATCAAAATTACTTTATTCAATTTAGCCCCTAAGAAGGCGCTTATGAAAGTGAAACCTACCACTGGTTCGGACAAACAACCAAGTTATCGAGAAGAACCGGCAAGAAACTCCATCGGGTTTTTCTTTTTAACATTATTATTCAATAAACATTACACGTTACGTTTCTAGTGAATGCACAGAGAGGAGTCAATTCCAGACATCACCACCATTTACATATTGATCCACTCTATAACAGCTCTATGACACCAAAACCCGCTTGACATGGCACTTATACTTACAGTCAGGCAAGTCGGTAATAGATTTACTATCAAAATATGAGTTCCAAAATAGATAATATCATCAGCCGGAAAGGCAGTTGAAAACAAATTTGCCGAAACCGTTTAACGTAAAAAAAATCCCAATTGTGTACATGACTTCATGTGCTATGTTCTAAATCTATACATATAATAAGAATGTAAATCTGATGTATCAGTACTTTCTAGAATTCTGAAAAAAAAAGTTGCAGGAATAAGTAATAAAATACATTTCAATCAATTTTAAAAATGTCTGCTTGTATGGACACGCATCACTGCTAAAATACTGCGTTCGTGATAAAACCTCTTAGAGTAAATTATAAAGTATATCTTCGAGTAACATTTAATCTTTGTTTTATTGAAATCGGTTCGGTCTATTAAAAGTTATAGTAATTTTAATGACAACGCGACTTAAGTACGAGAGATAAGTAGATAAGTAAATGGACTTAATATATTTAGATGATTTTATGTCACTGTTTTTTTACATTAGGTACCATGCGGACGATTTCACGGGCACAGCTAGTACTAACTAATACTATAAATATCAATTTCTTTGTTACATTATCACGCCTCGACTATTCAACCGATCCTCATGAAATGTTTCATACACATTGTCAACAGTATAGAAAAGGACCTTTCATTCACAATAAAGTAGTTCCCGAGTGATAGAAACATACATTTTACTCATTGTCATATAAAAATCTAAGACACACAGTCTCGAATAAAATTAGCGCTAAAAACCGGCCGCAAAAAATCCCAAATATACATACGTAGTTATGAATACTTACGTGAATGATTTAAAATTGTTTTTACAATGACGCAAGCGACGCGAGACTATTTGAAATGACGGCACAATGCACTCATTGTTGTGTGCCGGCTGTGAGGCGTTTAGTGTGCGTCTTGGGTTTTTGTATATCAAAGATTTTACTACATAAACTCGAATAAAGACACGGGTAAGAGATAGTAATTCCAACTCCCTAGGAGAAGGTTTTCAAAATTTTCATCAACTAGCGAGCCCGGCAAACGTTTTCCCGCCTTGATTATAAAAAAAACCTTAACAAATTATATACCTAAACCTTCCTCATGAACCACTTTATCTACTGGTGAATACCGCATGAAAATTAGTTCAGTAGTTTTTGAGTTTATCGCGAACAGACAGACAGACGTGGCAGAGGACTTTGTTTTATAATACGTAGTAATATAATATGCTAGTTTTTATGCGCGATTTCGTATCCGTTCTCTTAGAAATGAAACAATTCATACATAATCTACTTTTGAATCATTGAGGGTACTAATCCTGACCTCTATCAAAATTTTCATTATTATATACTGAAATATCTAGGTACGATTAGGAAAGAGACAAAGGAATATTGTATACAGTGTAAAGAAGATAAAAAATAAACATTGTGTTACCTTCGACGGGTGTTTGTAATTTCCCATAATACTGTATGGTGATCAAAATCCAATACAAGCTGTAATCAGCCACGATGTGTATCAGAAGCTTAAATGTTGCTATCGTCATAAACACAGCTGATCGATTTAAATTAACTTTCTCCGATGGGACCAAACGAAATGATGTTGTCTGTAAGAAGTTTATTTGTAAAAGGGATAAATATATAATAGATCATACTGAAAAACTAATAAGAGTGAAAGAATTACTCAATTTGGGACGAATCAAGGCATATAAAATAAGATGGTTATTAGTGCAAAACTCTGGTCAACCTTTGAGAATAATCATTGATAGCTTAAGACTTTGAGAATAATAGTTACAGCAATAATCCACGAAACGAAAATATAGGATATAATTGAAACAACAATGACTTGATTGAGGTGATCAAAACTTTAAAAATGTTTCAGCAAATGATAAGTAGAATAATAGAAAAATTGATGAAGTATGTCGTCGGAATTTACAATTTCTTTCATATCCTATCTGCCTAGTAAACAGAAGTGATGCGAAGACAAAATTAATTTATACATAAGATTACGTATGTTGTTATTTTGACCTAAAGAGAATAACGTATCACCACTGAAGTGTTTACCTTAGTGCCCACAAAATCGCATTGAACTACGCTGACAAACACATTTTTGATTACTTACTGTAACATATTTGGCCCGCTCTCGTCTAGATAATGGTAGTATCGTTTCTCTCCCTTCCCGTAATCTCTTCAGGTCAAGGTCTCGTAACTCTTGAGTTATATATCTATTATCGAATCGGGATCTGGTATCGTACATTTGTTGATAGTATTTTGCCCTGTTTTATTAATATGACATTATTTCTTCAAAGTAAAAAGTTGAGAAAAAATATTAGTAAGCTTCTAATGTTTCTACAGAATGTTGACTATGGTTGTCCAACACATACGAGTACAACATGAGCTATTTTAGACTGTAGAACAGAGGTGCTCAAATGGTCCATCGCGATTGACCTTTTTTTTATTTACGTGGGTTAATCCCTTATGGATACGTCACCCTCCCGGGGGAGAGGGTGGGTAATGTCCGACTTGCACGGACTAAAACCCCACGGTGTACCGACAGACCGTAATTGTTGGGGCGGCAAGGGATCCTACTCGCTACTGTACCTTGTAGAGCCACCCCAACGGTCCGCCCGGCCGAAGGTGACCGCCGGGCTCCTACCTTTAGAGAGGCAGACTGGGTACACACTAGCTGCCTCCCCTCGTCTGCTGGACCTGTGCAATGTGGAGATGGGCTCCCGGGCCCATCCTCTCAGGTCCTCCGTTGGCGGAGAGGGCCACTTAGAGGGTCTACCTCGCGAACTCTCTCCGCCGCCTCCTTCTGCCATCGCGATTAACCTGTCGATCTCGAGCAAAATTTGCAGATATAGAACTATTCAGAGATTTTATTTTAGTAAGTAGGTTAACTAAAACAAAATGCAATGAACAAACAACTAAAATTTATTTGGTCCACAGTTAGGCCAGAATAATCCTCTCATAAGTTTCTTTTATCGTTTTTACGGGTGTTACCTAAACCTACCTAGA
>AP028449.1:10994835-11193378 GCA_036509395.1 Antheraea yamamai | reverse complement strand
TTGCGGAACTGGTGGCGTTACTACTGAAGGAATATGAGTTGTGAATGTGAAGTTCCATATATAGTAAAGACACGATGCGGTCCGAGAAGGATTTTAACTCTGGAAAAAAATGTTAGGAAATAATATTAGAGTACTTCTTGTTACAAATAATATATTTCCAATTTTATAATTACTTCAAAAATAGCCGTAACGATTCGCCTGAAAGGGACGCCAATCTCTGTGCATCCACCAAAAACGTATGTTACTATTTGTTTATAAAAATATGTATCATAAAAAGATAAACCAGATCGAGTCTCTTGCCGGTTCTTCTCCGTGATTGCGTTGTTTGTCCGAACCCGTGGCTTTGACGCTCATAAGGGCCTAAATTGGGTTAATTAATTTGATTTTGAGAACCTAGAGTACTTTCAATGAGGTGGTTTTTCATTGACCTCTCTATAATTAACGACGTAAATTAAAAATCTTACTCTTTTTTACAGTTCCCAGAATAGAGTCATCAATAAATTGACTGACGCCACAAAAACTTTGATACTTCATGAGGTCACCACAAGTTGCATCGGCAACGTAATTCACGTTACACATCCAAGAGTAATCTGGTCCCAGGACGTCTTTACAGTCTTTCGCGCCTTCGTTCAACATTCGTTTGCAGTAATCATACGGAGTGCCAATTTTGTGATTGCAATTGGTTGCTATCGATTTAAACCAGTTGAAAGTCGCCTGTACAGAGCTCACTGTAACCAGTAAATTTGTTGTTTCATATGAAGTTCTTTGGAGAATCAATTTTAAATATTTTAAGTTTCTATGTCATGATGAGAGATAGTGGTGCAGTTGGCTCCAGTGCATTTCAAACCAAATGTACATTGGGTTAGTTCTCGCCTACTAACTTTCTAATTTAAGCTTAATAGATATTATTCTGTGATATTCAAGAAGACCTTGTAAGAAAATATGTATATATCAAGTAGACAGAAAGCCGTGGACTTATATACTGACGAAGGTAAAGACTTTCCTCACAAAGAGTTGCATGACTTGTAAGGGTATATTTACAAACTATTTTCATTCTTATCCAACCTAAGTAGAGAAAGCACAATATGTTTTCCTCTTTCCGTCTCCTCTGTTAGTTCAGCACTCATGTTACTATTTACAATCCATCCATACCATCTTCGGTCTTTTTCTATTCCTGTATCCGTCCAATTTCATACATAACACTCCTCTGATTTTCATCTCTTCTCACGACATGCCCATACCATTCTAACCTTTTACTTCTCAACTTCTCTATAGCTGATGTTATTTCAAACTTCCTCTATTATACTTATTTGTAATATTATCCATTCTGAGTCTGGAGTTATCGGAGAAGAAGTTTGCTATCCAATCGTTCGATAATTTTGTCAAGCATGTGATCACTAGATCATTAATCTCAAGGCATTCAACAAACTTTGAAATTACTACGACTCTCTTACTTGCATCTAAGTCATAACTGACAAATCTTGTTGGCTTTTTATATAATGCTCATACAAAGCGTTAAGGGAAAGAGAAGTGACCCGTATCGAATTGCGGTCACTCCTCTCTCCCTTTTTATTGATAATTCCAAATATCTTTGTATAACACTAAAAAAATTAAAAAAAAAACGTTATCCATTCTGGTTATAAACTTGGTTAAATGGGACCTGGATAAATGAGAAACCTCTATTATTGAGAGTTGCAATGAGGTCCCGGTACTTTTTCATTGAATTACCTCTATTAATGGGACTTTTCGAACCTGGTTAAATGAGATCTGATTTCTAGGATTTATTCGATGTTTACCTTTATAATTGGGACTCTGTAACTCAATTCCCTCTATAAATGAGACAAATTAATCGGGTTGGGACAGGTTTTGACACTTTTGTTTACAAACATTAAAATGTCTTTCGCACACGCATTGTTTGTCAGTATTATCTCAGGTTTTGACCTAAAAACAAGGGAGTACAAAATGCCCAAAGGTAAATATAAAACGTTATCAGTATCTGACAAATTAAATCTTCTATCAGATTATGATTGTGGAAAGTCGCGTGATGAACTGTGTAGGGAGTATAGCATAAATGGAATAGCCGTACATTTCGACCTCTATAAGCGGGAGCCTCTGTAAATGAGACAACTATAATTTTAAACCTGCCTAATTGGAAAACTGGATTAATGGAAACCCTCAATAAATGGTACAACATTCTTGGTCCCTTGAGATCCCTATTAACCAGGTTCTACTGTAGTACACATCCAGCCTTATTTTAAAATCTATACCCTGTTTTGTAAAACAATAAATCAGGAAATATTGCAGCTGCTCGACCTTCATAACCTATTGGTATATAATCAATATTTTCACACGGGAACTAATGCATACCAATGCTTAATACGAGTTTATTAATCTTTAATGTCACATTTGTTAACTGCTTAGATATTTCTTCAAACTTCTCGATCATGGCTTTCAAATTGTCTTTTATAGAACTGTAACGAATTTTACGAGATTCGTTTATTTGACGAACGCTTGTTTTGATCTGTTCCTGGAATAAAATATCTAGTTATTAGTAACCTATAGATAAACTAGAAGAACTAACGACTCTATGCGATTAAAAGTACTTAGAATTGGTGGCAGCATCGTGGCTGAATCGTTTCTTCTTTTCTTGTTTTCTTTCTGGTGTATATAACTTTTTATGTATACTATTAATAATAAAATAAACAGAATAAAGAGGAAAAAGAATCGTATTTGGTTTCTTGATTTCACTCTTCATCTGCGAGACCCAAAATTAATAAATACCCATTTATTGTTCCGTGTTCAACAATTTGCTAGCATCCGACTCTTTCAATCTTACTTATTCGTATTAACTCTTTCAATGCTACGAAAATTAATAAAAGAAATATCGAAATCGGAGCAACGATTTTCTTACTCATCATTTGAACAGTTCTGTAATACTATGATTTAATTCCCTAATTTAATTACGGCATATTAAGTATATTTCACCTTTTTGCAAACTATCTTACGAATACAATAATTTTTTTTTTTAAAAATAAAGGGGGGAAAAGAAAAGGTGGGGTAACTAAATAAAAGAAATCCCCACGGCCAAAAAAAATTTGAAAAAAAGGGGGGGGGGAAGGGGGGTGCCGGGGGGGGGGGGG
Source organism: Antheraea yamamai (assembly GCA_036509395.1). Taxonomy (NCBI): domain Eukaryota; kingdom Metazoa; phylum Arthropoda; class Insecta; order Lepidoptera; family Saturniidae; genus Antheraea; species Antheraea yamamai. Next base: position 11,190,238 of record AP028449.1, on the reverse strand, counting down.
GGGGGGGGGAAGGGAAGGGGAAAGGGGAGGGGGGGGGGGGGGGGGCTAGGGAAAAAAAAAAAAAAAAAAAAAAAAAATTAAAATTAAATGGGTTTTTGGGGGGGGGGGGGAAATGGGGGGAAAAAAAATAAAGAAAAAAAAAAAAAAAAAAAAAGTAACCTAATAACAAGCACATAAACACGGTTTGCATTGTACCGAAAAATTTGGGAAAGTAATTAAGTAATTTGATACGCACTTAGATATATGATTGGAGAGATATTGTTAAGTTGCATTAATAGTTAACGAAGCAAAATTAAAAAAAAATGTTCTACTATCAAATTCCTTTTGCATCAAGAAGATACAAATTCTTCACTTAATATTCAAGTTCTTTGTAAGCTATGAAGTTCCAATGTCTATGCAGGTCATTATTGGTATCATACAACCACATTCCATGGTATTCATACATTAGTGGTAATTGTGAAGCTTTCCGAATCTATTTAAAATAACAGATCTCCAGAAACTAAAGTTATAAAATAATGTATATCTTTGATTATTTTTAATCAATGATATTATAACTAAAAGCTGTAGATATGTCATAGGCGCTTCGACAGCGCCTTGTTAAAATGTGGCTAGCTAGCTTACTTTTGACGCCTGCCATGTCAATCCGTCCGTATCTAAGTAACATATAAATATTTCTTTTTCATCATCGACATTGAGAATATGCCATGTTACTTACACATTTTATCTAAAACAGTGGTGTTACAATATTACTTCACGTATGTGTACGTTATCATGCCATTTGTTTTGTCGAAATATCATGTATCAATAAATATCACATAAGAACTTCTAATAATAATTTGCGTTTTTTAAGACTCCGTTATTATATTAATATTTACCTGACTACAAGCCATAGATTCAGAAAGAACCTCGGAGTTCTTCAATGTGTTGGTAGCAGGCCCAGTTAATATAAGAACCAAGGCGTAGCAAGTCAACGTGTAGCGTCCAACTCGTGAGAAAAGTTGCGGTATTAGCAGAAATACCAGGCATCTGTAATGTAATCAAAGATATATGTATAAACACATTAACAAGCTCTTATTTAAAAAAAATATTTCAGACAGGCACCTTTGAAGTGCACGTCTATTGTATTCTTTGTAAAAAAAAATAATGATATTTATATACATTCTAGCGGTTGACCACAGTCTAAGTAGATATTACATGACGATATAGCCAAGGATGGGAACATTCTAGATTCTAGAGAAAATTGGCACTCAAGTGCAGTTGACAGCAGATTGACAGTTTAGTGTATATTAGAAAAAGCCCTGCTACCAAGTAATGATTTCATCTCGATGCTTTCTTTTACCCAAAGCTCGAACTGACTGCAGATTTGAAGGTACATCGATTGAGGTTTCCCCGAACACGTTACTAATGAGTGATTATTATCTCAAATGCAACTCTAATCAAACGTACAAGCGAACGTTTGCTTTTTAATGATTGCCGGGAAAAAGTGACAATTAAACAGAATGGACTCCGAAGTACAGCTAGGTTTTAATTAGTAACTAATTAGGTTAATGGTTAACTAGAAGCTGGGTTGTAAGGAAATGCGAATTTTGGGTTCGACTGAATTGTACTGACCCGTAATCAAGCGGTGTACAAAGGTCGGTTGTGCCCAATTGTATCGTATTAATATGCGCATGATAATTTCCTCTCAGTAACCCTCTGTTGAGAGTGTTGCATTTCGTGATCAGCCAATGTATATATCTACAGCAGTGTATGCAGAAGTAGTGTAGTCTCACAAGGGATAGTAGATCAGCTTGCCAGTAATAATCTATGCATTGTATACATCTCGGTATATTACTCGTTTCTGATCATCGAGTGCATATGGCTTCATTATATTGTGCTACAATTAAAAAGAGGCCCTATCAGCAAGGGTGATTGCGAGATTTCAAGTCACATCGATTGACACTCTATTTGAGAGCCAAATTCATTCGACCATCATTGCTTTAGTCGCATTCTAAACGATTAGTACAAGTTCTCTTGCTATAATATTATCGTGTGAGTTTTTATTATTTTTATCATATGGCAAAATAGAGTATCCATCTTTTATAATCGTAAATCGATTGACTTTGCCTCTGTGAGGTTCACTCTATGTGGAGCAGTGCACCGGACGAAAATTTGCTACTCTTTAGCAGCGCCTGAGGAGAAGGTACACGCGAATGAGAGGTATACTATAAGTACAGGGACGACTATAAGGACAAGTAAAACTTGGTACTTACGTATTAAGCCCACAGCGCTCGCCGACCGCTTCCGCGGCCGGCTCACGTCATCTTTTTGCGCGAGTCTAATATAACCGAAGCAAACCGAGACGAAAGGTGGTAGAGCCAAATTAAGCTTTTACTGGTTTCAGCATGAATGGGTTGGCTCGCCCGGGGTAGTACCACTCTCTCACAGAAAACCGACGTGAAATAAGAGTGCTTGCATTGTTGCGTTTCGTTCGGTCAGTGAGAGCGCCGGAGACCCACCTGCCCTCTCCTCCCTCTCCCTCCCTACCCTGCTCTCCCTCCCTCCCTCTCCTAAACCCCCTCTCCCACCTCAAAACACAGCCTGGCAACGCACTTGAGACTCCTCTGGTGTTGCCAGTGCCTATGGACGGTGGTGACCACTTAACACCAGGTGACCCACCTGTTCGTTGCCTCCTATGATATAAAAAAAAACTATTTTGTTTTAACTTAAAAATCATCAACTTCCTAATATACAAAACGCTGTGCTGTCTTTGATTCGCACGTCTAACATAACCTAGCCGATTTATTTTTCCCAACTTTCCAGTCTTGTTTCGGTTAGATTAGGTTATACTTGTGATCCCTGAAGAACAACCTCGTGGTAATTGACGCGGGGGCGTCCATTGCCAAGGAAAGGAGGAGTCGTGACGAAGAAGAACGGGATAGCCGCGACTTTTGAATGAGGCCAAGGAGAGTCTTGTCTCTCTACGAGAAGATGATCCCGTATTACCATCAAAGGGCGATCTGAGCGCGTGACCAGGGCGTCGGAGTTTGTTTCCGTCACCCCGGTTCCCTGGTCCACACACATGCGCTAGGCTGCAGTGGAGTTTTAGCCAGTAGGAGTCTGGCATAACCCTCTCACTGTCCCCGGCATTGGGAGGTGTATCCAATGTAGGATTTCTTCACTTACAAAAAAAAAATATACGGTTATACTTGTGAAACATAGACAGCGCGCGCCGGGCGCAGTAGTGTTAATACGTAAGTACCTAAAACGTCATCATTTTAAAGGTCACCAACCTGATCCGATAACTAAAAGCCAATCCTAGAGTCAAGAGTACTCCAATGACAGAACTAATAATTGTAGCAATAATAAACGATATGGATAACTGAAAAACGAAGAATATAAAACAGAGATACGTTAAGATAATGCCTCCAGTAAAACCGACGATGCTCTTCAGGAGGAAAGCTGTAAGGCTTTGATCTGATCTCAGGTATAACAGGCATCTGTAAACAGTCGAACCGTTTGGGAACCATCTGCTGAAAGTTCTTGACACTGTCTCGTTAGTTGCCAAGCGATAGGAACGCAATTTTTCGGATAATCTTTTTCTTGGTATCCCGACCTCAGCCAAGGCAATTGATTTTAGTTTCTCCTCTTCATAATTAGATCGGTATTTTTCAACAGCCTTCGCTTTCCAGAGTAATGCGAAATGAGCCATATTAAACTTGGCTTTTGATATTATTTGGAGTTTTCTGATATTTGTATGGGAACAGCATCGCGTAAGCTGATATTAATTGCGTATTCAATTTTTAATTCCCCTGTCTTCCAATGTCTGTGTCAATTCTGACAGGACTGATAGTGGAAGGAGAACTACACAGAAAAGAGTACCTTTTAATAAAAAGAGTTTCTAAAGCTGTTTTCTTATTGACTAATTGTTTTCTTATTAAAGCACGATACAGAGACGAAACCCCCTTTCATGATAAGCATAGTATAACCTAAAAAGAACGAAGAGCAACAAGACATTTATAATTCGTCTTAGATCATCGCTATTATTGGCCTTGGCTTGGCTTGGTAGGCGATGCACAACGCAAAAAAAGTAACGAATTTTCTGCAATTCTTTCATATTCAACCTGATGTATGCTTACTAGTAGACTTCTGGTAGGTAAGAATGTTAATATATTTTTTTCTATGATCTATTCTATCGATCTATCTACATAATTATACGCTTCTAACTAATACGTATTTGATATTAGGATTTTCCATGAGTAAATAGTTTTTCGAATTGAAGAAATTACTATAAAATATTAGACAGGAATTTATATAAAACATTTATTGTTCTTTTAAACGTTGAATTGTTTGCACTAAATATATTGTTATTGAGAAAAAACAAAAATATACAAAACCGAAACTAAATGTTTCAAAACAAAGTTTTTGTAACTATAATAATTCTTTGAATAGTTCTCCAACTGCCAGTAATGAACAATTCGCGTTATTTTTTTAATGTCTTTGAAAAATTAATAAATATTTATACTTAAATGATTTTAACTACAAAAATAAAAGCAGATACATCATAAATTATTTATATAAGTGCCTACTTAAAAATAATATACTTTTAATAGCAATGAATTTTTGTTATTTAAAGTTATCAGGCGTTTTAGTTTTAAAAATGTGTTGTACAAATTGTTTTTTTTTTAATTATGCTATAAAAGGTAAAAAATGTTAAAATAATATTATGTGCGTATTTTGAAATCTTTTTTCTGCTAAAAGTGAAGAAAAAATGTATTAAATTATTATGAACGCACCCTATTGTTTCTTTGGTTCATAACAGGAAGTACTTAATTTATTGAACATCTACAGCACGGTTTGACCGCAAAACTCTTGGGATTTGTGAACCACAATAGTGTATAAAAGTTTAAAGGTCATCGACATTAAGAAAATTGTCAATAACAAAAGTATTACAATGAATAACGTCGTGTACAGTACAATCGGAGTTCGCGGCTGTGCGCAAGTCTATCAGCATGCGCAGATCGCCGCATTGCTACAATTTCACTCGGGGATATCGTGAAGAGATGTTATTTCAATAGAATTTTATTAGTCATAATGCAGATTTCTTTAACACGTTGACATTAGACAACTATGAGAGTGTCGAGTTATGTGATTCTAATGTGTTGAGCGAAGAATTACGACAACAAAAGGAACAAAAGACGAATGGATCAATTAGTTCTTTATTGAGCAATCGTAAGTATTTTAGCAAATAGTTCTTGGCTTATGTTTTGTTACATTTCTTTTAATATATACCTAATATATTTTTGTAGTAATATATATGCAATAGAGAGATATAGAATATACTTTATTATTATTGGAAGAGAGGAATAAATGGACTAATTTCTCTGAACGCATTTTTTGGATTTCAATTTTGTAATTAATTAAAATTATTAATTTAAACATTGAAAAACAATCACTCATAATTAATATTATTATTTCAATATTATTTAATAAATACATGCAATTGTTTATATTTTTAAAATTTATGACTTATATGAAATTGTACGCTATAATGCTCGATAAATATTTTATCTACATTTTATAGATATAAGAAAGAAATATGAGGCCTTTTTAACCGATTTCAGATAACGTTCTATATTTTAAGTACACGATTTCCTCAGAAACCTTATGACTGATTTTTTACTACGCAAATCTATACACATATGGGAAGGTTTTAAATACATAAAGTTACTATTTTTTTCATAAATAAATGATAATAAAATGTGTAATACATTAAAGACGTTATATTTAAAAATATGTATGTAATAACGTAGATATTTTAAATTATGGAAGTAAAGTTATTTACATAGATAGCGTAAAGTGTAACTATTTATATTAATTCTTTAATAACAATGTATAAGTTATAGAATAGATGGGGCGTGGGAGGTAAACGGAGATTGTTTTAGCTCCCTAATTGCGAAATATTATATATATATATATATTTTTTTAATTATTGTGTTCTATAGCGTATTACAGATAACAAAGAGTGTTTAAAAATATACCAAAATGCCCTGTCGTTCGTTTGTAAAAACAATAATAATTAACATTTACTTGAGTTTTGGCATAATACCTAAGTTTATTGTTGTTTGTAATAATGAGTGATGTCTATGTTATTGATATGTTTTCGCACTGTATTGTTTTAAATAGAGTTTAACGTGTAACAATACGTTTTATTGTCCCTAGTATGTGTGTGTGTGTGTGTTACTTTCTCAGAAACTATATAAAATATTTTATGGTTTCCTGGGAAGTTCTTAATAATAGGTACCTATGAAATTGCCGTTCTGCAGTACCTACTGGCCATTTCAATTCAAAATAATTTTTGTTTGGCTAAGAATTCTAATTTCAAATTCATTTTATTTTAAAAACATGGAATTTTTTTTCCAAAAGTAGTCATTTGTTTATTGATTAGTGTTACATTTTCATCGCATTTCAATCTTTTTTGTCGTCATGGATACGTTAAAAATTCGAATAATTATGGAATATGAGTACCGTCGTGGCAGCAACGCGGCACAAGCGGCACGCAACATCAACGACGTTTACGGAGCTAACACTACAAACCAACGCACCACTTGTTATTGGTTTGCTCGCTTCCGTTATGGGAATTTCGACCTGAAAAATGAATCTCGCGGTCGTCCGAAGACTTTGGTCGACAATGACGAATTAAAGGCGATTGTGGAAGCTGATGATACACAATCTACGGCTGAATTAGCAGCAGCTTTCAACGTTAGCATTAAAACAATATTAGTCCATTTGCGTCAAATTGGCAAGGTAAAAAAGCTTGGCAAATGGGTGCCCCACGAACTCAATGATCGCCAGCGCGAAGTACGCGTCGAGACGTGCCTTGCACTGCTCAACAGACACACAAATGAAGGAATTTTGAACCGCATTGTTACCTGCGATGAAAAATGGATTCTATTTGATAACCGCAAGCGCTCAGCAAGTTGGTTGGATCCTGGTTCAGCACTTAACAATGCCCTAAACGAAAACTTACCCCTAGAAAAGTGATGGTCACTGTATGGTGGTCTAGCGCCGGTGTGATTCATCACAGCTTCTTACCAAACGGGGTGAGCATTACTGCAGATGTGTACTGTGAAGAACTGAACACAATGATGGAGAAGCTGGCACATCTCCAACCAGCATTGGTCAATCGCTCGTCTTCGCTACTCCTGCACGACAACGCGCGACCTCATACTGCACAGCAGACGGTCTCCAAGTTGCAAGAACTGGGGTTGGAAGTTCTCCGTCATCCGCCTTACTCACCAGACCTTGCGCCTACAGACTACTACTTTTTCCAGAATTTGGATAACTCCTTGGCGGGAAAAAAATTCAATACCCGAGAGGCAGTACAAAATGCCTTTGAAGAATTTGTTGCCTCCCGTCCAGCTGATTTCTTTAAGAAGGGCATCAATAAGCTGCCACTGCGTCGGCAAAGATGCATTGATTGCATGGGTGATCACTTCGATTAATACAAATAAAAAATACATGAAAAAAAAATCGTTTAAATTTTTTCATACAAAACGGCAATTTCATAGGTAAAGATCTATTATATAAATGACTGGCTTTTGCCTGAAATGTCGCTTCCTTTAAGGTAGAAATGGCGTATCTCTAAAAATGAACCTTAATCCATACTAATATTATAAATTCGAATGTGAGTTTGTTTGTCACACTTGCACGTTTTAACTATTCAACTGAACGTCAGGAAGTTTTGCATACATTTTCTCAGCGTTATAGAAAAGGATATAAGGTTATAAATATTATTCATAATACTTAAGTTAACGTAATTTTATAAATGATAGCATTATTTGAAAGAGCATAATAACATAGTTAGTCGACGAAGAATGTTGATAAAATAATAGAAATGTTTATTCTATACATTTTTTTTTAAATTAACTAACGCTATTGGCTTGATGAACTCTTATGGCACTGACCCGCTTGTTAACAAGCTCTACTCTAGTGTGTCACTCCAGTGTGTCCGAACCTCGGCTTGGGCTGTTGTTTTGTATTTAACAATGGAAAACTTGCTAAGGTGAACTAACTAAGCTATTCATGCATATAGGAATTAGTGAAGCACACATATGTTTTTTTTTCAAACCGACTGAAGTGTGCTTCACAAACTCAAACATGTATTTTGTATCTGTCGCTTCGTTTAATCCAAATTAAGTTCGAAAAAGGGAATAAATAAAACTCGCAATTATTTCTTTTTATTTATTGGACCACAAAACTGACTACAATCTAGTTACATACGTAAGAATGAAAAGTATTGCAAAACCATGCGATGATTGCACTCTTCTAGATGTGGACACAGCATCTACATAAAATAAAGCGAAAAGACAGAGAAAATGAGATTAAATCTCCTCTCTACACTTTTTATCATCACCATCAGCATGTAAGAGACACACTACAGGGCCATAAACCTCTTACCGAAGGAAGGTATGGGCATAACCACCACGCCAGCCCACGACGTATCGTTGATTTCAAACTCTAAGAAATTTACAGTTCTGGCTTTCCACATACAGTTGTACTACAACGTTTCTTAGGTTCAGGTTACCTCAAGGTGTTTTCCGTCATCGTCAGTCGATAATGTTACCAGTTTAAATTAGTAAATGTACGCGAATTCCGAAAAATTCGTTGGTACATGCCGGGGTCCGAACCTGCGAATATCGCAATGATATTCCACCAGTCAAACCACTAGGCCACTTAGACATTTAGTTGTTAATTCGACGAAATTCGATTAAAACCTTTTTTAAGGTTTAATATTATTAAGGATTTAAAACAGTGTACAGATATTGACGAATAGTATGGGTTCGTTAATTGTATGGATATAAAACGATCTGTAACCATTTTTTATTAGTACTAAAGCTCGTCAACAACTACTAGACAAAAAAAATCTGTTAACAGAAATAAAAAATGTACTTGACCGTTTTGTTTTCGCATGAAATTAATGACGTCAGCTCCCTCGCGAACTGTATTATAACGAAGTTCATTGAACTTGTGAAAATATATCAGTCCTAAACTTTTTAACTTGGACTTGACGGAGAACGAGTCTGCTATCGAATCGTTTGATATATTTGGTTCAAGCATGTGATCATAAATCTCAAGGCGTTTAACGGATTTTGAAATTGCCACGATTCTCCGACTTGCGTCTAAATCATGACTGACAAATCTTTGTGTTTTTATATTATACTCGTGTAACACGTAAAGGGGAAGAAAAATAACTCGTATCAAATTGTGAAATTAATAAAATTAAAAAAAAATAGTAATACTATGTAAGGGAAAAAATATTAATATGTTTTAATAGCTACCGAGACTGACTACACACGTGCGTACTAACTGAACTGTACCAAGAAATCGAGAACAAATCTTCCCTTTACCAAACGATCATGTAGTGAAATAAAATGATAACTGAACTGTTTTGTTAATATTGTTAAAGATCTTCTTATTGTATTCTATCTCATTCGCTCATTTTTATTATGTGGATATATTTTTTACCAATTTTTTTTTCTTTTCAAACATTTTCTTTTATTAATTTGTGAAATAGGCGCAGCTGTTTCGAAGTTATGCACTACTAAAGGTGGGCATTAACTCGTTAACTCGTTAATCATTAATTGTCGAAGGTAACAATCTGCTGAACGGATTAACTTTTAAGTTAACTTCAAAAATTGTCAACGCTCTTGTTGACTTCCATTAAATTGAACTTCCGTTAACTTTATTCCGTCGAATTAGTCGTTAGTTGATTTTGTTTATTTGAATTATGCGCCACGCCACGCTTGTAATTTCGGCGATTTTTTTTTTCCAACTGACTACGCTATTGGTCTAGTAAGGCCTTAACAGCTTTGCTTGCGTTTTAGATTGCTTGAACGCGCTAATCTCACGAACTACTGGCCCGATTTGAAAAATTAGTTTCATATTAAAAAGCTCACTTATATAGGAAGGTTATAGGTTATATATCATCACGCTAAAACCAATAGGAGCGGAGCACCAATGACCACGAAGTCGCGAGTCAAAGTTAGCGTTAGCCTAAAGTAACTATACCACGCGGACGAAGTCGTGGGCAGAAGCTAGTATCTATATATTAACACGTGAAGTGAAGTTACATTGTCACTGGTACAAAAAACACCTGGTGTGGTTTTCATCCAGAACAAATGCTCTTATTTTCTTGCGCGGGCAGAAGCTGGTATTGATATAAGTCTGAAATGTTACCTGCGTTATCTGCGGATATTTTCGGTGCAAAGGAGTGCCTTAAAAGTTAATTCACTCTGTTTCTTCGTGTGTTACTTTAGATCATGGACAACGAGCAGCCGCATCAAGAATTGGTCAAATGCGTGGTGGTTGGCGATACAGCTGTGGGAAAGACGCGTCTAATATGCGCCCGAGCGTGCAACAAACACGTCTCTCTGTCACAGCTGATGACAACCCATGTGCCGACTGTTTGGGCTATAGACCAATATCGGATTTATAAGGATGTATGTTTATATAGCTTTTTAATAGGATGGTTGCTATTACAAAAACATTACTAAGTTTTAATACGAGTTTTATAATATAAATATCTATTGGTTTGAAGTAATGAAGGTTAGTTAGGTTAGTGTTTTCGTATAACTCGATTGAGCTAGAGGTTTTAGTCATGAAGGAGAACCTCTCGATGAAATCATAACATGGTGGTAGGACTTTTTCTAATATCACTCTGTTAGCTACCACCCTCCATTTGAAATCTGTCGCCAAACACCTTGTGGGTGTGTTCAGGAATTTTAGAGTGTCTGGCAGCACCATTGACAGCCAGTTCCTCTCCAGGATTAGCGTGTTTACCACCTTAGATCACATCGTTATTTAACAACTGAGATTGTGGTTAGAGTTCTAAAATTAATCTATATATATTAGAGATTCCCACCTATATATTGACTCATCATGATATCTCTGGAACCATAAGGCGTAGCGACTTGAAATATTGTAGGAATATTCCTTTCGCCGAGTAGAGGTCAGCTAAGAACGGATTTTACGAAATTCCACCCACAAGGGGGGTTGCGGGGGGGTAATCAGGGCGGGACAACGTCAGCCGGGCCCGCTAGTTAAATATATGTAGTATCTCAGAAATAGACGATATTTACTTTAACTAATAGGAATATGAAAACTTCACCGTAAAACAAAGTAATTAGAGTTAATTGTAAATTCATTTAAAAAAAATTACTATGGCCCAAGTAACGTGCCAAAAGAAGTATCACTTCAAAAAAAATAAAGATTTCCTAGCAGTAATTGGATTAAGTATACGTCGGACTTTTGATTTGATTTGATATTTTGAATTCAGTCTTTGTAAAATATACTATTTGTTTAATAGGTATTAGAAAGATCTTGGGAGGTGGTCGATGGTGTTAATGTCTCGTTGCGTTTGTGGGACACTTTTGGTGACCATGAAAAGGACAGGAGATTCGCATATGGAAGGTAACGTTTTTTATTTAATTGCAGGGACAAGACTGTTAATAGACCTTTCTTCGCTGTTTATCAATAGATTTTCTTTAAATTTAATAGCACGACGGTATGACTTTTCCTAACGCCCACATAGAGGTTATAATATCATTTTGAAATTTAAAATCTGTTGCTAAGTAAATTCATATTTCTGTTAATTGCACATGCGGACCAGGTCTCTATAAACTTTTGAGCCAAATGGCTATTTAACATTGAGATTGTTTCAAACACTAAAAATCATAAACTAATTACAATATACATAACTAGCAGCCACCCGTGACTTCGTCTGCATTTCAATGCAACTCTAATGGTTTACGCAGTGCATGTGAAATAATACTCAGATAGCGTGCGTTTTTCCAACTTACTCGATACTTATCACTATAATCTGGCTAATTTAAACAATATTGTTCTAAATTATAGCCTATGTGTTATTTCGATATATAAGCTATTTTAGTGTAAAGTTTCAACGAAATCTGTTAGGTATTTTTTGTGTGAAAGGGTGATAAACCATTTTTTCCATTCGCACAAATTTTCTTATTTATAATATTAAAGGTAGGTTATGTATTCTTTACAGATCTGATGTGGTACTATTATGTTTCTCAATTACGAATCCTATATCGTTACGTAATTGTGGAGCTATGTGGTATCCTGAAATAAGGTAAATCAATTTCTTCAAACTCACCTCAAAGAAATACATGCGTTTTTACATAGTTCTTTTTTGTTAACCAATCCTCCACGTTGTTACTTACAGGTAATTACATTAATTACAGGTAATAATATTACGAGTATATTGCAATAATTTCAGTGTTTTAATAAGATAGTGGAGCTTGTCAGAACTTTCCATTGAGTTTTTGTGGCATCTCAGAATTCATACTTCATGGCATTGTTTTCCATCCACTTCACTTATCCACAATAACCGAACGATATTACGTGAAACTTCACCAATATAACAAAATATGGAGTTAAATAACAGAAGATTATAAATAAAATATAAAATCTATTGTATGACATTGTAACATCCCGTTAAAAACTCGTTAAAATTATCAATTCACACCTACCGCCACATTGTGTATGTGCAGACCGTGCATTAATAAAAAATTTTCAATGTCTAATATGTCGTCACCTGCATGACATTTTCTTGTATAAACAGTATTACAATAATAAACTAATAAAACATCTATGGAGCCGTTTCTCTGTAGGTCTCCACTAGATAGCTCTAATACGCTTCGTTATATTAATTGTGATTATATTCGTATATTTTCGGGTTTTCTATAGATTTTGATAGGTTCTAACAACATCGATGATTATGCTCTTTATGCTATGGAATAGCAGACACGCATACATTACAAATAATGGTAGTCTGTAGCTATTTATATCTCAAATATCTTGTGTTATAGTATGTGTTGCTAATCGCACCCTGTGGATTTTGATCCACAGCAATATAAGCAATATTTATTGTATTGTACAAGTTCTACCACTATTTTTACATATTACTAGCGGGCCCGGCAGACGTTGTCCCGCCCTGATTATATAAAAATCTTTGAGAAATCATACACCAAAACGTTCCTCATGAATCACTGTACCCACTGGTGAAAACCGCATGAAAATCCGTTCAGTAGTTTTTGAGTTTATCGCGAACAGACAGACAGACAGACGCGGCAGGGGACTTTATTTTATACTATGTAATGAAATAGCCTCATTCCTAGTGAAAACATGACGTACTAGAATTATTTGTAGTCAAAGCTTAAATCGTATTTGATCATGAAATAGCGTGCAAAGTGCAAATATTTCTCGTAACGACTTTGTTACCAATTTACACTGTACGTACATGTGGATGTGAATAGGACTTTCTAAATGCTTGAGAATTTTGTTGTACCTATATATGGCGACGTAACTTTGTTTTTAAATAAGCACTAAATGCATTCTGTGTTGAATAACAATTCACGAAGTGAATAATAATTTTCTTTTTGGAAATATTAATTTTTCCAGGCGCTTCTGTCCGAACACTCCCATACTGCTAGTGGGTTGTAAGAATGATCTTCGCTATATGTACAGGGATGAGACCTACCTCAATTATTGCAGGGATCGTAGCCCTTTTATCAGGTTAGTCTGGGATGTCTTCAGTATTCTTAAAGTATTTGCGATATTTTTGTTATCCGTACTTGGAACGAAAAGTCGATAATCCCCAGAAATTTAAATCCCTCTAACCTCTAATGAGTTTTGAAAATGTTTTTACAATTTTAGTTCTATACGTAATTTCTCAAGATTTTTATCTCTAGACACGAGATGTTTTGAAACAATATATCTAATTTTCACCTCGGGATACCATTCGTGTAAACTTTAATAAAACGTGTATTGTTTTTTTACTATCTTATGTAGGTTTTAATTTCTTACAAATTTCACAAACCCCGTACTGGAAAGTCAAGTTGAAAAACTGTAGCCAAGCATTTGTCGGTGTGTTCCGGCAGCTGCACTTGAGAGCCAGTCAACCTATAGGCTTAGCGTGCTTGCTATCTTAGACCATATTGTCGTTTAACATCAAAATTTGGTCAAATGTAAAGCGTAAAAGATATATATGCTTAACTTAATAAAGTTTAGGAATAATAGATTACCATGGTACCATATTGTGAGAAGAGATGGGAAGTCATATAACGAGAAAAGTTTTGAGTGTGAAAGTGGATGGATATAGGAGTAAAGGAAGACCGAAACAGGTATGGATAGATTAAAAAAAATAATATGTGTATGAAAGTTGTTAATAATAATATGATATCTGACAGGGGAGAGTGGAAGAGAAAAAAAATACGCCGACCCTACTTAGGCGGGATAAGCGTAAGAAGATAATGATATACTTAAGTTAATAGCTAATAAATTTTTTTCCAGGGCACCGAGAAAAAGTGATCTTGTAATGCCAGACCAAGGACGAGCTTTGGCACATGAATTTGGCATATATTATTACGAAACATCAGTCTTTACTTATTACGGAATCAACGAGGTATTTGAAAACGCCATCAGAGCTGCGCTAATAGCGAGAAGACAGCAGAGGTTTTGGATGACCAATCTTAAAAGAGTCCAACGTCCATTGATACAGGTAAACTTATAAAACTCTGGTTAATTGGAGTCCTTACGATATTCTTCTGCAGCATTTTGATTAGTTCTGACCTAGAAGGTGCAGTAGTTGGAATGTTTTCCTTAAATTATAAAGAAATTGCAGTTCTATTTAGGCTTAGCTATATAGTCTGCAGTGAGTAATTTACGTCAGGTGGATACTAAAGATTGGACATATATAAAAAAGAACTTCAAATTAGTGAAAGAAATGGATTTCCAAATTTAAATCCAATTAGAGTCAAACTATTGCTTACATAATCTTATTAAAACCCTCGAAATACCTTTAAAACTAGGTTTAATAGACGCATCCTATATTATATACCAAAGTACTGAATAAGTAGAATATAAGACAGGTATCTTTAAGATACACGAGTACTTGCAACACCTTTCTACAAAGTCTTGGTGTGTGGTATGTGACATTTCTAACATCCGCAAAAGTACTACCGATGTATTAATTACAAATAAAACTTGTTATATTTTGTTCCCAGGCTCCGTTTAGACCTCCAAGACCTATGGAGCCAGAAGTGGCTGTTGTTAATAGCGTGTATTTGGAAAACATGGCTACCTTACTCCGTCAACAGGTAATTCTATAATTCGTTAACTGTATTTCACTACAATAAAATTGTTCTTATAAGGAACGTTTAGTTGATTAATGTAGACATTTTTGACGTTACCAGTTTTGTTAATGCTTTCATATAATAAATATATTTGCCCTAGTGTTCATAGTATGGTATTACATCAGGGTCTACATCATAGGAATCACTTTTAATACTGTATTATGTTGCTAGCCGCCCGCCTCGGCATCGCACGGGTGTACTAATGATTAAGAATGTTAGTCTGTCAATTTGGTAAATATTTTTTGATGATGTCTCTATTGTCTTTTGTCTCTTTCAGTCACTTTTTACGGACGTTTTTTAATCCATTTTTTTACTTTTCCGTAAAAGATTTTCCGAACATTTTCTTTCCTACAAGCCTTGTCGTAAAAATTACTTATATCGCAAAAAAATAGCCAAATAAGTGCAGCCGTTCCGATATCTCGTGCTCGTATATATATATTTATATAGATTAACGATAGGAAATTATGCAATCTTGAGACATTATTTGGTAAACCAATAAATTTTTCTACAAAGTTAACCAAGATGTCAAAATAATTATGTTTTTTGTTTTTTTTTTATCAGTATTTCTCAGATATGGTGATAATCAGCGGTGCGAAAGGGTTTCCAGTACATCGGTTTATGATGGCGGCTGCTTGCGAAGCTTTTCACCGTCTCTTGACAACGGACTGCGCGAGCCTGTCCGCGGAGCTCGCGAGGAGTTCCAGCGAGAGCAGCATGGTATGCTCCGTGAGCTGTTATTGAAACCGAATTAGCCTTTAAAGTAATATAATCTTCTGATAAGTGATACACAGTGTAGGCACATGCTTTGAATAGTATTTTATTGTACTGATCTACAGAAACTACAAGCTGTGGAAAAGTTCAGCTGCTTTGATCTACTCGTCTTAACAGATATATGATTGTAAATAGTTGAATTGGAAATAGATAACTATAGTTGCCTTTCTACTTGCTCCGGTTTATGGCATAAATGTAAATGGAATATTATTCATAGAAGAAGTCTTGCCAAGCAAAAGCATACTTTATAGGGAAAAATATTAAAGTTCTTTATTGGCTAGCTTAATGTAGATTTTACTTATCCTTCAGGAACAGAACATTCTATGAGTAATTAAGGTGTGAAGGTGAAACAAACAGACGGACAAAATAACATTCGCGTTTGTAATATTGATAGCTATAGATTATTAAAAGGGGGGTTAGTGAATAAATTATCAAAATCTTGTTCAGGTGAGTAGTATGGGAGAAGCAACTGCTGGAGAATTCAATGAAGACACAGAATACTTGATTAGACAGGATCAAGCTAAACAGATGAGGTACGTGGATTATTTCCAAAATTCTAGACGTAATGACAAAAATCTTATAAATCTATAGGACTTTTATAGTGTTACTAACTTGTATCGGTAACCTGGGATACTAACGTCATGGCTCAGGAACAGATAGTTTTCCTATCGTTATTTAGTCAAGTATGGAAAAATGCTATAAAGCTGTTGTAATTGATAGTTTAGTGATTATTGTGCTCGTCTCGATTACGTTGTTTCGTATCCTTATGAAAGAGCTGAGGCTCTTCGTGGTGGAAGCCATCGTAATGAAATCATAGTCTGGTGTTAGGGGCCTTTCCTAAGTCCACTTGGCGGTTGCTACCGTTATAATTACAGGTTATAAGTCTGTCACCAAGCACCTTTAGATATGTTCCTCATTTAACTTAAATTATAAAAAAAATAAGCCTGTTTATTCCACTATATTGTTACATTTTTTTAAATACATATTTTTTTTTTGTCATTAACTTTCGTAGACCTCTTTTCGGGTAAAGGCCTCCTCCAGAGAAAGCCAAGTGTCACGACTCCTTGCAGTGTCTATTCAGCTCCCACCAGCAATAGATTGTAGTTCATCTCTCCATCGAGCTTTTGGCCTTCCCCTACTTCTATATCAGTGAGGCCCGTTCCACAGAGTTACAGTTTTTGTCCATCTGTTATCTGGAATACGAGCCACATATCCTGCCCATCTCCATTTTAAGCTCCAGAGAGCGAAGTATCTCTCTTATTTTTTTATGCCGATTTCTGTCTTTTAGCTTTATTTGTAGTGAGCTGCGTTCTAATGCTCTTTGGCATGATGTAAGCTTCCTATTTATTTTTGAGTCGAATATCCACGTTTGGCATCCATACGTGAGACAAGGTAAGATACATGTATCCATTACTTTCTTCTTTAGTTTTAGATTTATATCTGACCTCGGAACATCTTTGTAAGCCCAGAATTTTTTCCAAGTTATTGCGATTCGTCTGTCTAGGTTCTTCAAAATTATTTTCTTTACGGAAGGATACTTGTTTGCCTAAGTAAATATATTCTTGTACATATTCAATTAGGATATGTAACGTAAATTAGATTGTGTTAAAATAAAAATAAATTATGAATAAAAAGAATGTTTTTAAGCATTTCATTCATTACCTTAGAAGGTTGAAATTTTTTACCATTGCCGTGTCAATAAACTTTATGTACAAAAGTTTTACTTTCCACCATTATGTTCCCATTTGATACATTAAAATTTCAAAAGCACTGTAATCTAACGTCGCTGCAATATTTCTATTGCGAAAGCGAATCTTTAAGCGATAGCATACCAATCTCCAGTTACCCTAATAGTAAATTAGTAGGAAGCTCACCTTATCTCTTTCTTTACATCTTTAGTTTTTATATTTGAAAAATCTACTCCAATTACGCACCGTCAAATGCGTCAACTATGCCAAGCACTGTATCTTTGCCCAAAAAGTAATTTCCCAGCAAATACGTTGATGTGCAAAGATATATAAGATTTATGATAGAACTGATTTTTTATGGAAAATATTATATGTATTTGTAATATCACTGTGCATTGCATTTTAAGTTTACAGAGTAACCTGTGATAGTTCGGTGAAAGTAATTCATGGTTTTGCGGGTACAAAAAGTAAAAATATGATACTGAATCGATTTTAAAGTTGAATTCTTTATGTACTTTAAGACATGTACAGCTTCTTAGTTCAACTTAATGGGATTTATAATTGCGTCAAAAAGCTGAGCAATCAGTATTTGTCTAGAAGTCCAGATAAAAGGGTCCATCAACAACCACTCAGAAATTGAGTAAAAACTTGAGATAAAATATTTTTTACAATACAACTGCATTATTGTGAACATATGGTTCAAATAGTAAAAAAATATATTATATAGTTGAAGTGTTTGGAGGTATTTATTTCAGGTAATGCTCTGTGTAAATTCGTTACAAGTCCTTTTAAGGGCACGCATTAGATTGGATTTGCCAACTCATCAAACATGATTTGGAGATTATCTATTGTTCCAGAGTATGGGATCAGATAAAGCGTCGTTCATCCTGCCAAATTCTTACGCTCAGCGACAGTTACAAGAAGCCGCCAGATCTCTACCGTGAAGTTAACCACCCCGCCATCAACTCGATCAGAGTTGTCAAGGTAACGGAGCATTTCCATAATTCGCGTGACAATTATAATGTTAAATATACAAAAATCAACTGTCATGATGCTTGTCAAATCAAATCAAATCAAAAATACTTTATTCAGTTTAGGCTTTAATAAGGCACTTATGAACGTCAAAACTACCACCGGTACGGAAAACAACCCAGCTATCGAGAAGAACCGGTAAGAAACTTTTACATCTTTTTAACTTATATATTTCCAAATCATCATACAATTGTTTTTACTTGTACCCAATGAACTCCGAAACTCCTCAACTGATCTTCATGAATGGCATTTGTGTATAACTTAGTCCAACTTGAAAGATAGGATAACTAAGGTAGGTGGTAGAGCCACGCTGAATCTATAACTGGTTTCAGCATGAATTGGTCGGCTCGTCGCTCGGGGTAGTATCACCCTCTCACAGAAAACCGATGTGAATTAACAGTGCTTGCATTGTTGCGTTTCGTTCGGTCAGTGAGAGCGCCGGAGGCCCAGCTCTCATCTCCTTCCCCCTTCCCTTCCTCCCACTTCCCCAAAACACAGGATGGCAACGCACTTGTGATTCCCCTGGTGTTGCATGTGTCTATGGACAGTGATGATAACTTATCATCAGGTGACCCACCTGATCGTTCGCCTCCTATGATATAAAAAAAAGAACTTATATTTCGATTAATGGTCCCAAATATTTTTTATTTACAAATTAAATGATTGTCAATGTAGATTATTGTTATTAATTGTAAGTTTCGATAGTCTCTTCGATAGTCGATAGATGGCGCTTTAAATTAGTTTGTTGACAAAAAACTGTAGGATTGATTGTTATAGATATCTCATAGATGGCGCTAAGCAAATATTTCTTATAATTTTAATCCAACATGTAAAAACAGAGCCACATCAACGCGAGGCCGGTTTAGTTAGTAGAATATAAATACAGTTTAATTATTCCCTTTATTTAAGAATGTCTAAATGAGGTCCTTGAGAAATTGTAGTACACACCATATTGTATACATAACGCCAGTCTTAGCTAATAGCGTGTGAATGGTTTCGTCGATGGCGCATAGAAGTTAATCTTGATAAAATATGATTCACATATAGACAGAGTGCGAAACAAAGCCGCTATGGTTTTGGGTCGCCTCCATCCGTTGCTTTGTCATAAGAGTAAGATGTCCCTCAGACACAAGCTCACTTTGTATAAGACGCTTATACGTCCTGTGATGACATATAGCTGTCTCGTTTTTGCGCACATGTCGAAAGATAATTTTCATAAGTTGCGGGTTCTTCAAAACCGCGTTTTACGTAAAGTGACCGGTGCCCCGTGGTACGTCCGGAGAGTTGATCTACATAGGGACCTAGAGATGCCCTCTATTTGGGCGTACGTATAATCACTTACGATTAGTTACTTTGAAAAAGCCGTGAATCATCCCAGTCTGTTAGTGGTATCCGCCGCAAAATACGAACCCGTACCGCACGCTGCGCATTATAAAAGACGTCTGCGACACATTTTTACTGACCCTCTCGATGAAATAACGGCAGTGAACGATCAGTATCAGCCTGTCTCTCCAAACAGAGCGTGCTCACGCCCACGCCCTCGTAACCACAGATCACGCCGCCGAAGTTTGGGTGTAAATTTCGCTCCCGTACACCAGATTAGGCCCTCCTCGGCAGCGGTTCAAGTCTAGGTCCGTTCCCTCGGCGTAGAGCCCTTGAGTGCGCTACTCGCGCGATACAGTGACACAAAATCTTACATCACTGCTACAACATTACACATATCACCTCCACACACGTGCACGCATACACGCTTACACATGAAACATACTTACACACGGTTTTTTTTTTTTTTCACTTATCCGATAAATTATCCGATACGAAATATATATAAGAGTTGTTGAGGTATGTATGCTTGGTACACATATATGTTTCAACAACTCATATATGTATGAATAGTTAGCTTAGCTTAGGTTAGCTCAGATAGGTTTAAGTAATGTCTAGTGCGGTCAGTATTTGATAATAACTCATACAAATTTGCATTAGGGTTGCCACCAGTAGGACTTTTTATGGTTTTGTACAGTGTGGTTGTATATGGGTGTTTCTACTTGGTGATTCTTGTTTCTTTTCTTGACTTTGGCTTACTTACGGACTTCGGACTAGTTTACTCATCCGACTTGGCTTGTTTTTTTTGGTTTTACGTGGATTTCTTGCATTTTCGACTTGGATTGTTTTTCTCGGACTGTGTTCTTGCTTCTTGATTTACCTGGCGTGTTTAACGGACTTGTTGCTTTGCCTCTTGGCGTGCTGGTGACCCTGTAAAGGTCTCCAGTAGGCCATGAGCGCCAAAGCTAAAAAAATTACTGCCAAACGGGCGAGCGTGTCGGTTGATTCCGACACGGAGGTAGAGGAGCGTGTCGCCCCCAAAGGAAGTAAATTCCAGCGGGGGACCGCGAGGCGAATCAGCCGTAATGTCGGCGGGGGTCGTGGCATCCTGGGCGAGGCTGACGGATCGTTTGATCGGGCCTTGGCCGGGAGTTTGAGCGGGGCGGAGTCGGAGGCCTCGGCTACGGGCTCCATTGCTGCCCCGGCATCCAAGGCCGGCTCAAAGGCCGGCTCCAAGGCGGGATCCGCTGGGAGTTCTGAGGCAGAGCCTATTGACGTGGAGGACCTTGACGCCTTCACGTTGAAGGCTCTGGCCGGGGTGAAGGTGACAGAAATCCTCGAGACTGTCAAAAAGTCCCGAAACCTGTCGGGGCCTTGTATCAAGGTCCTGAAGGGAGCGGCGAAATCCCTGCGGGAAGTGGTGGAGGCCCTTGCAGACCGCACGGAGTCTCAGGAGACGCAGAAGCTCCAGAGGGACATCAAGAATCTCCGCCGCCAGGTCGAAGACCTTAAGGCGGAGACTCTGGCGTGGAAGCAGGAGGCTAACGCCAGGAGGCAGATGCCCCCTCCTCCTGCTCCCGCAATGGCACCGACGGAGCTTCCCACACTCCAGTGGGAAGAGGCCCTCGCCGGGGCTGTAGCTCGCCTCGAGCGCTCCCTCCAGACGTCGTTCAGCAACATGCTGAACGCACGTCTGGAGAGTCTGGCGAGTCGCCTCCCCCCAGAGGCTCCAGTTCGCCCCCCTCTGGCGGCGGACAAAAAGAAGGGAGGAGCGGGGGCTCCACCCACGAGGCCGGCACCGGTGACCCAGGCCCCGATCGCCCAACCACTGGGCATGAGCTGGGCTGAACTTCCTGCCCCTACTACCACAATTGGGACGGAGTGGACCAAAGTAGTGGGCAGGAAGAAGAAGGCGGTCCCTGCTTCACAGCCCAAGGCCCCCGCGGCCGCCGCGGCGCCCCCGAAGGCGCCCCCAAAGCCGCAGGCGAAGCCACCAGGGCCGAAACTGCCATCCGTCCCCCAATCGGCTGCAGTTGTTGTGACGCTGCAGGATACCGCAGCCGACAGGGGGATAGGATACAGGGAGGTCCTGGTGAAGGCGCGGGAAGCCGTGGCCCTGCCGGACATGGGCGTCGGGGAGGTCCGGGTTCGGCAAACGGCCACGGGAGCCCGGAAAATTGAGCTCCCGGGGCAGACGAAAGAGAAAGCCGCCGAACTGGCCCGGGAGCTCAAGGTGGCGCTGGCCGACATCGCCACGGTCGTCGTACCTACAAAGAGGGCGGACATCCGGATCGTCGGGCTGGACGATTCGGTGTCCACCCTTGAGATTGGGACGGTCGTGGCGGCGAAGGCCGGCTGCAGGGTCGCCGACCTGAAGGTCGGCGAAATAAAGCGGAACTGGGGGGGCCTCGGCGCAGTCCATGTGACGCTCCCCGCGGCGGCGGCCAAGGAGCTTGTCCAGGCCGGCAAGCTCCTGGTCGGGTGGAGCGTCGTGCGCGTCCACCTGCTGGACGAGAAGCCCCTACGCTGCTTTAAGTGTATGGGTTTGGGGCACACCCGCCCCACGTGCCCCTCCTCGTCCAGCAGGGGGGATGGCTGTTACCGCTGCGGCGCGGCGGGCCATAAAACGGCCGAATGTAAAGCGGAGGTGGCCCGCTGCGCCGTATGTGCCGACGCCGGGAGGCCCTCAGGGCACGTGATGGGGAGCCGAAATTGCAGGCCCCCCACCACCAAGGGTAGGGACCTCCCGGTTGTGGGCACAGGTCCAAGGGTGGTGGCCGCTAGGCAGGAGGAAATTGCAATGGACCAATAATGGATTGGTCCATATGCAATTTCCTCCAGGCGAACCTCAACCACTCCGCCGCTGCACAGGATCTCCTCGTGCAGTCAGTGGCGGAGTGGAGTATCGGGCTCGCGGTCGCCACGGAGCCCTACTTCGTTCCCTCCCAGCCGCAGTGGGCTGGGGACCGGAACGGCTCCGTGGCGATCGTGGCGGGTCGAGGTTCGTCCCTGGCGGCAAGAGAAAGAGGGGCCGGGTTCGTGACGGCCGTCTGGGGAGAGTACGCCATTGTGGGGGCGTACTTCTCCCCTAACAAGCCCCTGCGGGAGTTCGAGGCGTACCTCGGCTCCCTGCAGGGAGCTGTCAGACGGCTGTCGCCGCTCCCCATGGTCCTCATGGGGGATTTAAATGCCAAATCGAGGACCTGGGGAGCGGCAGTCACGGACCTGAGGGGCATGGCCGTTGAGGAGTGGGCAGCCGAGTTGGGGCTGTCCCTCCTCAACCAGGGGAGCGTCCCCACGTGCGTGCGATGGAACGGGGCGTCGGTGGTGGACGTTTCGTTCGCCACACCGTCCGTCGCACGCCGTGTCCGGGGGTGGAGAGTGCTGGAGGAGGTGGAGACCTTATCGGACCACCGATATATCAGGTTCGAGGTCTCCACCTCTCAAGCCGGAATTGGCACTCGCCCCCGGAGGGGCGCGAAGTTCCCCTGTTGGGCGATGAGCCGCCTCAACCGTGAATTAGCGGAAGAGGCGGCCATCGTGCAGGCCTGGGCCATGCCCCCCCCACAGAGGCTGATGTCGACGCGTCCGCAGCCCGCCTCCGTGCAGCCCTCACGGAGGTTTGCGACGCGTCGATGCCGCGGAGCGTACACCGCCCAGACAAACGGGCGGTGTACTGGTGGTCGCCGGAGATCGCCGCTCTCCGAGCGGCCTGCTCTGCGGCCCGGCGGCTGTTCGGGCGCAGCCGCCGGCGCCGGCATAGGGACCCGGAGGCGGAGGCCCGGCTGTATGGCAGCTATAGGGAGTGCAGGAAGACCCTGCAGGCTGCCATCAGCCGGGCGAAAGAAGCAGCATGGGAGGAGCTGCTCCAGACGCTGGAGGGGGATCCTTGGGGGCGCCCGTACAGGATCGTACGAATGAAGTTACGATCCTGCGCGCCCCCGGCGACGGAGACCCTCCGGCCGGAGGTGGTAGCGAGGGTCGTGGGAGAACTGTTCCCCGACCCTCCGATGCTACCAGCTCCTCCCATGCCTCCGCCTCGGGAGGTAGTCGAGGAGGTGCTCGACGGTCCTCCCCCTCCGATAACGGAGGAGGAGATGGGGAGGGCTGTCGAGCGCCTCCTCAACCGGCGAAGAGCGCCCGGCCCTGATGGGGTCCCGGGTCGGGTGCTCGGCCTCGCCTTGGGCCAATTAGGGGGGTGGCTTCGGGAGCTGTTCGACCGGTGTCTTTCGGTCGGGCAGTTCCCGAAGCCCTGGAAGCTTGGGCGGCTCTGCCTCATGGCAAAGGCAGGCCGCCCTCCGGACTGCGCGTCCGCGTATCGGCCCCTCGTCCTGCTGGACGACGCCGGGAAGGTGCTGGAGAGGATTATCTCCTCCCGGGTCGTCCAGCACCTAGAGGGCGTGGGGCCGAATCTGGCGGACGCGCAGTATGGCTTCCGGACAGGGCGTTCGACAGTGGACGCCCTGTGCCTCCTGAAGTCGCTGTCGGCAGAGGCGACCTCCCAGGGGGAGAGGGTTTTGGCGGTGTCACTCGACATCGCCAACGCCTTCAACACCCTGCCGCACGGGGTCATAAGGGAGGCGCTCCGATATTTCGGAGTGCCCCCGTACCTGCGGCGGGTGTTGGAGGCGTACCTCGAGGGTAGGGAGGTCGCCTACGTCGACGGCGACGGCCGTATGGTCAAGCGGGCCACAAGGCGGGGGGTTCCACAGGGGTCGGCTTTGGGGCCGCTCCTGTGGAACATGGGCTACGACTGGGTGCTCCGCGGCGTGCTCCCATTTGGGGCACGCCTCATATGTTACGCGGATGACACCCTAGTCGTAGCCTGGGGGGGGGGGAGTGGAGGGAGGTGGAGCGCCTGGCCACGATGGCCACAACCCTCGTGGTCAGGCGCATAAGGAGGTTGGGCCTCAGGGTGGCCCTCGAAAAGACCGAGGCCCTACTCTTTCATGGGCCTCGGCGAGGGCCACCACCAGGGGCCCACATAGTGGTGGAGGGCGCCCGGATCAGGGTGGGGACCCAGATGAAATATCTGGGCCTCACCCTGGACGGGCGCTGGCGGTTCGAGCCCCACTTTGCGGGGCTCGGACCGCGAATTGCTGGGGCGGCGGCGGCACTCGGCCGGTTGCTCCCCAACATAGGGGGGCCGGGCGCCGGGTGCCGCCGACTCTACATGGGAGTCGTGCGGGCGATGGCCGCCTACGGGGCACCGGTGTGGGCCGACGCCCTCGGTGCCGCCAACGTGCGCGCGCTGCGTAATGCGCAGCGCACGGTGGCACTGAGGGCGATTCGGGCGTACCGCACGGTGTCCTCGGCAGCGGCCTTTACGCTCGCCGGCTCCCTGCCCTGGGAGCTGGAGGCAGGAGTTCTCGCCGCCGTGTACCAATTCACGGCGGCGAGAAAACGAAGGGGGGAGCCTCCGGCTCCCAGGGAAGTAGAGGCGGAGAGACGGCGTCTCAGAAGAGACGCCGTCGAAAGATGGCAGCAGGACCTGGCGGACGAGCGGTTCGGGCGGTTTACCGTAGACGCCGTCCGCCCGGTCCTGCGGGAGTGGATTGATAGGGAGTGGGGCTCCCTGACGTTCCGACTGGTGCAGGTACTCACCGGACACGGTTGTTTCGGGTGGTACCTGCACCGGATCGCGCGCAGGGAGCCGACCGCCGCCTGTCACGAGTGCGGCGCTGACGAAGATACCGCGCAGCACACTCTGTCTGAGTGTGCTGCGTGGGGGGAGCAGCGCCGCATTCTGGCGGCGGCGGTAGGACCTGACTTGTCGCTGCCGAGCGTGGTCTCGGCCATGCTCGGCAGCGAACAGGCGTGGCGAGCGATGTCCTCCTTCTGCGAGGACGTCATCTCGCAGAAGGAGGCGGCGGAGAGGGCCCGCGAGGCGGACCCGCTGAGTGGCCGTCTCCGCCAACGGAGGATTGGCAGGAGGAGGCAGCGCTTTGCCCAACTCCTCCTGCCACCGTAGCCGGACCTGAGGGGATGGGCCGGGGGGCCTATCTCCTCATTGCACAGGTCCGGCGGACGAGGGGGGGCAGCCGGCGTGTACCCGGTCTGTCCCTCTATAGGTAGGAGCCCGGCGGTCACCTTCCGCCGGGCGGACCGTGGGGGCGGCTCTACAAGGTTGATTAGCTTGAACGATCCCTTGCCGCCCCCACACAACGATCTGTCGGTACACCGTGGGGTTTTAGTCCGTGCGAGTCGGACATAACCCAATCTCTCCCCCGGGAGGGTGGGTATCCATAAGGGATTTCCCCACGTTAAAAAAAAAAAAAAAAAAAAAAAAGATAGGTCGCGAATTTCCCTGACGTTCCGTCTGGTGCAGGTGCTGACCGGGCACTGGTGCTTCGGTTGGTACCTGCACCGGATAGCACGCAGGGAGCCGACCGCCGTATGCCATCAGTGCGGCGTTGACCCGGACACCGCGCAGCATACTCTATCTGAGTGTGCTGCGTGGGAGGAGCAGCGTCGCACGTTGGCTGCGGCGGTGGGACAGGATCTCTCGCTGCCGAGCGTAGTTGCGGCCATGCTCGGTAGCGAGGATGTGTGGAATGTTGTGGCCTCCTTCTGCGAGGAGGTTGTCTCGCAGAAGGAGGCGGCGGAGAGGGTCCGTGAGCAGGACCCTCAAAGTGGCCGTCTGCGCCAACGGAGGATGGGCAGGAGGAGGCGTCAGTTTGACCGCCTCCTCTCTTTGTAACCGGACCAGGAAAGATGGGTCGGGGGGCCCATCTTCCCATTGCACAGGTCCGGTGGACGGAGGAGACGGCCGGTGTGTACACGGCTGTCTCCCAACAGGACGGGGCCCGGCGGTGGCACTTTTACTGATGGGTCAACCGCTGGGGCGGCACGATGAAGTCTATAGAGATCTCGTGCCGCCCCAACTATAGCGGAAGACGTACACCGTGGGGTTTTAGTCCGTGCGAGTCGGACATAACCCACTCTCTCCTCCGAGAGGGTGGTGTATCCATAAGGGATTTCCCCACGCTAAAAAAAAAAAAGATAGGTCGCGAATTGCATGTATCAGGCAACAGCACAAGCCGAGGTGTGTCGTGCACCCTTGAACTAGTTGCCCAAATAAAATCGGCTGAGTGCCTTAAGTCTTAAA
Organism: Antheraea yamamai; assembly: GCA_036509395.1. Taxonomy (NCBI): domain Eukaryota; kingdom Metazoa; phylum Arthropoda; class Insecta; order Lepidoptera; family Saturniidae; genus Antheraea; species Antheraea yamamai. The sequence continues at coordinate 11,163,119 of AP028449.1, read as the reverse complement.
TCTGCTCGCATTAGTAGTCCGGTGAAGCTGTTAAGACCTTGGTAGGTCAATAGCGTAGTCAGTTCGAAAAAAAAACTACTAGCGTGTAGTGGGCGAAATGTTGCGTAGTAGTTTTTGGGCTACGTCTCTGTTAGTGCTTTCCTAGAATCTAAAGTAACAAGATAATTTAAAGACAATAAATATAAATATTAATGCTGAGTCTGCACGGTAATGAAAGAACTATAAACCTGCCACACTGTGATGTGCGTAATTTCTTACTGTTGAATTATATCGTTCTTTACATAACTTTTTAGATAGAAATTATCAGTACCTATGAATATGATCGTTATGCAAATAAAGTACGCACAGTTTCAGGAGCAATTTTTCCATATATTTTGGCTGGTTTTTATATTTATAAACTTTAGCTTGGGGGCTGGTATTGCTGATACGGCTTTTACAACAGTAACTACGTCTCTGTTTTGGCATTTCCTTCAACATTTCCCTGCCAAGACGATGTTTAATTCTATTTTATTTTCTTGTTTCTTTTTATCTCTCTTAATTGTATCTTTTGTATTACTCTCCTCTACATTGCATCTATATAAATACTGTAATCGTTTGTAATTAGTGACATAAATAATTTTAATAAATATCATGTATGTTCTACCTAATCATATTATGTTCCTGTTGTCGATTATTTTTTGATAAATGAATAAAATTACTATTTCAGTGTGATAGAATTCAGCACGCGACGTCACAAACTCAAACTATAGTCACAATGAGTAAGCTAATCTCACAGACTGTCATGCAAGAGGTTATTAACTTCGTGTACACTGGCGCTATAGACAGCGGAGCTTTTAAACAACAGGTAATCTACGTTTTTAATAATAAATCAAAATCAAGTTCACATCTAACAAAAACATAAAAAATGACAGAAATAAAAGATATTTTAAAGTAAACTCACTGATACTTCCTTAAATTACATTATTTCAATACACACTTTATTATATTGTACGCGTGCATTTTATTTACACCAGAGTTATTGGCCACTTCGAACTATACTTCGAAAATTCATATATATTTGTTTTTATGTAAAAATTCGTATATTCCTTTTTCTATCATATAGTTTTAAATGAAAGAAGCGTGAATATTCCATGAAAATTTTGTGGAATATTTGACATTTTAAGACTTGTTTCGCTTATAAATATTTACAATATATTATATTCTTTTAATTCAATAAGATAACTCTTTATTTCTCATGAGCATAACGATACCAGATATTATTAAATATTGGCTTCAAAGTAGCAAATTATAATTAACAAAAATTATAAAAAAACAAATTTTAGCAGAGAAATGATAGCGCTGTCTTTGTATGTGGAATATGAAAATATCTCTATGAGTAAGTTTATGATATAAGAGTGCACATATTAGCTTGTATTATGGTCGGTATATAATCCTGAATTGCCATTTTGAAATACGTACCCGAAATACGTACTTCACAACAGCGAAGCGATTACAAAAACGGTTAAAAATCGGTTTCAACTTTTCTTACGAATAAGGACCCAGGAAAGAGGTCGCTTTTCAGTTTAGATTATGGTTTTTTTCCTCTCAACTTTGGTAAGCGATCCTTTTATCCAAAACTAGCTTTTGCTCGTAACTCCGTTTGTTTTAATATACATTTGAGACTTATATCCAGAACATCTAGTACTTGTTTTCTGAATTAATGGTGCCCTGCGTACTTTTACGTACCCCTGAGAGCAAGTATGTAAAATTTAAGATGATAGATTGAGTAGTAAAAAATGAAAGCATAGCAAACAAACATGGTGGTGGCGCCGTTGCGTTCGCGGCGCCACTTTGATTCTATACTATATGAGTGGATTGTATTTGTGGGGATGCGAATTTTATGCTAAACTATATTCTGATCAGCTTTATGACAATGGAGACATTATTGGGAAGGAAATTGGCACATACCTCGTGGCGTTACAGTTTTACGACGATGATGAGTCCTGTATGAATGTGCCAATGGAAGGGGTAATGAGCGTGATGGAAAGAGTAGCGAACCGATCACAATAGGGCAGTAAATTTAAAATATATAAAGCGGCGCAACCACATAGTTATATTTACATTTATATAATTATCAAAATCAAAATACTCCTTATTCAATTTAGGTCCTGAGATGGCACATATGAACGTCAAAACTACCACCGGTTCAGAAAACAAACTAGTCATTGAGAAGAACCGGCAAGAAACTCAAACTGGTTTATCTTTTCATAATACATAACATACTTTTTGATTATTACAACACAATAGTCATATAAAATTACATTCGTTTTTGGTGGATGCACAGAGCAGGCGTCACTTCCAGACGTCGCCATCGTTCACATATTGATCCACCCTGTAATAGCCTTTATGTATTAAAAGCCGCTTGACATTATTGAGGAATAAAATAAATACGATAGTATTACATGTTACTCTGTGATTAACTCTGTAATGTCTATGAACTGTCACTTAGAATAAAGATGTCGAATGCGCTGCTGTTGTTTTATATTTTAATGTGCCCTAACAAACGCTTCCACTGCGCAAATTATCAATAATCGTAAAAAAGGGATACAAGAAGGGAAAACTCGGAGAACCAACATATGTTCGTACCAAAATTATTACATTATATATCGAGATGGACGGGCGACAATTACCAAAATTAATGGCGTCGGATGACTTCAGCAATTGGAAGTTTCGAGTGTTATTACTATTAGAAGAAAGAGAAATTCACCAGGTGCTTAATGAGAGCCAAGAAGATATTAAGAAAAACTTTAAAGAGGATGCAAAAGCTAGATCAATCATCGTACAATGTCTTAGTGATAAATATCTACAAATTGTGAAAAAAGCGAAAACTGCAAAAGAAATGTTCGCCATGTTGGAATCGTCTTTTGAAAGGAATAGCGTATCAAACAAACTACATTTAAAAAGAAAACTTATTAACCTAAAACATAAGTCAAATGACAATCTACAAGATTTTTTCATGAAGTTCGAGACATTAGTCAGCGAATTATCAGCCATAGGAAATAACATATCAGAAGAAGATCAGGTATGTCAGATCATGGCAGCTATGCCTACAGAATACGAAAACGTAGTAACCTCAATTGAAACAATGACTACGGAGAAATCTCTCAGTATAGATTTCATCAAATCAAGACTACTAGATGCAGAAATCAAAATGAAGTCTCTGGAATCCCAACAATTTAAAGAACAAGCTGTGTTTATGAGCTGTTATTCATGTGGCAAGCCAGGTCATCGTGCAGCTGATTGCAGGTTAAGAGGAACAGGTTACCAGTACCAACGAGATCGTAATACATTTCGAGGGAGGCGTTACAACAGTTACCGTGCAAAACCTAACCGTGGACATCGAGGGTATTCAGTGTCTACGACAGTGCATCCTAAGGTAACACTAAATAGGTCAACAATTGAAAACCAAGAAGAACAATTACTGTTTACTGCTTTTAGTTCTACTCAATTTAATAAGTGTGATGAGAACAATATTAGATTTGTAATTGATTCAGGTGCTACTGAACATTTGATTAAGGATACATATTTAGATAAAATGTATAATGTTAAAATGTTAAAGCAAAGTGTTAAAATATATGTAGCTAATGGTCAGTATATAGTAAGTAACCAAGTAGGAAAATTACAAGTAAAGTATAATAATATTACCATAGATATTGAAGCATTAGTTGTCAAAGAATTGTCTCATAACTTACTTTCAGTAAAACGATTGTTACAGAAGGGCTTAAATGTCAGTTTTGAAAATAGTAAGGCAATTATTTACAAAAACAATATTAAAGTATCTGGGCATGTGGATGGTCAGTTATTTGTGATTGATTTTCAGATTAATAGTGAAAAATGTTTGTCAACGTGTATAGATTTATGGCACAAGCGACTAGGACATGCAAATAGGAAACATTTACAAATATTAAAACTGCCATACTCAAAACTTCCATGTAGTTTATGTATGGAAGGTAAGGCTACTCGTTTACCTTTCAACTCAAGATATCCTCAAACAACAAATACTAGAATAGGAGATTTAATTCACACTGATGTGTCTGGACCTGTAAAAATACCAACTAAAAATGATGAAGTATACTTTCAAACAATAATAGATGATGTAGCATGCGCACCGCCGAAATGCCTTATGGTGGCTTCCTGCTACACTGGGGGACCCCGTAGGGTCTTCGAGAACCTTTAGAGTTTTCGTTCAGATCCAGCTAACAACAGTAAAGATACAATGCACGTACCTCGTGATCTCCTCTCTGTTGCAGCTGGCCGCTGAGCTTCCACGAATCTTAGATAATGATTCTTGATTTGATTCTTTAGCTGATGAATCTCAACCAGACCATCTCGATCCTTCCACGATAAACAGATGAGTCACTATGTCACCTTTTTCTTTTTTGTTGACGTTCACGTGCATGACTACCAAAAAGTTGGCGTCTCGATACTGCTTATTAACGAGATCTGAACGTCAACAACCGATATATACAAAAGAGGTTTTATTAAATAACGATAGCGATACATACCGCCCACCAAAATACCCATGGTATTTTCCAAAGAAAATAGAAGAATATAAGGAAATAGATAAAAAATAGATTCTTAACTAAGTTAACTAAAACTAATGATACGACTAAAAACGGACAAAATGTACTAGCTAGTCATGATTCTATGGGAAGAGGACACATATATTGATAAGAAGTCGTTTGATTAGGTCTAAAGTCTTGATCTACACGGACAAACACGTCTGGGTTTGGATGTAAGTCGGCTACTCTAGCTGAACACCGTTGTAAAGGAGCATAATTTTCATCCTTGATTATTACAACAGCGTTTAGTTTTAATAGTTTAAGTTGCATTTTAAAACACTGAATACATTTGGATAGACAGTGATGATTAGCCCGTTTACCAGACAGTACCCAGAAACGTTGCAATAACATATAATGTGTAATATTTTTTCCGGTATGACAATACTTTCGATAAATGAACTCGATGAATGTGAACGTGAATGGATGAGCACTGGATAAAAGAGCGGGGTGTCGATGTTCGAACTCTAAACCAGCACGTGATATTCGACCGCCCACCCTGAGAATACCCTGTTCGTCCAAGAAAGTATTTAGCCTTCGAAATGGTTTCGCTAAAGATTGATTCGTTTTAAGCCGTTGAATTTCGCTAACTAATGATGAATCTTGGACGAACTTTACGATTACTAGCAGTGAGTGAGTATTGTCAAAATCAAATAGAATTGTACCTCCTTGGCGTGCTCTTGGATTTATAATGTAGTGAGTGAAACGTTTAACATATAATACGATTCGAGTAATTTTTACAAGTGAGGAGAACCGGGTCATTAGATGGTCGATTAGCAAATCGAGTCTATTCCCATCACCAATAAGTAACGCAACGGATCTACCTTCCTCAATGGACACAATACTATCTTCATCGCTGTTTGGTAATGGAAATTCTTTCGATATTGGCCAACGCTCAGGTTCTGATAACCAAAAACGCTGCCACAACGTATATTGAAGAAGGTTGTGTGGAAGTTCTTGAGGAGAACACACATTAGCAGTATTGTTAGCTGAGACTATATGATACAATGATTCTGCAGTAACCGAGTCTTGAATGTGACTAATATGATTAGCCAAAAAAGTGATCCAACCTGACGAATGGGAATGTATCCAAGATAGAACGACAATTGAATTATACCACAGATGAACAATGTGAACAGATGATTTACTTAAGTAAATGTGTAACACAACTTTCGTGAGGTCTGTAAGTGGAACAGCTGTACACAGTTCTGAACGAGGTAATGAAATTTCCTTGATGGATGATAGGCTAGGCTGGGCGCATAAAAATCGTATTTGTGTGTAATTCTCATAATCATTAATGAACTCTAGGCATTGGTTACGTAAACAAGGATCACGTGATAGACGACGTTTGGTAGTGTGGAATCGTTTTACCGCAATAGCATGAGATCCTTCGAAGATAGGTTCCACATTGGCCTTAAATGGTGAGCGAACCATGTAACTACTTGAAGAATCGCGAGAATGATTAGTTATAAAATTTTGTTCACACAAAGATTCATCGGGACTCAGAAGGGTTGCCTTTGGGTAAGAGTCAAGTTCTGGGAAACATTGAACCAATGACTGCATTTCATTATTAATGTCTAACGACATATCTAACAATGTGTCTACCGGCGTACTGGAAGCTAGATGAGTTTTACCTAATAGAAGCCAACCGAAGACCGATTTAAACGCAGTAGGTTGATTTGTATTCCCCTTAATACATTCATCTAGAAGTGAATCAGCGAAGATATCTGCGGCGAACAAAATATCGATGGATCCTGGGATATCAAATTCAGAATCTGCTAAATGCAAAGAATTTATGTGTGACCACCCCGATGTATTTAATTTTGTTATTGGTTGATCGTCACATATTCTTGGAATTACGTGCACGTTTAGATTAAAAAGAACTTTGTTGTTCGTACCAACGGCACAAGTAACGTCACCGATGATAGGAGCCATTGCGCCTCCGATTCCGCTGACATTGACGTCACCTGGAGCCGAATTTAAGTTCAATCGCTTAATCGCAGATTCCGTAATAAAGTTACTTTGACTTCCGGTATCAAACAAAGCACGAAATGATTGCATCGCACCTGAAGCATCTCGTACTTGCACGATTGCAGTTGCCAGTAATACGGTCGTGTGCGAAGGTGAACTTGTCAGCAGGGATGACACGGTTTGACTCGTGTCGCTAACTTTGTCACGATGGAGTAAGGTATGATGCCTCCGCTTGCACATGCGGCATGAAAAAATAGACTTGCAATCTTTTAATTGATGAGAAGATTTCAAACAATTAAAGCACCAGTTTTTCTCTGTAGTAATTCTCATCCGTTCATCCAACGATTTTTTTAGGAATTCGGAGCATGCCGATATTGGATGAAAATCTTTACAGAAAGAACATTTGCTAGTATACGGAACGGTGGTAGCACTGCTTTCGGTTTTCTTTTCGGTACTTACTGGAGTCGGGGCAACAAGCGCATGGAATGAAGTACGACGCTTGGATTGCAATTGCTCAGTCGCAATTTGATGTTGAGGCTTAGTTGTTTTAATTGTATCGATGAAGTGCGTGTCACGCAGTAAAGCTTCACACCTAGATTGTAAGAACGATTTTAATTGTTGATATGTGGGTAGTTCAACGTCCGCATATTTTTCCTCAAAATCGCGACGATACTTTGGATTAAGTTTCGATAAAATGTGATATACTAGAATAAAATCCCATTGATCAATTGGCAGATTAACTGTTTTTAAAATGCTCAAATTTTCGTCGAATAGGTCAAGTGATTTTCGAAAGTTATGAGCATTATTGTTGTTGAATTCGATGCTTAAAATGTCCCGCCAACATGTGAACGCTAGATCGCTTTTATTTTTATAACGCGCAATGAGGGCATCATAAGCATCACGATAATGTTCATGAGTCATGGGGAAGAGTTTAACTACGGTCAACGCGTCACCACTGAGAGATGATATGAGGTAGTGGAACCTCTCCGTATCGGTAAGAGACGAGGAGTTGTGAATTAACGCATTGAAAGTATCAAAGTACGCCGGCCACTTTTTGATATCACCATTGAAGGTCGGCAGTACGATCTTTGGCAACCGGATGTTAACTGCCGTTGAACTCCCATGAGAATGATTCGAATCATCCTTAGATAGGTTACGACTGATCGCCATCACTTTATAATACATCTCATCGAAACGTTCCTGAATCTCATTATCCTCGTGTTCTGGATCATTAAGAATTTCTAGAATGGTGAAATGAGCATCCTCAAAACTCTCCGCATTTTGTTTGACTTCTTCGTGATACGATAAAAATAAATCGCGCTGACTCGAATCATCTATCGCTAAAACGCCTACTTCTAAAGTTTTAGTTAATCGTCTAAATGCGATAGTTCGTTTCCTTCGCAAAGACGGTAAATCCCGTTCAGTATACTCACTATCAACAGACCTAGACTTAAATTTCTTTAAAGGAACTGACTTACGATTAGAATATTTACTTGAGAAAGGCATCGTGAAAATAAGTATGTATTACGGTACAAACAATGACTAAAATAACTAATAATGAAGTATAATTATTAATTTGTATTGTAATTACACCTTTTATGCAATTGCAATGCTTTAAATTCGAAACGTTAACGCGTTTAAATTAAATTAATAAATTACTGTGGTACGGGCACTATGATAAAAGTACTATGGTAGGGGCGAAAAGCGAATTAGCGATTTGTATGACACAAAGTCACGTAGGCACTGTACAAGCTATCACACAAGTTGAGTGAATATTGTATAAGAAAAACAACGGTTTTAGATAACTGCGTGGTAGCCTGTATATGTCAAATGTCACAATATATTCAAAATGCAACGAATGAATGACAAATGAATCTAAAAGGCGAAAAGACGAAAAAAGAAATAATTATACGTAAAATGATATGATTTTGGTTATTTTTAATATTAAGTTAAACGATAATGTATTATGATATAGATCGAGAAGGAATAATAAAATTACTGTGAACCGAATGAAATTATGCACCGATAACGAATATTAAAAATGATTGCATAATATGATTTCACAATAATTTTAAAATGCAAATACAGAAGAAATAGATACTTAGATAGACAGATAATACCATGCGTAAATTAACGTTATATGGAAGCTCCCGGGTTTCGGCACCAAAAAGATGTAGCATGCGCACCGCCGAAATGCCTTATGGTGGCTTCCTGCTACACTGGGGGACCCCGTAGGGTCTTCGAGAACCTTTAGAGTTTTCGTTCAGATCCAGCTAACAACAGTAAAGATACAATGCACGTACCTCGTGATCTCCTCTCTGTTGCAGCTGGCCGCTGAGCTTCCACGAATCTTGGATAATGATTTTTGATTTGATTCTTTAGCTGATGAATCTCAACCAGACCGACTCGATTCCTTCCAATTAATAAATTACTGTGGTACGGGCACTATGATAAAAGTACTATGGTAGGGGCGAAAAGCGAATTAGCGATTTGTATGACACAAAGTCACGTAGGCACTGTACAAGCTATCACACAAGTTGAGTGAATATTGTATAAGAAAAACAACGGTTTTAGATAACTGCGTGGTAGCCTGTATATGTCAAATGTCACAATATATTCAAAATGCAACGAATGAATGACAAATGAATCTAAGAGGCGAAAAGACGAAAAAAGAAATATTATACGTAAAATAATATGATTTTGGTTATTTTTAATATTAAGTTAAACGATAATATGTATTATGATATAGATCGAGAAGGAATAATAAAATTACTGTGAACCGAATGAAATTATGCACCGATAACGAATATTAAAAATGATTGCATAATTTGATTTCACAATAATTTAAAAAATGCAAATACAGAAGAAATAGATACTTAGATAGACAGAATAGTAAACGTAGTATATCTTGAGTTGTTTATTGGGTAATACCATGCGTAAATTAACGTCATATGGAAGTTCCCGGGTTTCGGCACCAAAAAGATGTAGCATGCGCACCGCCGAAACGCCTTATGGTGGCTTTCTGCTACACTGGGGGACCCCGAAGGGTCTTCGAGAACCTTTAGAGTTTTCGTTCAGATCCAGCTAACAACAGTAAAGATACAATGCACGTACCTCGTGATCTCCTCTCTGTTGCAGCTGGCCGCTGAGCTTCCACGAATGTTGGATAATGATTTTTGTTTTGATGTTTGTTTTGATGATGATGTTGGTTTCAGCTTCTGAATCTAACCAGACCGTCTCGATCCTTCGACGATAAACAGATGAGTCACTATGTCACCTTTTTCTTTTTTGTTGACGTTCACGTGCATGACTACCAAAAAGTTGGCGTCTCGATACTGCTTATTAACGAGATCTGAACGTCAACAACCGATATATACAAAAGAGGTTTTATTAAATAACGATAGCGATACAGATGACTACAGTCATTACTGTGTACTTTATTTACTGAAACACAAAAATGAAGCTACTGATAACATTATTGATTATGTAAGGATGATAGAAACACAGAAAGGTAGTAATGTAAAGAAAATTAGATGTGACAATGGTGGAGAATTTAAAAACTGGAAATTACAGGATTTTTGTAGAAACAAAGGAATAATAATAGAATACACACAACCTTATTCACCTCAATCCAATGGAGTAGCAGAGAGGATGAACCGAACAATATATAACAAAGCTCGAATATTAATGCAAGAATCAGGATTACCTAAGTACTTATGGGGAGAAGCTGTAAAGTGTGCAACATATCAAATAAACCGATGCCCATCGGTAGCCATATTTAATAAAATTCCAGCTGAATTAATGTTAGGATATAAAGGACTTTCTAAACTAAGAATTTTTGGATCAAAAGCATGGGTAGTAAATGTACCTAAACAAAGCAAATTAGAAAATAGAGCAACGGAGATGAGATTTGTTGGTTACGTACCAAATGGATATAAATTATGGAATCCTATAAAAGATGAAATAGTTACATCAAGAGATGTGAGATTTGATGAAACAAAGATTATGTACAATCCTGATGAAGAAATTAAAAAGAAAGATATACACACCATAGCAGACAACTATATTGTTATTGAAAAAGAAGATACATTTAAGGATGAAGATGATTTTGAAGAAGAACTGAATAAACGTAAAAATGGACAGAATGATAGAAGTGAAATGGGAAATAATGAAGAATTCAATGATAAACAAAGGACAGAGAAAGATGAGTCTCAAAATGAAACCAAAATGACAAGATTGGGAAGACAAGTGACACTACCAGAAAGATTTAATGATTATGAAATGAATATAGCATTTTGTTTATGTGCAGGAGGGCCTGAAAATTTTGAGGAAGCAATACAGGATAAAGAATGGAAAGAAGCTATTGATAAGGAATTAAATTCACACAAACAGTTAGGAACATGGAAAGAAGCTAAACTACCACAAAATACAAAAGCTATAGATACAAAATGGATATTTAAAGAAAAGCAGGATGGCACTAAAAAGGCAAGGCTTGTAGCTAAAGGCTTTCAGCAAAATGGAGAAGGACAAACATATTACTCACCTGTTGCAAGAATGTCAACAATACGAACCATGTTAAGTTATGCTATTCAAGAGGACTTGATATTAAAACAGTTAGATGTTCCTACCGCATTTCTAAATGGAGTTATAGAAAATGAAATTTATATAAAGTGTCCAAAGGGACTCAACATAGAAGAGGGAAAAGTTCTGAGATTAAGAAAAGCGTTATATGGATTAAAAGAAGCCCCAAAATGTTGGAATAAGAAATTTCATGATTTTGTAATTAACAATGGGTTCACACAGTCAAAATATGATTTTTGCTTATACAAACAAAATAAAATTTGGTTGCTATTATATGTTGATGACATTTTATTATTAGGGAATGAAACATGTGATATAATAAGAAAATTAAAAGGAGAATTCAATATAAAGGATTTAGGAGAAGTAAAAGACTACCTAGGGATGGAAGTTACAAGGAAGAAGGATAGAATAGAAATAAGACAAAAAGAACTGATTAAGAAAATTCTAGATAAATTTAAAATGAAAGATTGTAAAAAGGTAAATACACCAATGGAAAGTCACTTTAATGCTAAAGAAGATGAGATAATTGATGTTCCATTTAAAGAATTAATAGGGTCATTACTCTATTTATCTACAATCAGTCGTCCTGATATTACCTATGCAGTTTCTTATCTGAGTAGATTTCTGGACAAACCGACTAAAGATCTTTGGATAGCAGGAAAGAGGATACTTCGTTACCTGAAAGGTACACTTGATAAAGGTTTGACATACATAAAGAATACAGGATCTGAAGAGCTGACTTCCTACTCTGATGCAGACTGGGCAGGTGATAAATCAGATAGGAAAAGTACAAGCGGATGTGCAATCTTCTATTGCAATAACTTAATACATTGGTTTTCTAAGAAACAAACCACAGTATCACTCTCAACTGCAGAAGCAGAATATGTAGCAGGTGCTTATGCTGTGAGCGATTTAATTTCTATCAAAGGCATTCTGTCAGAGTTTATCAATCATCCCATACCCACATATCTATACATAGATAATCAAAGTACTATTAAGTTAATACATAACTACGAGAACAGTAAAAGATCCAAACACATTGACATTAAAGCTCATTTTATTAAAGATGTAATACTTAATAAAAAATTAGCTGAAATAGAATACATAAATACTGAAGAAAATGTATCTGATATATTTACAAAAGCTCTTTCATATAGTAAGCATATATACTTAGTTAATAAATTAAATATGTAACAGAAAAACTTGCTATTATAAATAAAGAAGAAGTAATAGGAAATATATATAATAAATATATATATATATGTATGAAAATTAAAACTAACAAACTTTAAGATAATTAAATATAAGATTTAAAATAGTAGAATCTGTTTATAGTTGTAACAATTTAAAGATCATTCATTGAAAGATTGTTTATTGAGTAAAATATATATATATATATTAAAAGTTTAATTATAAATGATCTTTGAATTGTGGGGCGGTGTTGAGGAATAAAATAAATACGATAGTATTACATGTTACTCTGTGATTAACTCTGTAATGTCTATGAACTGTCACTTAGAATAAAGATGTCGAATGCGCTGCTGTTGTTTTATATTTTAATGTGCCCTAACAGACATAACACTTGAACTTACTATCTGGCAAATCGATAATGTCTTTTGGGACTTTAATATAAGATATAACACTATTACCTAAAAAACTGTTACTGGTTTAGTGAGCCTGAAACATGGAATAACCAATTTATTATTGTTTAATTTTAATTAGGTTGTTAGAGTGTGGTGACTTTAGATTAAAATTTAATAAAAAATAACAGCTACTACGTCGTAAGATCTTGTCAAATACTCCACTGCTATCGCTATGCTCTTGCGAAGTACGTATTTACGTGGGCCGCTTTATTTAATTTATGCTTTCAAACGACAATTTTTTAACCTATTACCTTGTACCTACACAAACAAATTAAAGTATATGATTTAAAAATTATAAATATAAATAATGATGTTGTGTTCCGCAGTCCGCTACGATCGGAATATTGTTGGTAAATTTTTATTACAATAAATACTGTCATAAAATCATAATTATAATTTTTATTGTATGCACACACACACACCAGTTTTATATAGTTTGTATGCGTTTTATCACTTTTAGTTCAAGTAATTCTATATTCGTGTAGTTGGTTCTGGAGACGAAAGGGGGAAGCGGATCGATTTTTATATTTAACTAGCCTCTGCCTAGCTAACTAGCCTAACTTTGGGCCAACCCTAACATCCAACGAAAGCTCTCAATAGGAAAAAATATCGATTTTGAAATATTCTTCATTGGTGCTCCGCTCCTATTGCTCATGGCGAGATGATATATAGCCTTCATCGATAAATGAGGTATATAACATTGAAAGAATTTTTAAAATCGGACCAGTGGTTTCTGAGATTAGCCCCTAGAACGTCACAAACTCACATACTTTACCTCTTTATAATATTAGTATAGAATAAATGTAAAAAGGGTTGTCCATAAATTACATGATCTTAAAATGAAGGGAACATAAAATCTCACCAAATTTCTTTATTTTATTTTTGGCAACCAATCTTTTAGATTATTACTAATTTACTACCTTTGTCGAGTAGCTGACATTACAAGCGTCTTATGGTTACTTTAATATTCTAACAAGATAATGAACCCCTTGCAAGAACTTTCCAGGGAATATTTGTGGCATCTAAGAATTGATGCTCCGTGGTATTATTTTCCATCCACTTCACTTGTGTACAATAACCAAACTATATTACGTGAAATACCACGAATATTACAAAATATAGTGTCAAATAATATAGAATTATGGATAAAATAATTCACTACATGACAAACTAAGATCCGGTCAAAAATTCCGCACCGAATTTTAATTAACAAAAAGACGACATAAAACTTTTCCGTTTAGAGAATATACATTTTTTTCTACAATGATACAATATCACACAGAGCTATTCCAAAATAAGCTTCGCTGGTATAATGACAACTAAACCTATAATCTATATACACTACCCCATATTTGATTTAGTAGTAGCGGTAGTATGTCAGGTAGAAGAGTGAGACATTCGGTTAACGTCAGTTTGCTTCGGTCTTTAAAAGCGTTCTCTCTCTCTATCGTACAGAGTCATGACTGCGATAGATAAAGATAACGCTATACAAAAATGATTTTGTCAGCTATCTCCGACGTCTTCCCGATTTGCCAAATCAATAGCCTGGTATGTAACGCACAGATTCAAAATTCATAATTAATCTAATGACACAGAAGTTACATGTGAACAACTAATTTGCGGCTTTCTGGATAAATAGTGGATTTTACTACTAGTGCTAATATGTTGTATATTCTCAGAATTCTCATACAAGAAATCGATATTAACATTCAAGTATTTAGTTGTATAACGCAATACATGAAAATAAATCATAGAAATTTAATTATTGCAAATCTGTAAGATAAATATCATATGACATTTAATAAAATGTCACAACCTGGATTATGGTAGTCAAAATTAAAAAAAAAAACATTACACGTAATTTATGGTTATCGCCTAATAATTTAGGCTAAATTGACTTAAAGACAATAACGTAACAAGGAGACAAACTTCTACGTCCAAGAATTCCTGGGTTCGTTTCAAATTTCTCATTTTAAGTACCTACTTTGATGGGGGAGGGAAATTGTATCCAGAACTGACTGCACTAAACATCTTAATCTTTATTATCAATCATTAAACTGTTGTCATTATTATTATTTATAAATAATTTTTATTCAGTTAATATATTATCGTTCGATGTTATTTACGTCATAAACAACCATAAAAAAACCTACCATGGCAACTATTGAGTCATGTGACGTCATCCATCCAGCCAAAATATCCTTTCAAGGTTACTTGAAAGCAGGCATTCTCAAACTATTTTCGGCAGGAGACCCCTTTTCAAAATAAGCTGATATTTCAGAACCCCCATAGCCAAATTTTCTTGTAAATCCTGTATATGCCAAATACAGAGCAAGTTCTTAGTCCGGTGAAGTTGTGAAGGACCATCAGGCCAATAACGTATCAGTTGGAAAAAAAAAACAGAACAAGTCAAAATGTGTCTGAAAGATTTGTACGCTCGAACACATTTTTTTTTTGCACGAACTTTTGCACGCTTATTGATTTACCAAGTTTTTCGTCTTCCGTCGTTTATTTTTATAACGTCGATATTAGACATGAATTATATATTATATCTTAAAACTATGATAGTCGATTTTGAGATTCTATTACGTGTATATCCTACGAGAGTCGATTCTGGACTACTATCTTAATTTCTTATTCTTTTTATCTTAAATATGCCGACCTAGCGTCAATCTATCCTCCTGTACGGGGAACGCTAGGCAAGCATAACTTAGATTAGACATATGTAAAAGGTCTATGGGAATATAAGTGCCTACTAATATATTAGCCATTACTGTAACAAGTTGGTAAACGTAACACAACTTATACGGTAAGTATCTTTAAAGTTTCAAATAATAACTTGTGTTAATTAATAGGGAACGATTTTTAAACCTCATCGACATCCAAAATTAGTTTTCCTTTGTGTCGACTCCTGGGAACCGTTATCGACCCCAAGGGGTTAAGGGGTCATATCAAAGAGTTTGAGAATTCCTGCTTTAAATGAACCATAATATTAACTCTCGAATGCATCACGATCAAGACCATTTACCTTCTGTTTATTTTAGTTAGTTAACAAGTATAAGAGCTGGCATTCAAGTGTTGCGATCTTTTGAATACCAATTTCTAAATTTTATTAGGCTTAATTTTATTACATTTCCCGCACATTCAGCAGTAAAACGTGTGGATTATTGGATTGAATTACTACCATCGTACGCATTATGGTTATCCCACTGTAACTTTTCGTTTTCACGTTGTGGGATCACCCAGTGTATTTATTAAACGCTTACAGGCCGACTTGACAGCGGCGTCTACTGAAATTGTAGCTCTAACTGTAGTCACTGTTGTTGCTAATGAATTTGTGACATCTACACTAAGTACTCTCAGTAATATGGCAATTTCAGTAGTCCGATACGTTCAATAATCCGGCACCCTACACTTATGCTTCCATCATCCTTCCCTATTTTTGTTTCATGCTTGCGTATCAGTATAACCTCAAAAATTCTATATAGTTTCTCTATACAATCCAATAGTCCAGACATTCCAATAATCCCCTGTGTTTCATGTGTGCCGGATTAGTGAGACTCTATTGTAATTTAGCTTTTTTTATAATAAATAAGAAGTATATTCTTGATTTTAAATTTACTTGTTATCAGTTATTATTAGCGTCTTTTCGTGAGCCATCATACAATAATTAACATTTTTTTATATATCATCAATTAAATAGTTCATTTAGATTTCATCGACGTGCTAATTTAATATAAAACTTAATATATATTTTTTTATATTTCACCAGGAGCTACGTCAAGCGGCGGAGTTACTCGGATTTCCTGAGTTAACGAAGCTAAGCCAGTTTATATTGGATCAACATCTCCTCTTCGATAAAGGGTTCATGCTGCAGTTCCATATGGTGAGTTTATTTTAACAAAGCTCAACAGAAACCATTTTTTTTATCCTTTTTAGTTTTAACTTTGCTTTGACTCTCCAATGTAGAACTTACCTATGGGTGCTCGGGGTCGGATTTTCAACTTGAGGGGGGGATACTTAACCAAGCGAGCTTAGCAAAAGGCTCTACAACCATATTATGTCTTCATTACTAAATTTTCCTTTACCGAAAGATTCGACTCATTCGCAAGTATTCGAACCGACGTCCATCGACACTATATCCAAACATGCTAACAACTGAGCTATCATCGCTTCAAGGACACATAGGATCGCTTTAATACCGTAAAGAATAGCAATGACTCCTGTAAGACGAGGAAATATAGATATATTGGTTAAGATATGGCATTCAACGGTTGCGATCTTCTGAATACCCAATGTCTAATTTTTATTACGCTTCATTTTATTACATTTCCCGTACATTCAACAATCAAACGTATGGGTAGAGTGTCTGTATTTGAATTAATTACTACCTTCATTTACATTATAGTTATCCCACTGTAACTTTTAGTTTTTGCGTTTTGGGACCAACCAGTGTATTAGACGCTTATAGATCAGATATATAGACAGCGATATCTACCAGGATTATAGATCTAACGGTAACCATATATCCTACCCTATTTCTCATATCTATGCAGCGTGAAAATCTCTCACGCTTCATCATAGCATGATGTTTACACGCAAAGTAGAAATGAGTGAGCTTTCGATGAAAGAAAACAGCATGATCAAACTGTAGCATGGTGGTAAGGCTTTTCTAAGTCCACCTGACTAGCTACCACCCTCAAGTTCCGGCAGCTGCTCTTGAGAGCCAGTCCCTCTAGGTTTAGTGTTTGGGACCACATCATCATCAGGTGTAATTGTAGTCAAATGCTAAAGAAACCTATAAAGAATAAAAAAAAATAGGAAATTTTATTTGTGTCAATTTTATTTATTTATTTATTTATTTACACTTTATGCGTTAAATACGCAATGGCGGACTTAATGCCTAAGGCATTCTCTGCCAGTCAACCATTAGGTGGTGCAGAGATAAATGTTGGTAGGTGTAAAAGGTGAGGTTTTTATGAAATTATGTTTAGCCTATTTAATATTACAATATATAAATAAAATATCAACACCAATATACTACATATATAATACATATATACTACACATATACAATACATACACATAACAACATCATACATAAATATCAACACAATAAATAAAAGTATAGTTAGTCAACATCAAGTACTAAATACAACATTAACCAGATAATTCTGCTAAATGACACTGGTAAAGCCGACGTACCCTGACTTTAAAACTGAAACGGTTAGATGACATCCTGATTTCATAAGGAAGTGCGTTCCATAGGAGAATAGATTGGATAAAGAAAGATGAATGTACTAGACCGGAAGTATGGACAGGAGAGCAAAGAATAAGATTATTAGAAGAGCGAAGGTTAAGGTCATGATTAGAGCATAAGAACTGAAAATGTGGGGTTAAGTAAGAGGGAGTGTTGGGAGAAAATAGAATAGAATAGAATACAAAGTTGTCAGAGCCCGCAAACTCCGACGCTGGCGTATGGGCAACCAATTAAGCTTTGAACGATGGCTCGATACATGGTCGTACTTACGAAGATTAAAAACAAATCGAATGCAATTGTTGAGTAATCTGTCAAGTTTGTTAAGAAGGTCAGCGTTCAGATCGTAAAAGCACACATCACCATAGTCAATTATAGGAAATTTTGTACTTAGTCAAGAAAAATAAGATACAAAAATACTAAGAAGACGACGTGACGATTGACAGTGGAGTCGTGGGTACATATGTATTACTACTGTTATACAGCGAAAAGATTTTTTTTTCCTAATAGATAAACCCAAAAAGTATTTAACTGATTTTAAAAATTCTTTCACGTATAGAAACCTATATTACCAGCGAGTAACATGAACTATGTTCTATTTACCAAATCTATATAAACGCGGAGGAAGCAGCAAGCAAAAGCCAGTATATTAGAAATGTGAATTTAAGTTTACTTGAATGTGGCTATCAATCATGCCCGAACTGCTTGATGGATTCTAATAAAATTTGGTATAGCAGTCGTAGAATAGAATTTAAGATACAATCCTAGTCAATCCTTCTAGCTGCTCTGAATATAGCTGTAAGTTTGGACTTGCGCACAATATTGTCAAGAGCTTAATACAAAACAAAGTTAAAATCTTCTTTTATATATAAATTTCTTCTGTACGTGTGTATGTCACTGAACTCCTCCTAAACGGCTTGACCGATTTTGATGAAATTTTGTGTGCGTGTTCGAGTGGATTGGAGAATGGTTTAGATTCACAATTGGAACAGGTAGGTGGCGCTGCGGTTGAATTTTAGATTTCTTTTTTTATTATCAAGGCAGGACAACGTCCGCCGGGACCGCTTATATTATTATAGAAATCTAAAACTAACATTTATTTATCTTTAACTTGCCTCGACGTTATATGTCTAAACGTTGTATACCTAAATTTGTATTCTGTGCTACATTCAGAGCGGTCACGAAGTATGGCGGGGATTGTACATTCTTAGTCCTTAGTCCAAACAAAGCGAATGTACAAGAATTAGTTATCTGTAAATGTAATGAAATCAAATTATGTTTAAGCCCTTACCAACACGCCTCCGGGATATGTACGTAGAACAGAATTTATTCGCTGATGTGACCTTTGATCTGGACGACGGTATCCACCTCGCGCACAGAGCTATATTGATGGCGCGCTGTGACCCCATGAAAGCTATGTTCCAAGGACACTTCAGGGAGAGTACCTCTAGAGTGGTAAGTTACTTTTTAATGAATGATTAATTGGTCATGTAGCTGCAATTGGATTTTCAATTGAAGAATAGTGCGGCAAATTCTCTTGGACAAATTTTTACACTAAGACATAATTCATTTCGCGCCGTCTGAACGGTATAACACTGTGCTAAAGTGTCTTAACTGTACAGAGTTTAGTACAAAGAAGTAGTTATTCCATAGGAGGGTGTTAGTTTGTTAGGTAAAAACGGTCTAACAACATGCTTAATAAATATAGTCTGAACCAATTTTTTACATTAATAAATATTTCATTTCGCGCCGTCTGGACGATCTACCACTGAGGTAAGAAGCCTAACAAAGACAGATACAAGTGGCTTTGCAAATCAGTCAATTCAGACTAATAATCCTGGCTTAAATTAAAAGTAATCATCTGGTGATTGGACATAAAATTTTACATACACAATTATACAGTAAAAGTATACAAGCTATATATACTACAATATTACGACACCTATATACTGTACAAATAGTCCATTAGACTTCCCAAGTGTTTATCGTACGTCGAGTCGTGTAATTTTTTACCCTTTAATACTTTTTGATCTTTATCTATCTCCTTTGAGGGTGGAAATGTCTGGAAGGCTGAAGTCATTATTCGGACCATTCAACAAAGCTCGAGAAGCGATATATTTAGAACCCCATTATTTATGGTTAATGTGGTGGATGATTAATTCATTCATCCTACGTTGTTTATTTGTAACGAGTCGCATACAGGTTGTAATAACATATTTAACCTTGTATTTGATATATTGATATTATCAAAATTCAAAATTTTTAAGTTGTAATAAATTTCATTCTCTTTTTTCGCATTAGCGAAATTTTATTGGGTTTTACAATTTGCACCTTTCTTGTTATATTTAAAATACAATGTTTTCCTTTGCCGAAAGCACTGACTAAATATAGGATTACAAAGTACTGAACCAGCATTGCTTCAGACTGTTGTATATCGGACATGAAAATAATAATTGTAATTATTTGTGTATATATATATTATGTAAGAGACACGTTGACTATTTTGTTGACATGTAGAATCAAGACAAAACAATAAATATACCAGGTGAAAGATTAAACACTCGTAGTATTATAGATATGACACTTCATGATCACATTTAACATATAAAATAATAATATCAAAACAAATACTAATAAACAACCAAGAAAACCAAAGCTAACGTTTGTTCTAAGACTTTCGAAAGTATAAACATAATCGTAATAAACCTCGGTGCAATGATCGGTGTCGACAGCTACAATGGGCGACCCAGAGTTAATAACTTTCGATAATAAAATGGACAATAAACACTTTCGTTTTGTTCCTGACGTTCCCACGTTCCCTTTCAAATGAAAGTGAAATCACCCGACGCTCATTGACGCTGTGCTTTAATATAGATGCGTAGAGGATTGTGTATGATTTTGTATTTTTCTAGATAATTAGGTCAAATATTAAGCACCTATTTTTTAATTGATTTAGAACGAGAATCGAGTGTATTCTCCATAAATATTGCTACTGTCTAAACATTCAGCCTGTATAATTGACATAATGTACATAATTCAAAACTAGTTTCTTTTCATATAATGCCTTTTATGATTAATTACAACACACACATATAAAAAAATTCATGGCTAATTTTAATCTCCATTTTCAGATATCGTTCCCGGGTGTAAAGATGTACGCTTTCCACATACTTCTATGTTATATATACAGCGATAAGATACCTATCGTTAAGCCGAACCGGTGTCTGGAATTACTGGAGCTCGCAAACAGACTTTGTATGAATCGTCTGGTGAATCTTGTAGAGGCGAGGGTCATTGACCAGTTGCAGAGGCAGGATAGGTGAGTTTGTAGTGATCGCACTAATTTATATAGGTATATTAGCTGACCCACGTAACTTCGTATGTATTTCCAAACTCGAAAACTCTTATAAAACCTAAAACCCGATTACAGCAACTCCCACCGTTTCCAATTTTGCAACCAAACAATTCAGGGACTCACTCAAACACATACCTAGTTGGTTTAAGAAAAGTTTTCTTAAATAAGTCTATAAAATCCCGAATAAAAAATAGCATTTTTTGAAGGCAGATAAAAAAACATCAAAAAATCTGCATAGGGAAACCGTTACCATCTATAGGTATAAAATATACTTTACGACCGATTGTCATACCCACCAAATATATGTACTTTAAAATTTTCATGAAAATCTCGATCGAAATTTGTGTTTTTTCCATTGAAATGATTGACACGCTAACCGTGAAACTGCTGTAGGTACATCAGTCGTTACATTTCAAAATGAGCCAAGTCCAATTTTAACCGTACATAAGGTTCAAAGATTTTTCTATAGATCTTCATATTTTAAGCACGCAAAATTTGAATATCATAAAAGAAAGTAAAAAACTTATGAACGGTAAAATTTAGACTTCGTTCACGGTGAATAAAGCCAGAAAATCTTTAAAAAACTAAAGATCTCAATTAAAATTGGACTTGGCTCATTTTGAAATGTAATGATTAATATGTATTATATATATCCATACTTCTATATCATTACATAGTATAAAACAAAGTCCCCTACCGCGTCTGTCTGTCTGTCTGTTCGTCGTAAACTCAAAAACCACCGAACGGATTTTCATGTGGTTTTCACTGGCGGATAGAGTTATTGATGAGGAACGTTTTAGTATATAATTTGACAATGATTTTTTCATAATCAGGGCGGGACAACGTCTGCCGGGCCCACTAGTTAATATTATAAAGCAGAAGGGTTTGTTTGGTTGAAAAATTCTTTCAGTGTTAGATAGCTCATTTATCGTGGAACGCTATAGGCTATATATCATCACGCTAAGATCAATAGGAGCTGAGAACCTATGGAGAATGTTTCAAAATCGTTCTTTTTAGCGTTAGCCCAAAGTAACTATTCGACGTGGACGAAGTCGCGGGCACAAGCTAGTACAAAGATATAACTGTTTGTTTCAGACTGTGCGGTGAAGAAGATCACGTTGTTGATATCGCACTTACGTTGCTGGAGCCTGTAAAGGTAAGAGCACCAGTTGGTAATTTGAACCTACCATAGAGAAATCTACGATCCATTAACAGTTGCCGCCGTGAAGCCGGTCTACAAGTCTTCCTGTGGTGTAATATACACAAGCTGACCGTAAAACTTGACAAATACACAGAGGGTTTCATAACATTGTGGAGAGATTTGATTATAGTTTTGAAGGGAAACTTCTTTCGCCATTATGATTTGAAATTCGATTGGAATGAAGTCGATTAATGCATTCCTAATTCGGACACGATTGTCATTCATCGTTGTTTTCAGTTACACAACGCGCACAACTTAGCTGATTGGTGCATGTGGAGATTGTGCGCGGCGTATGATAGAGTTTGTCGTGCGAAACATCTCAGTCCAGCCTCCCGGGAATATTTATCTGACAACCGCTGGCCACCTGTTTGGTAATAAATTTTGATATTTTAAATAAATTTAATCATTTTTAACTTATGATTATTGAAGTAGAAGGTGGTGACTGCGTGACGAGAACGCTACGAAAACGTGTGATCGGACGAGGCGAACGGAACTTGGGAGGGAGATATAACGTTAGCGAAGATAGAAAGAGAGAGAGAGCTACGTTTCGTATTATCAATGAAAACCCAATAAATTTAAATATTTGTAGAAAATTAATATACATATGTATATATTTTCCATATATAAAGATATATGTATATGTACATACATATAGGTGGAGGTAAAGAAGTTTTACTTCAGTGGGTTTTGTTTTTATACGTTGGGGCAGCGATAAAATGGCGGCCATGTAGAAGTATGACGTCATGGTTATGATTTGATCGATCAATCCACCAAGAACAATTGAATAAAATGTTAACCGATCACAAAAACAACACCCAATATAGTTACGACGAATTATCCGAAGGTGTTACTAGCCCACCTGTCTGAGCGAGGATGTCCAGTATCTAGTCGTCGGTCGACTTTTAAGGTATCAAGATATATGAACAGCCGATACTTCCAATCAATGGTGTCTCACACCGGAGTAAATAATGAACAACCGATAGCGTCAACCAAGCGGTTTTTGGCGGGATCTTGGATTGTCATGTAGTATTTATTTATAACCTTGTGTTATTTGGCTCTATATTATCTAATATTGGTGGTGTTTTATGTAATATAGTTTGGTTATTTTGCACAAGTGGAGTGGATCGGATATAATACCATGGATCATGGATTCCGACTTGAGACAAAAACTCCTTGGACAATTCTAACAAGAGGGCCACTATCTTGTTAGTTCATTGAAATGATCGCAAGAAACTTGTAATATTATTACCTACTCGACTATGGCAGTAATAATCTACTAGAAGATTGGTTGTCAAAAATAAAAAAAAAACTTCAACCAATGGCGTTTGACGTCATTAGTAACACCCCCGATATAGTCAATAGCACGGTATCGCATGTCAATAGTGGCTCCGACGATATATATATTTGATTTAAGTTTTACATTTTAAACATATAGTTTTTGCAGCGTTAGCTCATACTGTTTTACGTTAATCAAAATCAATATATTTACAGGTACGTAAAAGAATATGACTATTATCAGAAGTACTCCAATGAGAGATCCAAAGAAAAAAAGGAGATCGGACCGACGACTTCCCTTCAGGCCAATCAGCAGACGGGTTGCTTATGTTTCTCTAGTAAGTCTTCTTAGACTTTTTATTATTTTTATAACTGAAATAAAGTAATTTGTGAATATCGATTCAGGTAGAATCTTGATATTCCGTTATCACGACTTTAGTCAATTGATAACGCTTTTGATTCATGAGAAGAACCTACATTTATATATCTAGATTAAATAAATGCAGAAAGGCACAATGATATTAAGTTGGCTAGACCTTTCTTAGAGTAGATCAAACCCAAAATAAAAAAATACGTGAAGAAAAATTACAATTATGTGTAACTAGCTTATGCGCGCGACTTCTTCCGCGTGGAATGCTTACTTTGGACAAACGCTAACATTAACTCGCGACTTCGTTTACGTAGAAAATGAAGATATTTTTGAATAATACGTACGTTAACCCCGATTTTGAAACATTCTTTATTGGTGCTCCGCTCCTATTTGTCTTAGCGTGATGACATATACTTTCTTGATAAATGAGCTATATATCACTGAAAGAGTTTTTCAAGTCAGACCAGTAGTTCCTGAGATTAGCGCGTTCAACCAAACAAACTCTTCAGCTTTGTAATATTAATATAGATTTATTATTCTCATATGCACTAGGTAAGGCTCGTCGTTCGAGTGAGGTAGTGAGCGTGGGCGTGGGAGTGGGAGTGGGAGTCGGTGTAACTGTAGATATGACGACGGTTGAAGTACCAGCCCCACGCGATCCACCGCCCTGACACTTACCTTACTGGAGGTAAAATGTATTAATAATATATTATTTCAGAAAATACAAATTAAAAATTTGTCAACAGTTTACCTTTGAGTAGGATCCAGTTCCATATTGTATATTGTTTATTTAACCCCTCGGCTAATTTTTAAAGTCCCCGATCTCAAAATGGCCGTTCTTGTTATTAAAATTTTTTTAATTGTAAATTTCATTATTTAATATGATTTTTTTTACAAATGATAAATTATTTACAAATGCATTTTACATAATAATTTTTAAAAGTTTTTTAAAAGTTTTGTAGTAAATCAGATATTTTATTGAAGTTTATGCTGCCAACAATCTGTTGACCTGTGTCTCACGTGGTCTGCATTCGTTTGTATGGAGCTTACACCTTTATGGCTTTGGACAGTCCAGGGGTTAATTACCAAATGGGAGTTTTTGGTGGAATCTTGGAATATCATGTAGTAGACTTTATATTTTATTCATAATTTTGTGGTATTCGGCTCTATATTTTGTGATGTGGTGTTTTACGTAATATAGTTCGGTTATTCTGCACAAAAGCAATGGATGGAAAATAATATTACGCATGAATTCTCAGACGCCACAAAAACCCCACGAAAAATTCTAACAAGACGATCGCCATCTTGTTAGTTCATTGAAATAATCGGAAGACACTTGTAAATTCATTACCTACTCGACAATGGCAGTAATAATCTAAAAGATTTGTTGCCAAAAATAAAAGAAAGAAAGAGATTGTTCTCAAACGGTAATATATAAAATTTGTCGCCCAGGTCTCTCCGTTTCGCGGTGCTCCTGCCTGTGTCTATGTGCTTCATGAGCACCATCCTGACCATACTGATACTTTTCCACGTTTACACGTAAACAACACCGTCGGATAATCTAGTATCGTCGCACTTACTATATGACGTCACTCGACTGCTAATTTAATTGTAGAAGGAGTTATTAAAAGTCAACGTTACACCTCCACGTAACTTCGTAATAATTCGTTCTAGCTCTGTTACTATTTAATCTATGTTATTTATTTAATATATATTGTACACCATTATATATATACACTATAAAACATTTCAAATGATGTGTTAAGTACAAAGGGCGGCCTTATTGCCGATAGCAATCTTTCCCAGGCAACCTTTCGATGGATATGTCTCATGGATACATGTACTCTGGGAAATTTTCTTGGTGTGTAAAGGAATTATGTGTTTTTTTCGTATCTTTTATTTAAAGTGGCCACTACCCGTGGCTATTACATTGCGTGCATGGAATTTAGGAAAAGATCTTCGTTGTGCTTCTTTAATTTGTTATAATTTCAACCCCTATTTAATTCTATGAAGTTATCTAAGTTACGCCTTACGATAACATCAACTATCTGCCAGTGAATGTCCTGTCAAAATCGGTCCAACCGTTTCGGAAATTACCGTATTATAAATTATCATACCGTATCATACGTTCATAACTATGTAGTAAAATACGATTATTTTGATGTTATAAATGGGCACTTAGATTCTATTAATTTGTATAAATTGCAATTTTGTCAGTGATACCTGGTCTCTATACCCAATTTACCAATTTTATATGACTTCTATTAAATTTTGTCGTTACTGCCTAGACTCCATAGAAAAATGTAAAGATATGCAGTCTAATAAAAAGTGTGATAATTCTTCTATCTGTTACTATTACGTTTACTATACGACTAGCTGACTCGTGCCCACTTCGTTGGACGGTAAACATTTATAAGAAACTACTTTTTGCGACTTAAATATAAAAGTTAGACATATGCTGTCAATAACTTTTTTATAGGCATTATCAAGTTCCACAACTTTTCTCTGGAACTCAATCATATATATCTCATCGTTAAGGCAGCGTTCGTAAGAAACGTTTTCGTTCGACCGTTTATTCTCCGATTTACTTTGCAAATCCCACTTCCACAAAAAAGTCTTTTCTTTTTCCGGGTGAATATATAACTTATGACACTCACAAATAGCGTGGCTTTCTATAGGTAAAAGATCGGTTGAGTAGATCCAGATATTACACCCTACAACGTCACAAACTCACAAACTTTACCTCTTTATAATATTAGTATAGATTAGTAAGAATCGTAACGCACTTAATTACACCATTGCGAAACAAACAAAGATAAACATCTTTTATTGCCACTACGACGTTGAATATTGGTTTTAAAATTAAAAGTACAGTGTAACGTTGGCTTATAATAAACAAGATCTTAAATAGTTTAGTGTATCTTAAATTGAAGCTCAATTTCATCTTAAGCTAGTCCGAAATAATATAATGAATATTTCTATTAACGGAAATCAATTCTGATTCGATTACAATTAATACTTTAATGTTCCGTAAATTAAATCTAAATTTGAAATATCTGTTCGAGTAAAATCGAGCACACAAGTGTTATATGAAAAATAAAGAAACTCGAAGTTTAAAAATTTACGCGGGGCTTCTATATATGTAGTGTTGCAAACTGCGTTAAAATCATGTGTATGTATTTGTTACGTGTACAAATAATTACGGCAAGTTTCGCTAGATGTAGTTAGCAATTTTGCTTGCATTATTTGCGCTACGCAAGGGACGGTGTTAGTAAAATAAATTTGAACTGATTTGAACATAGTTTTAGGGTTATTAATAATCATTGTGTTCTTAAAAATATTTACCGTCACTGGGTTTTTAAATTGTAGTTTGCGTCTGAAATTAGTTTTGCATACTGACGATGTCATTGCTCTCTACTTGACTTTAATACCAGCTTAGAAACTGTAAGCAAAATGCACAGGAAACATTTTTTTTACAAAACTAGCTACAAAGACAAGGAGAAGGATTTACAAGGTTAAAATCTACCTATTAAATACGGAAAAATACGTCCATTATGACTCATTTTTATTATGTGACTGAATCATCTCAAAATATATTGGGACTTCAGAACAAGAGGACTTTATATACAATTTATTGTGACTTCTTGAGTTATATAGCGCAATACATAATTAGCATTGTGAATGCCGTGTTGAGAAAGAGTATTTCTATAATCCAATTTAATTCAATTACTATTTGTTTGGGGTGCAGTGCAGCATCAGCATTTTTGGATCAATAAGTGTAAATATTTTTAGTTAAAAATAATATTTTGCAAAACTATTTCGTAGCACATATTATTTATATTAATATTACTTTGTTTAGAAACTAGATTCGAGTGAAACAAATTTCCAAAAAGTTAATAATTATCTCGAAAGATAATTTATATTCATAAGTTTTTATTAAAGAATGAAATCATATAAAGATGTTGGTTAGACCATAGATGGTTTATTGAACGTGAGTTAGAAATTCATGGCATGAAGGTGATGTACCTTAGAGTAAGTAATTGCATCTGGCGTGTTTACTTGTTGGTGTAAACGGAAAATATAGATGAGATGGGAGGAATACCTATTTTACTGCTATAACATTTATATAAAAATCTTAACTTTTCAAAGAATCAATGTTATCAAATTTATCATGCGCTTAATTTCGAATTTATAGTAAAAATGATACTTTGTTTATGCAATGTCAATAAATTATTATCCTTTTTTATTTTTGCTATGTTTTATTTATTACTTTATTAAGCATTTTATTTACAATCAATGCTTTAAATCCAACATTATTTTAATCATGTTTGAATAATTAAATAATAATTCTGGATTATGGATTGGAGTGTTTAAAGGTGTTCATTAAATTTTTTTTCTGGTTCTTCGATTCGATTTTTTCTTTTCATTGTTTAAAGTACTTAATATAAACTTGGGCATCAGTCCTAAATTTCAATATCTTCAAATTTTTTGATTATTCTAAATATGAATACCTGGACACTTTTGAAAGATCCTAGTTCTTCGTTGATCTTGTCTAATTTCTAAAGAACATATGTATTATGATAGGCAGTTTTGATGAGGGTATTGATACTGGAATCTACGTAGGTCAAAGAAATAAATGTTACTGAAATATCCGCTTGCGTGATTGTGTTGTTAAAACATTAAAATACCCGCATGTATTAGCTTCCGTTATAACTGCTTTATAAAAGTATTACTTTAGATTAAGCACTAAAGAATTGGTGGTGAACGTCGTAATTAAAAATGTCCAGTATAAGCACCAACTTTTATTCTTTCGAGGCGGTTTTTTAACGTGCCCTATAAATATGGCCATTTCTGTAAGGCTTTACAGAACGTCCTAAATATCTTGATCCCTCTATGCTTCGTCAAGTAGGTATGTATTGCAGAATTTCAATTAATAATTTACCAATCTACTATTACAATACAGTACAAATACTTCTGCAATAAACCTTATTGTTATAGTTTTTTCAATAACCGTTTTCTACCCGAGTGTACAAATGCGAAAGTTCGGGGAGGTTATGTTGAAATAATGACGTCACATTTTCAAATATTAATGCTGAAAGAAAATCATTGTATATAGATAATTGTAACGTCTTAAGAATTTGAAGTACAAAATTCATCAACAAAATTTTATACAATTCTCATTAATATATAAAAACCCAAGATGCACAGTCTCGAATAAAAGTAACGCTCAAAACCGTCCCCAAAAATTCACCGATATACCTAAGTAGCTATAGTTACACTATATACTTATGTTTTTGTAAATTCAACCTTACGAGCAGTGTACAAAAATGCAAAGACACGAGTGACGAGAGACTATTTGAAATGAGCTCAAAATTCTCAATTGTGCACTCATTTTATGCGGACGGGTTTGAGACGTTGACTGTGCATCTTGGGTTTTTATATATCAATGACAATTCTACATTAGTTGAAAATAAATTTAAATGTTTTAGTTTTTATACGCACGCATTATATCTTTATACAACCACTGTTCAAGAATTTTACGTATTTTCTTATACGGTATTTGCTTGCAATGAAAAATAAAATAATTTTTTTTTTTGACAACATTTTAAAGTAATCAGACGTCATTTATACGTAAGAAATTTAAAAATCGCATATCAATCAAAATTAGTACTAAGATTTATTTCCAGAGAAAAATCTAGGTATATGAGGATTTTCAATCAACAAAGATTTTTTTATTGCAAGCGAATATAACCTTTTGTAACATAGATCTCACCGCGAAAGAGCACTCATCCAAAAGCAGGGTTAAATCTATTTAAATATATAAATATTGCTTCAATTACTAGTGTTAACTCAGGGGAAGAATTCAGTAAATTTAATGTTGACAAATACTTATAGTCGAATAAGGAGTGTTGGGGTAATCATACTTCCATATATGCGAGTATCGCCAAGAAGTTTTGTCTATGGTCAAGATAAAGGCAGTACGATAATTGGAGCCGTAGTCTTTACACGCATTAAAGGAACTTAGAAAGGCTAATTTTAATTTATCATTGGAATGATAAAGGTGTGCGCCTTTACATTTATTTTGAGGTTTGTTTTTAGTACGACAAGAAGACGATACTTCTATCTTGTCTATAAAACATGTTCCTCGTAATTTATGATATTTTATTGTTTATGAAAATCTATGGACCAAAACGCATTCATAGGTCGAAAAAAAAAACGGAATTTATTTCTTTGATATTTTGATTTTTAGAAGCATTTGGGTAACTTTTAATGTTAATTTCAGGTGAAATGCCCCTTTAGTAGTGGCATTCTAGCAATCTATTAATACCTTTATTTGATTCATTTCCGTAGACACCTTTCTGGCTGATGTTATTCGTTACATCAACACTCCATAAAATGGAATTACAGTAGTAAATTATTTCCAGAATTAGAGTTGTCATTTTTTATTATTATATATATCTACTTTTTACAGATCCTGAATTGGAGTTTGGTATATAATTATGTATTTATTTAGTACAAAATCAAACTATTTGTTTTCATTCATTAAAAATACATATATAAATCATGATTTAAGATATTTGTCTCACTTCAAAAATAAATTTACTGAATTTTGTTCCCCGAAAACAAGTCTAGATTTTAGCTTAGATATTTTAGTGATTATAGTATGTAATTTTAATAAGGAATATGGTGCACTGTCCAATCTGTTGATTCTATTAACGTGAGCAAAGACCTGAAAATGAATTTGTCTCATGTATGTATTAAATATAGCAGTTATTTGTGATTAAATGAAAAAAAAAAATATTGATTGAATTATATTTATATGTATATTTTTTTAGTGACAACTTTGTAAGCGTATTGAACAGTGGACTAAAGTGAAGCGTCACGTTGGTCGGTGACGCACTGAATCGTGTACTCTCTACTCCTTATTACGTATTATAATGATAAAATAATGTTATTTATGTTTTATACATAGTCAATGTAGTATTGCAGGTGTAGTATAGAGCAATTTTTTTTTTAATTTTAATTTTACATTACATAATTTGTTATTATTCCAGTTTTTCAAATGTTATAATGAATACGGTGTCTATTTAAAACTTACGCTGCCAACAATCTGTTGACATCATAATGTCTACATTCGATTGTATGGAACTTAAACCCTTACGCTATTATTACAAAAAAAGTTAAATACGTATTGAATAATTGCTTTAAAAAAGTTTCGAATTAAACGCACCGCGCTCGTCCGAGGCAAGTCCGCGTTATCCTTTTACATAAGTCTAACCTAACGTAACCAAAGCGAGACATAAGAGCAAGATGGCGAACAATCAGCGACCGCTGTGCATTTAATTCGAAACCTTTTTAAAGCAAGTCTTTAATACGTATTTAACTTTTTTGTAATAGCACCGTTATGGTTTTGGAGAGTCCAAGAGTTTATATACATGTATTTATCTATAAGCTTTCACTTCTATCCTTCTTTTTATCAGCACACACCCACTTTTTTATTTGTTCATTATGTACCTACTAATTTCTGGAATTTCTTGTGTAAGGTGAAAACATTCTAAAATGAAAATATGTTGAATTTAAGGTTGACCCAATAGTAATGTTACATCTCTGGAGTAATTTGTACGATAATATAAAAATCTACTTACCAATAACTTTAGTTTACTGAAATAACATGCTTTTATGGGCATATTTATAATATAATATCTAAAATTGCTTTAATGGACAGTGCACCAATCCTCAATTGTATTTTGCCAATCTTCACAGTCATTTAAATGACAATCTGCCATTTTTTACATACCCATAGATTTTAATAAGTGTAATAAATGTATGTGTAACAAATGTCTTTTATTTCTTACTAGCTGTGGCAGCGACTTCCTGAAACCCTATGTAAAAAAACAGCGGCTTAACATTAATATTAAGCGGCTTATGTAAAAAAAAAGATGGCTTAATACAAAGCCATCTGAATACGTCAAGTCCATTTACTTATCTACTTTTCATCTCGTCACTAAAAGTACAAAAAAAAATTATAGACCAAACTGATTTTAATGAAACAAAAACTAAACGTTACTGGAAGATAAGCTTTATGATTGTCTAATGTTTTATCATGAACGCAGTATTTTAAGACATACAGGAATTTCTAAAATTGATTGAAATGTATTTTATTACATATTCCTAGACACCTGCAACATTTTTTTTTATAAAAATATAAAACCTCAGATAGACAATCTTATTGTATGTATAGATTTAACTAGCGGTCTCGGCGGAAGTAGTCCCGTGCTGATGATTTAAAAAATCCTAGAATTAGACCACAGTGCCACCTACCGGATCCAATTATGTACCTAGACCTTTCTCATTAAACACTTTATCTACTGATGCAAACCGTATAGAAATCCGTTCAGTAGTTTTAGAGTTTATCAAATACTTACATACCATGAAGAAAAAAGAATTTAATTGGAACACTTTACTGCAGTTTAAGTACACAAATAACTTATTTTTCATCGAGTTATCGTTGTCTTAGTAATCCGGTGAAGCTGTGAATATATCAGCTCGTCCGCGTCAGGCCAATAGAAAAAAAAAGATTTGTAATTTTTATGCGAGTTATTATTTAAGTGTTATTAGCAAATTTATTTTAAATAATAAATAATAACAAATAAAATTAATGCAATTAATTAAATGCAATAATAATGAATCCGGGAGGTTTTTTTCAATAATTATTCTCTCCGTTTTTACTATCGGTGTATGCAAGTTACAATCCGAAGAAAAGTGCTTAGTGAAGCCTTGCTTAACTAGTAATAAAGGCAGTAAAATAAAGTACTAACCTTAATACACCAAAAAATATATTACCAAATATGTGATAATAATCATCATCAACCTGTAAGAGATCCACTGCAGGGTCATAAGCCTCTTCCTGAAGCAAGGCATGGGCGTAATCACCACGTAAGCCCACGACGTATTGGCGATTTCAGACTCTGAGAAATCCACAGTTCTATATTTTTCCCACATACAGTAGTAACTACAAGAAGATTTCTCAGGGTCAGGTTTCCTCACGATGTTCTCCTTCACCGTCAGCCGATAGTGTTACCTATTTAAATTAGTAAATGTACGCGAATTCCGAAAAATTCGTTGGTACATGCCGGGATTCGAACCTGCGGACATCGAAATAACAGGCCACCGGTCAAACCACTAGACCATCACGACTTTCGTGATAATCTATACAACTAAGCTCAAAAATAATCTTTTAGGAAACTCATAAATCTTAGTTTTCTTTTTCACAATTCGATACTGTTACCACTTTTTGAAAACAGAGTATTTTTGAGGTATGGCATTATTTATTGAAGATATGAAATTATGTTCTTATATGTAAAGTAAATCTTTACAGGAAACATTAATCTATAAAATAAATTGTTAGAGGCATGCCGTTGTGCACGCATCACTACTGGTATTTTCTTTGAATATTTTTTGTTAGTTTATTTTTTTTTTTGTATCTATGTCTTATCTGAAAATAATATCAGGATATTTTCATTTTATATAAACTTATAAATAAAAATAACATAATAACTTA
This sequence comes from Antheraea yamamai, assembly GCA_036509395.1. Classification (NCBI taxonomy): domain Eukaryota; kingdom Metazoa; phylum Arthropoda; class Insecta; order Lepidoptera; family Saturniidae; genus Antheraea; species Antheraea yamamai. The sequence goes on along the minus strand of AP028449.1, from coordinate 11,129,306 downwards.
ATAGATAAAAACTTAAAAAATAAATCCGTACGTAAGATTCACCAGTTAACTGATATTGCCACTGCTAGGTTAGTCTAGTTCGCCTACTTCCATAGCTTAATGTGTTATGGCATTCTGTTGTGGGGGACAGCAGCTGAGGTAGACACCATATTTTTATTACAAAAACGGGCAGTTCGAGCAAGTATTCCAAGTTCAAGGAATACGGTATCTTAACTCTGCCCTCCCAATACATTCTTGACAATTTAATGTATGTCCGTAAGAACCTTGAAAAGCTAGATTTCGTAAAAAACCGGCAGAATCTAAATATTAGAAACTGTGACAAACTGGTTGTCCCATATTTTAGACTTAGTAAAACCAGTAACAGTTTTTTGGGAAATAGTGTTAGATTTTACAACAACGTCCCAAAGGATATTACCGATTTGCCGGATTGCGAATTTAAGCGCCATGTCAAGCGGGTTTGGAGTCAAAAGGCTATTATAGAGTCGATCAATATGTGAACGATGGTTATGTCTGGAATTGACTCATCTCTGTGCATCCATTAAAAACGTTTGTGACATGTACCTAATTTATTCAAAATCTATACATATAATAAAAATGAAGTGTCTGTATGGAATATCAAAATATATTTTTTTCACTGATTGGGTACGAAAGTATACAAGCTGCTTGGAGACGCCAGCAGCCTAATACCGGCGGATAATCGTCGTCACAATGACGATGGGAAAATAGCGAAGGGAAGGAAGCGGGAAGTCGTGCACTGACCTGGTGTTCTCCTGAACGTAATCCAGCATCCACGACCGCGTACAGCCGCCCAGAGTCACTCCAGCAGCACACTGCGTTCACCTTCACTAGAGTCACTAAGTCTGGTATATGTAACCGTCGTCTCCACCGTGCGGACGCGGTGCGAATATATTATAGGATTTCACCTATAACGGCGCGATAATATCCCCTGACTTCTTCAATAGAATCAGGAGCGCGGGATGCGAAACAAAGCGAAAAAAATATATGTGTCACGTCAGCGCGATAGACGTTGCGAGAAGGTAAGTCGCGGCGACCATTCATGCACGACAGGTAAAAGGGTGGGATGTTAGGAGTTGTTGCGAGTTATAAACTAGATGGCGTTACCATTTCCAGCCGCCCTTAAAGGGTCACCTTTAACAAACTATCATAATAATAAGAGGGAATAAAGAAATATAAGCGGGAGATTAAATAGCGGTTTGCGAATGAGATATATACAACATACATAAAATATATAGAATAAGTAAACAATAAAGAGACACTATACGTAATGGTCAAATTAATTGCGCAAGCTATTGGGTAGGAAGAGGGCAAAGACGGACAACAGGACGTAGATATGTCGACCCCTTTGCAGTCTTTACCGTGGCGACACGTATAATGCCATCCTTCGCTGGATGTACTTTTTCCACAACAGCTAGCGGCCAAGATAATGGAGGCGAATTGTCGGTGACTATGACTACTACAGTTCCGACAGCGATGGGTGTTGATGGTGTATTCCACTTTTGCCTAACTTGCAAGCTATGTAAATACTCGATATTCCATCGCTTCCAGAAAGACTGAACTAATTTATCTAGCAAAGAATGCCTATGAAGTAGAGACACATTATCAGACTCTACTTCAGGCGCGGGTAATGAATATAAAGGCGCGGTATGTAAGAAGTGTGCAGGTGTGAGAGCACTGGGCTCCGCGGGATCTGAGCTAAGCTTGGTGAGAGGACGAGAATTTAACAAACACTCTCATTTGCACAAGAACCGTAGTGAGTTCTTCGTATGACAGTAATTGTTGTCCTATCACTCTAAACAGGTGGGATTTGATTACCTTCACCATGCTTTCCCAGCATCCTCCGAAATGACCTGAGGCGGGACAGTTAAATTTCCAATTTATGCGGTTTTGAGTAAGTTCCTCTTCGAGCCGATGTCGATAATCTTTGTTGAGAAAACGATAGAGCTCCCTTAAATAAGTATTTGCACCTACAAAGTTGGTCCCGTTATCCGAGTACATACATTGAACGGGGCCACGACGCGATAGAAATCTCTTTAAAGCAGCCAAGAAACTAGGAGTGCTAAGATCTGTAGCTACCTCAATATGTGTAGCGCGGGTTGTTAAGCATGTGAAGACGCATATATAAGCCCTTTCGCCCTTAACACCTCTTCGCCGCACTGGAGTGTATGCAATTGGGCCGGCATAATCGCAACCCGTATGTGTGAAAGCCTTTATCACTGGTCGAGTGCGGCTGTCAGGTAGATCAGCCATAAGCGGGTAAGTTGCTCGCGGTTTCATTTTAAAACATCTATTACACATATGTATTCTCCGTCGAATAATACGACGCGCTGACTTGATCCAGAATTTTTGTCTAAGCAGAGACATTAAAAGTTCAGGACCAGCGTGTAGGTTGACCCTGTGATAATGGTCGACTAATAAGTTAACGATATGATCATGACTCGGTAAGACTGCAGGGTGTTTATTTGTATATTCCAGCACAGAATTACATAAACGACCACCAACTCTAATTGTTCCGTTTTGTAAGAACGGTCTTAGTTTGTTGAAGGCACGTGAACAAGGTTTCCCTTTGTCTAAATTAACGATTTCATCAGCAAAATATTTACGTTGTAATATTTGCAATAATTTATTTTCCGCTAATTCTAAATCGCTCGGCATAACAATTAAGGATTCACGGCGCGGTAATAAACGTGCAAATCTGCAAACGTACACTACAATTCGTAGCAGCTTACTCCAAGAAGATATGCGAAGCGCGAGTTCATAAATTACAAAATCTTGCGGTGAAGCGGATATCGGATAAGCCAGTAATTTTTGTTCTGGTATATCATCAGGTACGACAATATCTCCAGTATTAATGGGCCACTGCGAGGGTTGTCTAGACAACCACGAAGGGCCGCGAAACCAAAGAGGATGTACGATTAATTTATGTGGAGTTAAACCACGGGACAAACAATCCGCGGGATTCTCAGCCCCGGATACGTGGTAGAAATTCTCTACTGGGATATTTTCTGCCACCTTAACGACGCGGTTGGCAACAAAGGTTTGCCAGCGGTGTAGAGAACTCTTGATTCAGTAAAGTGCGACTTTAGAATCAACAAAGGCGTAAATATTTGACAGCAAGGTGCTGTAATTATTTATGACAACACACATTAATTTAGAAAGCAGAACTGCTGCGCAGAGCTCCAGCCTTGCAATTGTGTGTGGTGTAGTGGGCGCGACTTTAGATTTAGCGCAAATTATTTGCACTGTTATTCCATTTACAGAACTCACATGCAGGTATACTACCCCTCCATAGGCGCGCTCACTAGCATCCGAGAAGCCGACTAAAGAGGCGATACAATTGTCAACAATATCTAGATGTCTTGGGATGCGGAGTTCGTTCAGTGCTGGCAATTCAGCACAGAACTGGTACCAAAGCTTAGTAATATCTGGAGGTGGAATTTCATCCCAGTCTAATCTCAACTGCCAGAGATGTTTTATTAAAAGTTTTGCGTACAGGACAGTAGGAGCGATGAAACCCATGATATCCCACAGCCTTGCGATCGTGGATAATATAAAACGCTTAGTACACTTTTCTTCTAGCGGCGACAATTTAAAGTAAAATTCATCTGTCTGTGTCGACCAATACAAGCCTAAGATCTTATGTTGCATATTTTTATCAAATTCTACTCCCGAGTGAAGTGTATGTGATTGGGGTATAGCCTCAAGAACATCGCGTGAATTACTGTTCCACTTGACCAAGTCCCATTGGGCTCCCTTGAACAAGTCTATAAGCTCTCCACTAATCAACTTAGCTTGACTTGTATCAGCTATGGAAAATGCAATGTCATCCATATAGAGAGACGAAGAAACAATTTGACTCGCGCGTGGGTATTTGTGGCCATCGTCAGTAATCAGTTGTTTTACTGTACGGAGCGCATGGTATGGACTCGATCTCAAGCCAAAACAGACGCGGTTAAACCGGTAAAGCAATAGCGGGTCTCGGGGGCTGAACCGATAGTAAATCTGCTGATACCGTCGATCCTCTTCCCGCATGACAATCTGCAAAAACATTTGGCGGCAATCTGCAGTCATTGCGATTAAATATAGACGGAAATTTAACAGAATGTTCATAAGATCACCCTGTAGATTTGGACCACTGTGTAGAATATCATTAAGAGATACCTTGGTAGTGGTTTTACAACTACCATCAAGAACAGGGCGTAGCGGTTTATCGTGTCTGAGGACTCCGTGATGCGGGATTGTGTAACAAGGTAATACTGAGTCGTCAGTAGGCGCGGGAGACAAGTAACCTTTATTTAGAAAGTCCTTAATAGCATCATCATAAGCCATTCGCAAGCTTGGAGATGCTTCGAGTTTACGTTCCAAGCACATAAAGCGCTTGCGAGCTAATTCGTACGAATCACCTAATGAATAAATGTCTCCATGAAACGGTAGTGCAACAATATATCGGCCACTAATGCTATCTCTTTCAGTGGTCTTGCGATAAAATTCTTCACATTCAATATCTTCAGGACAATGAATCGGCGGGCCGGGAACTTCTTCAAGTTCCCAGAATTTTTCCATGAGTACTTCAATAGGCTCGACGACTGTGGTACAGCATGAAGTAAAAAGTGACGGCTGCGCGTTTGTCGTGGGTACAGTACCCATGATTACGTAGCCGAGTACAGTTTCGACTGCGAGCGGTAACCACGGATCGCCCCTTATCACGCGCGGGAGTAATAAATGCGGAACTAAAGATGCGCCTAACAAAACATCAATTTTGTTAGGCGTTGCAAACATATCGTCTGCTAGCGGTAAATTATTTAGATATTGCAGTGAATCTTTATCAACAAGTGCGGTAGGTAAGCAATCCGTAATTGTATTTACTATTAAACAATTCACCTCATAGTTAACGTTGGGGTTATATCGAGAGAAGAGCTTGACATTTGCTGTGCGGTTTATAATAACCACGGGCCTAACTTCATGACAAAATATGCCTAACCATTTACAGCACTCTTTACTTATAAAATTACTTTGTGAAGCAGTGTCAAGTAAGACTCGCAATACGCGTTTGTTATTGTGATTATCATAAACAAAAACTTGAGCGGTAGCCAATAACACCGTACTATTCGTAGTACATTGCGCGGTAGGATAACGAGAACTGTGTTGTAATGTCGCCCGCGAAGTGGCAATGGACGTTGAACACACAACGCTACGTCCGCGGACGGCACATTAGCATGTAATACGGCCGGCTTCGATGCGCGTGAGTCATGTGACGCTCCGGGCGCCGATGGCTTGTTGCTTATGCCTGCCGTCTCGACAGTGGTGGGTAAGTGGTTCGATTCTCGGTTGTGCAAATTTTGATTAAAACAAAGCATGGAGTGATGATTTAATTTACATCGACGGCAACTTGTATTGGAACGGCACGATGAAACTGTGTGTTTAATGCTGGTACAATTGACACAAGCACCCAATTCTTTTACTGTTTTAAATCGATCCTTGGGCTGCATTCTATTAAAGTCAGGGCATTTAAATAAATGAAAATGCGTGATGTTTGTACACAAACATTTATAAGAATTATCTTCGCGCGTATTTAAATATGTTTGATATTTTGGCGGAGAGGGATACTTATTAATAGTGCGGGTACGTTCAGTAGCCTTTTTCGGACTAACTGAAGGCACGGGGTTTGATATAATTGTGGTTCGTTGCAGCATTTTAGAACGATTTTTAATTAATTGTACTAAACTGTCGAATGTAGGTATTTTTGAGGGGTCACTATTCGACATCTCGAAAGTGCGTATTGTATCCGTATCTAATTTTTTAAGAGCAATATGTAAGACAAATAAGTCACAAAGGTCGTTTAATTTTAAATTTTTAAGCGCCTGGACAGCATTAACGTATTGATCAATAAATAAATCAAAATTAGTAGCGGACGCGTTAGATATAGGTTTAAAATCCAACATTTGATTCATGTACGTTGACGCGTACATTCGCTTATCTTCGTAGCGATCTATCAACGTTTTAAAAATTAATACATAATTTTCTGAGCAAGGGTAATGCCCGCACAGGCGGACTGAGCATTACCTGATAACTCGCCCAATAAATAGTATAATTTGTCTGCGTCTGTGAGCGATGGATTATCGTGTATAGTGGATTTAAAGCTTGCGTAGAACAACGGCCATGAGCGAAAATCACCATCAAACGACAACAATTCAATAGGCGGCAGAGAAGGTCTACTTTTTTGCGGTACGTCGTCGTTTTGTGTTTGTTTGCAACTTGTATATTCAGTGATTAGCCGTTTGACTCGACTATACAATTGCTCAAACGCTATCAGAGGTTTGTAATCTGGACCTGCCTTCGGCTTAACCGTTAATAACCGTTTGTTATATGAGTCTAGAACAGTTAAAAACTCGGTGCGAAGTGATTCAATATTACTACTAGCATCTAAAAACGTATTAATATCCCTGTCTTTATTCTTTATGTCGACTCCTATAATTTTTGCTGAGTCGTAAACATATTGAAAATATTCAAAAATGGCACTACGTTTCCCTTCGAGCATTGACAAGGAAACGTCGCCTTCTATTTCAACCATTGTTATATGTAACTAATTACAGGTGCAATATTTAATTTTATTGTAACAAATAGCTTGACCTTGAGTTTGTTTCAATGTGAGAAACGCGATGCAGCGGTTACGTGAGCGCGGGCGCACGCTGCAAACGTTAAGGAATGCGGGTGAATTAAATAACAAAGTAACGAATAAAATGGGAAATATACTACAAATATTATGCGGGATGTAATTACTGCTAAGCGGATTTTAAAACTAAGCGGGTGGGGTAAAATAAACTAAATATGTAGGTTTTATAGCGATAAATACTTAAATACGCTTATTAATATGTTATTAATAAGGGTACTGGTAACAAATCTGCGAATCGAAGGACCAAAAGAATGTGGAGACGCCAACAGCCTAATACCGGCGGATAATCGTCGTCACAATGACGATGGGAAAATAGCGAAGGGAAGGAAGCGGGAAGTCGTGCACTGACCTGGTGTTCTCCTGAACGTAATCCAGCATCCACGACCGTGTACAGCTGCCCAGAGTCACTCCAGCAGCACACTGCGTTCACCTTCACTAGAGTCACCAAGTCTGGTATATGTAACCGTCGTCTCCACCGTGCGGACGCGGTGCGAATATATTATAGGATTTCACCTATAACGGCGCGATAATATCCCCTGACTTCTTCAATAGAATCAGGAGCGCGGGATGCGAAACAAAGCGAAGAAAATATATGTGTCACGTCAGCGCGATAGACGTTGCGAGAAGGTAAGTCGCGGCGACCATTCATGCACGACAGGTAAAAAGGTGGGATGTTAGGAGTTGTTGCGAGTTATAAACTAGATGGCGTTACCACTGCTGATAACAAAAATACAATTTTTAAAAATTTTGTCGGTCTGTCTGTTTGTTCCGGGTAATCTCCGAAACGGCTGGACCGATTTTGACGGGACTTTCACTGGCAGATAGAGGACCTTATGAAAAGTAATTTAATTTATTTGAATTTAGACTAGCTGTTAACCGTGGCTTCACCCGCTGTGCTATCACCAAAACGGTTAGACCGATTTTCACGGTAAATCACTTTCACTGGTAGATAGCAAACCTTATAAAAAGTAATTGATGTTATTCTATTTTAGACTAGCTGTTACCCGCGACTTTGTCTGCATGAAATTTAGCAAGATTTCAACTCATTTTTTATTTTTAATAAGAGAAATAATTATCAGCTTATTGTTTACAATTCAACATTATAATTATTAATAACATTAACGATATAGAGTTCATCCTAATAAGATCTTAGATTATAAACGTATAACGTAAAGAGTTCCATAATACAATTTCTTGCGGAACAGACAAGCGTTTATTTTTTGTATAGTCACAAAATTTAATTATAATAATGCCAACGTATATTAAATGTAATGTAAATCTTTATAATAATATTTTAAGTTATTGTTTCATTAGTTCCTTATACAGTGTAAGTGAGCACTGAGGTAGTGGTATATGTTATATGGTGGGTTAAGGTTCCAAATATGTTGCTGATGACAAACCTCATTTGGCACACTCTTTGTATATGCATACGTTACATGTTACTTTTAGTGGCGTGCGCGTCGTACTTATAATTGTCTTTAATGAGCGTTTCTGTAATTGTACATAGTCTAACAATTTTATAATTCTTTAATACAATTTAAAAAAAACGCGTGCGGAGCTGCGGGTACAGCTAGTATTATATATGTTTATTAAAAAGATAAAACAGATCGAGTTTCTTGCCGGTTCTTCTCGATGACTGGCTTGTTTTCCGAACCGGTGGTAGTTTTGACGTTCATAAGTACCTTCTTAGGGCCTAAATTGAATAGTGTTTTTGATTTTGAAAAGTTTTAAGAAACTACGATTTTTGTATAGGCTACAAAAGACTAAACATTTTTGCGGTTTTTTTTTTTGGTTTTCTGCTGTACATCAGAGGAAACACAAAGTCATAGATATTGGCTAGTAAAATATACCTTTTTACCTTCCACATTTATTTTTAATTTTTTTTAGACTAGTGTGCCCGGCAGACGTTGTCCCGCCCTGATAAATTATATACCAAAACGTTCCTCATGACTCACTTTATCCACTGGTGAAAACCGCTTGAAAATCCGTTCAGTAGTTTTTGAGTTTATCGCGAACAGACAGACAGACAGACGCGGTAGGGGACTTTGTTTTATACTATTAAATTTATTTTAGATATTAAAACAAACATACATATTAAGACTTGTAATTTGCAAACTATTATTATTATAAGTATGCAATTGGTTTACAATATAATTTTACAAACTTTGTATAACATCTAAGATGTGTTATAACCTAGCTTTATTCTATAACTAGCGGGCCCGGCAGACGTTGTCCCACCCTGATTATAAAAAAATCCTTGACATATTACATATCAAAACGTTCCTCATGAATCACTTTATCCACTGGTGAAAACCGCATAAAAATCCGTTCAGTACTTTTTGAGTTTATCGCGAACAGACAGACAGACAGACGCGGTTGGGGACTTTGTTTTATACTATGTAATGATATTAGACAGATTTGAAAAGTACAATACTAGACATTATTAAATGTCACAATTTACTTTTTTATGTGTATTCATGCAAATCACTTTATGTTCTTAAAAGTTTTTTATTCACAATAGGTTATGGCTAATAAACAGGAATGTCAAAATTTTACCTTTTCTGTTTGATTCCACAAAATCATAAAACAAGTTGCCATAGAATTGTTACTATATTACTAAATAAAGAAATAACAGTGTCATACATAGAAATAATTATTTACCACTTGAACATGACAATAGGTGACGTCACCGAGTTTTGCATTGCTAAATGTTAGGTTGTGGTAATTAGTGTTGCAGTAATATAATGCATTTTCAGTTCACAATTGAAGATATTACTCTGTTACTCATGTCTCTTGACGGTCAGTGTTATTACAAAGTGTGAACAAGCAAAGCTTATACAACAACTAACTGGAGTGAAAGGGAAAGCACATCACTAACATCGCTCACACTCAAAGTCACGATATGATCAAATAATATTCATTTCATTATCATATCACTTTTATAAATTTCAATTTGACAGAAAACAGCAAATTAACCAACAGTATTGTTCATTAACCGTTCGACTGATTTTCTAAGACACAGATCTCAAAATGGCTGACCATGGTTTTGAATATCTAGCCTTTTTTAAAAATTACAATGTTTTATTATATAATTTGTTATAGTTAACGTTTTTCAAATTTTGTAATAAATATGGTATTTTTTTTACTTACACTGTTAACAGTCTGTCACCATAAGTGCATCATAAGGTTTTCATTAATTTAATGATAAACAATTAATCATTGTCTTATATAACAAATGGTAAAATACAATACAGTTAGAAATACAGAACAATATGTTGATTTTTTTGTATATCCTAACTTACATACTAAATATCTTTTTACATAATGTTTTTTTATAAAGGATGTCCTAACAATTTAATTTCACTTTTTACTTCGTCAAAAAGATCTTTGTAGTCCTCGTGCTCTTTCACAAGCACCATGATGCAACCTCTCATAGTGCCCATGGCCGAACCAATGTCCTTTCGGCTGGGAGTGTAGCAGTATGGTAAATCTTTTTCCTCGCACACAGCTGGTAAGTGGCACATTATTTCTATGGGTGAGATGTCGCCAGCAAAGAACACGATCCTGGAATTTTTATAATTCAAATATTGAAATTCAATTATTAGAAAAAAAAAATTAAAGGTTAATCTTAATGTAATAGCCATTTGATTTATTGAACAACAAGTATTTATTTTAAAAATTAAGATTGTTCTTTTTTTCTCGAACCGACTATGTTATTGACCTGGCAAGGTCTTTACAGCTTCACCCTTGTTGTTATAATGTTGAATTTTTTATAGTAATCATTTATAACATATACCTCATTGAATGCCTTATTTAAATAAATTTAAAATGTAGCATCATTTGAATACTTTCATGAGCCAGTGCATATAAAAGTAGCTTCTACCTGCGACTTCGTCTGTGTGAATTTTGAGCTAACACCAAAAAACCCCGATTTTGAAACACTCTTCATTAGTGCTCCGCTCCTATTGGTTTTAGCATGATAGACATAACCTATAGCCTGCCTCGATAAATGAACTATATAATACTGAAATAATATTTCAAATCGGACTAGTAGTTCCTGAGATTAGAGCGTTCAAGCAAACAAACTCTTCAGCTTTATAATATATATATAATAATATAATAGCGTTTATCATTGCCGAAGTTATCAAATCTATTAAAACTAGATAATTAAAAACTCTACAAAATAACAGATTAAAACAACCTTCTGATATTGACTCCTATAATAAAGGATTTCAATCACAGGTATTCTAAAAACACATTGCATATACATAACCTAAAATTTGAATAATGCTTAAAACTCACCCTTTCTCTCCGAGGCGCAATTGCTTCTGTACTATTTTTAATCCATTTCTAATATAATTCTTATGACTACTTGATTTCTTGATGAGTTTATAAATCTTTTTACTGAGTTTTTTTGAAGCCATCGGTTTTGCAATTACACTACAGTTATTTACTTTATCGTCATAGGACAGCGGTTCGGTTTTGACACTAACGTCCGCTGGATCTTCTTGTTGTTCCACTGGTTCTTGTTTAACTTTTCCCATTATTAATAATTAATAGAGAAATAAAAACAAGTGCACGTGTTTACGTTTAGTATTTTACGAGTGTATCTGTGTGTTGGTTGAGTGCTTACGAAATGTTACTTGTACGACTAATAGTCTGTGCGAAATGTGCCATAGCATAGCCACAGATTAAATTATATACAGACTATCTATTTAGTAACGGTAGTGCGTCACTAAAGAATTCAGCTTTTTACTTATAATGTTCTTGATATAATCTATTAAAATAGGTATAGTGTCGGTCATTCAATTAAGATTAATAGCAGTAATTCAATCTGTTCTTATCGTCATTTATTGAATAATAGATATGTAATAGCAAGAAATCATGACAAAGTTATATCTTTTATATTATTCTACATAATACCAGGACGCTATTCAGAAATGCGTTCTAATATGCAAAACAATTAGATATGCATAAAATATTCAAATAATTTGTAATTCATGATTACATCCTTACTAATATTATAAATGAGAATAGAGGATTGATTGTTTTATCTGCAGAGTTTCATCATCTTCGAATTTTGTACAATAACGCATTTGCAAGGAAAATTAATTCTATCTCTCGGGATTTATTCCTTTTTTTCTGGATAAAAAGTTGTCCTATGTCTTTCTCTTGTACCCCTGACAACGTGCATCCAAAACTTTATAGTAATTTGTGGAGTAGTTAAAGCGTGAAAGCATACAAATAAACTTACATTTACAGAGGTTTGATTTTAAGACATTTTAAAACACTATACTTTCATTTTTAGCATTATTAAACATGATGGATTTATTAACTTTAAATAAGTATGTACCAGTTAGCACAACAGTAATGCCATGTATTAATACTTCCCCAATCAAATTTAGTTTTCATTCCTAAGTTCTAGTGTATAGCAAGATATGGCAAGATGAGAAACTATGGCATTCTTAAGGTTATTTCCGAGCAACTGAGCGTTATAAGTGCTCGTCTGGTAAGTCTGGTGAAGATGTGAAGGTTCGTTACGCAAATAGTGTTAGTCATTTCGAAAAAAAAAACTATATAGCACAATCAAGGAATTTAAAAGTAAGCTTGTTTACTTATAAATTTGTGATCACCGGTTAATGTATGTGTGACACCTATAGATGTCACTAGTTGTTACGTTGGCGATTGACATTGATGAGGTGATTAAGTGCGGGTATGAGGAAAAAGGGATAAATAGAACGAACGTTGGATGAGACGTCGAAAGCGAAGGTTTAATTGTTTTGTGCACTGTAATAATAAAATGGTAATAATAAAATCGAATATATTATTGGATCATATTCGAAACGGGTTTACGGAAACGCCCTTAAGAGGTAGTTTGATATTTCTTTATGCGTAACGGAGTGTGTTGAACAAAAACAATTTTCGGCATATTTGGAGCTGTTCCTCCGTCGGTGCTAACTGGAACGACGATCAGCGTCCACTGAGGCCATTAAGGTCTACATATGTAAGAATCTTCAAACTCATCTTCTTTGAAGTCGAACCGGCATCATTACAAATTCCTTGAACACAATACACTTGATAGCGTGTCCGAATAAATTGCACATTTTAAAGAACACACCACAATGTTTTGTATAAAAACTTATGACGATATTATGCACAAGCCCGAATATATTGTTGTATTTAGAGCGGCAAAAAAGATTGACGTGGCCTGTACTTAGCTCTTCCACTCGTTTTTTTTTCATGGTTATAATATATGTGATTCAGGGAATTAATTTTGGCAACACTTTTGTTGTCATGACAACCGCTATGTGTCAACAAATTTTGAATAATTTGTGTTTGCGCAAGTCGCAAGTTGATTGTAAAGGAATTATTTACGATGAAAACTATTATTTATTGATTTACAGGATAATCACGAAGATGGTGAGTTATACAATATATTTCACTAAGAATTACATGGTGATAGTTACCCAATTTTTACTCTCCATTTCAGGGCTTATTAAGTATTCTAAAGAAACTTCGCTCGAATCCCGACAAAGAGCTACGGTTGCTTCTTCTCGGTTTGGATAATGCTGGTAAAACCACACTGCTAAAGCAATTAGCTTCCGAAGACGTGAACCATGTCACTCCGACTGCTGGTTTCAACATAAAATCAGTATTATCAAATGGCTTCAAGTTAAATGTGTGGGACATAGGTGGGCAGAGAAAGATCAGGCCTTATTGGAGGAATTATTTTGAAAATACTGATATTTTGGCAAGTTTCTATCTATGTAATTGCAGTAGTGACTATTTGTGTAGTCCAACCAATGATCGATCCTCACAGAGGTGTTTATAGCATTTATATATCTATAAAAGAATTTAAACATTAGTTGGGTATATTTCTGATTATATTTGTGGTGTTCATTCTAAATATTAATATTTTATTATTGACATTTTATGTGTGAAAATTTAAAATCAATTTAGTGATTTACGAATTACCAATTTGCTGCATAGTGAGTTCAAAAAGCATGTCAAGGGAATTTTAATGTCTATAGGCTATTATAGGGTGGATTAATATGTGAATAAGAGTGAAGTCTGGAAACACCCCCTCTCTCTGTACATGTGTCGAAGATCACTGTAATTATTTTTGCAAAAATATGTATGATATAGATATAAATCATATATGTTGTTTCTTCTCTATGACTAGGTTGTTTTCTAATGCGCTGGTAGTTTTGATATTCATAAAACTACACTTTTCTGAAAGCCTGAATTGAATAAAGTATTTTTGATTATGAATGATATCACATAACTTATATTATTTTGGTAGAATATATTGGTAAGAGTTTCTTGGCAAATTCTAAATATTGTTAATTTCATATTTTGTTTTTAAAATTAAACTGTTCCTCATTATACAGTCATAAGAAAAGGGAGTGCACCTAAAATACAAATAGAAGGAAAGTCCAAAATCTGTAACTTGTACTTCTGGTGAAGTATGATTAATTTGTTTTTGAATCCAGTATAATTTTAGAACAGAAATTTTTGGGCAGATGAAAGAATTACTGCTCAATATAGCAGAACTATAGTTTTTATACTAATGGCTTTTTGTTTCAATACCTTAATGTAAACACTGTAATACTATGAGAAAGCTTTATCTGCTATAGCTTTACAGACTTTACCAGTTTATAGGTAAGGTATATCTATACTAATATTATAAAGAGGTAAAGTTTGTGACGTTGTGAAGTTGTAGGGGGTAATCTCAGGAAGTGCTAAAGCGATTTTGAAAATTCTTATACCAATAGAAAGCCACGTTATTTGTGAATGTCATAGGCTATATATCATCACACTAAGATCAATAGGAGCGGAGCAATAATGAAGAATGTTTTAAAATCCGTTTTTTTTCCCTTTGAGAGCTTCCGCTGCGTGGTAGTCCAAAATAACTATTCTATGTGTAGGAAGTCGTGGGCAGAAGCTGTTAATTAATTATATTATTATTATAATATTATAAAGAGGTAAAGTTCGTGAGGTTGTAGGTAATATCTGGGGAGTCGGAGACAAAATGGTCGAACGAAAATGTTTCTTATGATTGCTGCCTTGACAATGAGAGATATATGATTGAGTTCTAGGAAAAAATTGTAAGTCGTAAGCTCAGTTCTATGATTTTATATAATATTATAATAGAATCGTTTGTCTATTACAGATTTATGTTGTGGATTGCTCGGATCATCAAAGACTACAGGAAACAAGTCAGGAACTAGAGGATCTGCTTCAAGATGAAAAACTACAAGGAGTTCCGTTGCTGGTTTATGCAAATAAGCAGGATCTGGCTACAGGTAAAATAATGAAAATGTATTATTACTAAGTATAAAAGAAAATTGTTATGATCAAGTTGATAATGCCAACGAAATATTATGGAATAGCATGCAGAAACGATTTTTTAAAAATGTATGTATGTTTTATAACTGAAGTTGGTAACACTGTTGGATAACGATGAACAAAGGCACTGTGAGGAAATTATACATTCCACTGCATTCTTCATCTACTGTACGTAGGTTACTTTTGGCATTAGTTGGTAGTAATTAGTTACAAATTTTTAGTAGCATTCTTTTAAGTCAGTACTAATGTTACCCATAAAGTAACGCTTTGTTACGTTGTAAAGGTGCTTGAAGTGTAAATGGTCTTATAATTTTATGGCAGTTACCTGTATTTAACAGACTGTTGAACTTCCTCTTTCTGTCCCTGATTCTGCTCATTACCTTCGGCACCTTGATAATTTCAGCTAAACTAACTTTTATTATGTAATTAAAATATATCATAAAATTATACTTGTGGCGTTCCGCCCTTTCTTAATTTTAATATCATTAGTTATAAATATTAGCACATAAGGCAACATTGCAAATAAGGCACCCAAAGGACTTGTAACTGGGTGCCTAAAAATGTAAAAAAACCCACGCGCTACTCAGACATCTGTCACTATCACCCGGGACGCGTAGTCTGTACATAATGTAAGACGCTATATATTAAGACTATTTGTATAACAGTGTTTTATAACATGTACCAATGACATTTGCATAAAGGACAGCCAGCAGAACACTTTCTGTATTTCATTTTGTTCCACAACCAACACAAACCCTCGAGGCTACAAACGCCAAATACTAATACTACTTACATACCCAGACTTCACATGGGATTATTAACAAAGTATATGAGAGTAAATTTTGCCTTTACAGAATGTAATGAAATAAACCGAACAACTGAATGCCAGCTACTGAGATTTACTGTCTTTTATGTAATTCATTTGTTCACTATGGAAATGTTTAATGCATATTTCTCACTTCTTCCTATTATTCTTTAAATTTCTTCCTTCATACAAACCTTGTTCTGATAATTATAAATACAACTAAAAAGAATCACCTAAATAGCTGTAATCATTCTGTAGCAATGCACTTATGTATATTCAGCAATGGATTTTATTTATATAGATGTGTTGATTGGAGTAGATATATTCTCTTAATGCATACACCAGGTGTTAGGTTAGTCGCTTACAGTATTCTAAGAGATGATAGTTCATGGTCACATTTAACATATAAAATAATAATATCAAAACAAATACTAATAAACAACAAAGAGAACCTTAGTAAAAGTTTGTTCTAAAACTTTCAAAAGTATAAACACAAACGTAATAAACCTAGGTGAATTGACCAGTCCCGAAAGCTGCAAGGGGCGACCCGGAGTTAATAACCTTCGATAATGAAACGGACAATAAACCCTTTTGTTTTGTTCATGCCGTTCTCACGTTTACGTTCAAGTGAAAGTGAAGTCACCTGACGGTCATTGATACTGCTTTAACACAGAGGCATAGATGATTGTGTATAATTTTTGTATTTTTCTACATAATTAAGTCAAATATTAAGCATCTACTTTTTTGATTGATTTAGAACGAGAATCGAGTGCAGAGTAGCCTCCATAAATATTGCTACTGTCTAAACTTTCAACCTGTATAATGTAAGTACTTGTTGTATCATTGTTATTTTTAAATTTCTTAGCATTACCGGCAAGTGAGATAGCACAGCATCTTGGTCTCCATTTGATAAGAGACCGGACTTGGCAGATACAAGCTTGCGTCGCTACCGATGGTACTGGAGTTAAGGTAGAGTTTTAATATCATTTGATCAGAACAATTATTTAAATGTTTATTGTTCGTTTTTTAAACCCAACATTACTCTGTTTGCAGGAAGGTATGGAGTGGGTGTGTAAGAATATTCCAGTTAAGAAATAAATGGATATTCTTTTAGTTTTACAGTTACACTCTCATGGTGAACTTGTTCAAGGCAGCGTTAATAAAATATTATATAGAATTCTATTGGACCCTTTAATTTGTATGTTTAATTTAGGGATACACAGAATATAGGTTTCTCTAAAAATGACCGATATAGGCAGAATAGTCCTGTAGAACAGAAGTAAGGTTAAATTTATGTTGTGAGACAAGACAAGACAAGACAAGTTTGTATATATTATTATTATTGCTTCTTAATAGCTCGTATGTATTTTTGTGTAGAATCTACTAGGTAATGATTTTAATGAAATTCGGCACTTTTCTTCATTCGGATTTTTGAGCACCTCTAGTTATAAAAAAAAATAGTGCGAGGAGTCCCTCCGCGCGGAAGAAGTGAAACTTCGTAATGTGGAAATGAAAATAGGAAGGGGTAGAAATTGATTTTTAGTGAAATCATATTGTTTCTTTAAGACAAACTTTATTAACATTGCTTACAATTCACAATTGATCGCATCTTTTAATTATCATTTTCGAGTGGAGAAATATTTACAATGGGATTATGATAGCTAAAGTAAGATACGAAATGTTTGATCATTTTTCTCGCTCTGTCTCTTTCTATTCCCCCTCCCCAGGGGCGCTGAATGTTTAACGCAACAGTGCTTTCATACCCCCTCCATGGTAGCGTTAAACGTTTAACGCAACCTTGTTGGAAGTCGCATTAGAAGTTTCACTTCAAAAAATATGATATTAACAATTGATAGTAATATTATAATCTCTGTGAATGTTTAACATTACTAAATGGTTGCGTCCATGTTTGTTAATAGGCCTAATAATAATCTAGTCAACCAAAAAATCCGTCCAAAGATTTATTAAGTTTTAATACGCATTAGAATTTGGGTATTCTATTGGTGATTTAGTGTAACTTATAAGTTCCGTTATATTACGTTAAATTGGAAACATACATGGTCTGTGTTAGGTTTGTTTTTTTACTATGTATATAAGGGGAGTTTAAATAATTTGGCAATGATTAATTTATTTTAAAAACAAAAGAACATATTCAATTAGGTAAATGCGATAAAAATGGGATTGCTAGGCCGATGAGTAAATTTATTTAAAATTAGCTGTGCCGGCGACTTTGTTCGCGTGGAACCATATGAAAAAAAACACTGATTAATAAAATCATCTGAATGGTTCAAGTTTATTTACTTATCTACCTCTCCGACGTACTTAACTGGCGTCGTCATTAAGATTAAAGTAACTTTTGATAAAGTGAATCGATTTTAATGAAACCAAATGTTACTCGAGGATATGCTGTGTGATAGATATATTTGGTGAGGTTTAATACATTTCCATCGATTTTAGAAATATCTGTCTGTCTTTATGAACACGCATCACTACTAAAATACTGCGTTTATGGTAAAACCATAAAGCATATCTTCGTGTAACATTTAGTCTTTGTTTCATTAAAATCGGTTCGGTCTATTAAAAGTTATTGTAATTTTAATGATGCCGAGACATAAGTACGAGAGATAAGTAGATAAGTAAATGGGCTTTTGGCGTTTGGTAGCCTCGAGGGTTCGTGTTGGTTGTTACCGATGGAGCGAAATGAAATACGAAAGGTGTTCTGTTGACCACTTCACTGTGTAACAAACAAAACTGTTCTTTTATGTAAATATGATTGATACAAGCTATAACACACTGTTATACAAATATTATTAATATATAGATAGCGTCTCACATTAGAGTAGGGACGCGTCCCGGGTGAAAGTGGCAGTTGTCTGGGTAACGCGTGGGCTTACGTTTTAGTCACCTGGTTACAAGACTTTTGGGCGCCTTATCGGCAATGTTGCCGTTATTATATGCTAAGATTTGTTAAACAAGTGATATTAAAATTAAGAAGGTCGGAACGCCACAAACTTAATACATTCAGGTGACTATTAATCGCTGTTTTTCTCATAAGGTTTCATGCGGACGAAGTCGCAGGCACTGCTAGTCTATAGCATTGTTTGTCCTTTTTCTTTCTCAGTGTCACTACCTATGTTGTTTCCGTTTTACGTCAGAAACATTGCGTGGGAAAACCTTACATTAAAATTCGACCAGGAAATGTTACTTTCGTCGCACTTCGTTTTTTTTTTTAATAAAATTAGAAGGAATGTTAGTACCTTGAAATTTTTACTCGTGCCCTCAGGTTTTGTTCAATTTTATAGTTTCAATTCTGGCACGTGGGTACTATAGTACCCATGCTTGAGTTGAGCTTGGTCCGTCCTCTCGTATCATGCTCATGTCCACTCGGATGCTGTATTTATATTCTTTGTTTCTATAATGTATTTATTGATTAAAACCCAAAGAATTAATATAGTGTTATATTTAATGTATAGAACTGGGAGTCGAAATCTTATTTTTTGACGTGATAACGTCTTATAAAATGATGAAAGCCGGCTGCACGCACGAAAATGCACGAGTCATTGTTACGCTCCGCCTGAGCCGAGCGTGCAAGAGTAAGCGCAGAACAAGCTATAGAGAGCGGCGATCGGCTTAAGCGTTCGGCTTGTGACGCATCTATCTATATACAGAGTAATTCAATTCAATTCATAAAAGTATGCAATTATTCATCTTCCTTTTCCTTCAATTATTCAGTTTCCTTATAACGTTGTCACGTAAAATTATCGTTCGTAATCCAACTTTACAGACAACCAATTTTGTTTTGCATAAACATTGACTACAGCGCATAATTTTTACAAATTTAATTTCTTATTAACACGATATAATTCTGTACTAATTATGCAATGACATTATTTAGTTTATAGGTATAAACTTGGAATAAATTCACATATTACATTATTTTAATTCAAATTGATACAAGTATTTTGTATAGGTGATTTCCAATTTTGATATTTTATCTATTATAAATCATGGATTTCAAAAGGTTACAAATAATAATGATACGATATCGTCTCTCAAATCTTGCACTAATACATTTTAGCATCGTCTTTAATATATTTCAAACAATAAGAATGTAAATTTAACGTGTCTGTACCTATTAGATTTTTGTGAAAAAGAAATTGTTGCAGGTGTCTTGGAATAAGTAATAAAATTTTTATAAATGTTTGTCTGTCTGTTTGTTTGAACACGTATCAATGCTAAAGTATTGCGTTCACGATAAAAACAAAATCATAAGGCATATCCTCGAGTGACGTAGTCTTGGTTTCATTAGAATCGGTTCACTCTATCAAAAGTTATTGAATTTTAATAACGACGCGACTTAAGTATGAGAGAAAAACAGATAAGTAAATAGACTTAATACATTGTGATGATTTTGTTAGTCACTGTTTTTTTACATTAGGGTCCAAGCCGACGGAGTCGCGGGCACAGCTAGTTTTAAATAATTATGCAAAGTATTTTTTAAATGTTGTGGTCGTTAAATATGGGTATGTAATAGACGTTTATATATCATACAATTATGCTGTAATAGAGATGTACTTCCATTTGAATGAAATAATACAATTTATTAAACATGTCTTTCATTTATTTTTATATTTTAATTTCGTTTGGACGGAATAGCGAATTATATACACAGAGGTAAGTATTTCCATTTGCATAATACAATACAACAAAAATGCAGTGTCCACTTAGTGTTAAAGTTCTTAAATATTGTAAAATGAATGATTACAAATACATAAATTACATTGCAATAAAATACTCTAGTGAATAGATTTTTTTCAAAACGAAGTATATATTGGCCGTTTCAACGATTTCTCACATTATTTGTTATATCATAGTTGTAAATAAAAGGAAAAGAACCAAATATACACAATACAGTTTTAACATAAGAATTTGTACTTAATTAGGTACATTTTTATAATGAAATACTTCAGAAATCAACAGATTTTCAATATTAGATCATTTGCAGTGGTGTTAAAACTATATAAAACAAGAATATTAAACATTAAATCTATCGTAATAGACCCCCATACTCCACAGTACATTTTTAAAATAACCTCAAACATTTACACTCAAGGCCAACTATAGGTTGCATAAATCCTAATAATTTTAGCACCATAATGTCCAGCAATTATATTAACTAATAATTTAAAACACTATTATTATTAAAAATATATATTTCTATCACGGTATTAAGTTACATAAGTAAATATTGCATTCTTATGATCGAAATAATAATACGTTTTATAAACCTAGTTCAATTATATGAAAGTAATATGAGAAAAAACTTATAACCTCAAAAGTTTGGCAGAACCACAGATTAATGATAGCATCTGCTGCACACTGCATATTTACAAATAAAGCCAGAATGAACATAACGTTTGTTGTATTACAGACATTTCAAAGCGATAAGTTAAGGGTAAGGTTAAATAGAACAACTATAACTAAAAAAAAAAAGGGAAAAAGTTTAGAATACGAACTAAATAGAGCCAAATATAACCTGAAAACTAAACTGACAGCAACTAATGTGCTTGACAAAGAAAGTAAGTAGCCTGCCCTGCACTATCGTTTAGTTTTGTCTATATCTTCAATTTCAAGGAAAGCCAAGATGGGAATTACTTGTTTGATAACTTGAAATAAATATATGATGAACAATTAACAACCACTAGTAGAATGACAATTGGTTAATTAATTTTATTCAGTTGGTAGTTATTAGACAAATAATGACTAAGTAAAATAGCTACAACATAGAGTGCTAGAAGTTGTCAACTGTATAATACGCGTTACGGTTTGAAATACAATTGTTGTAAATTAACAACAATTGTTTAGGACACGACAAATCTTTTAATTTACCTACCTATGATTTGCGCAAGTGTCAAGGCCGGATTGCAATGGTTGAGAACCTCGGTGCAACGAAACTGTACGAGGAATAGTTTTGAACTTGATCCATGAATTTACTTTAAGATGAATGTGAGAACTTTTTGTTGGACCTAGGTATTTTTTAAATGAAAAAATAATATTTTGATATTGCAAGCACACAGTCCGTTTCAGGGCTTCATTATCTCTTCTCTAAATCCAGCCCTGATGAGCCTTGGTCCTCGCTTATATTCATATCTTAAAAACCTATATTTATGTACCTTTTCATGTACAAATATTCTCCGCGTTTAGTCCGGTGAAGCTGTTAAGGCCTTGGTAGGCATATACGCTATATGCTTAGTTAAAAAAAAATATTCGTGCACGCGACGTACTAGTCTAAGTAACTATATTAAATGAACTATCTGCTTTAACTTATGTTAGTCAATAAAGAGTCGAAACTTTTATATTAAATAAAAACCTCTATTAAGTATGTAATGCCACAGTTTTCAAGACGATTTAAATATATATGTGATATATATATGTAACATAGTTATTTTAATACCGTATCAGAGGTGTAGTAGGTAATAGACATGCTTTGATGGACTTATATCATTTCAAGCGTTCAAGCTCTGTTGCTGGAATTTGAAAGACTTGAAAGTACGTATATTACAAGGGCGAAACTAATTAGTCTAGTGGTTTTGTTGTAATTTGAATCGTATTTATCCTGGAATAAGGTCTAAAATTGTTTGTCTATTTGTATTTTTTCACCGAAGCTTTTATCTGTTTACTTCGTCGTAGCCAACGCCAACGCGATTCTAATGATGATATTTTTATTTGAAGTAACAGCTTATGGTGTTCCTTGAATCCATCTAAATGATTAATTAGCTGGTATTTTAACGAACCTTAAAAAGGGAGGTTTATAAATCGGTTGTTTATTTTTTTCTATATTTTTTACCTAAGAATTTACGCTTTTTTTTTCCATTTTCATCATTATTAGCAGGAGTCAGCTAGTTTAGTAGATAAATATACTATAATAATGTAAAGTAAAATATGTACTCTTCCCTATAGATAACGCTTACAATAAAATTCAGGCTAGTGTTAGTCTGTGGCATGTTATAGTAACATGGAAGTATAAACCTTTTTTTCAATAAAAAAAACATATGTGTACCAGTTTTTGCAACGATATTATGACTAACAATCTTTAATACGTCATACGCGCTTCGACAGCGCCTTGCTAAAACTTGGCTAACTAGCTTATTTTTGACGACTGCCCCGTTAATCCGCTCGAATCTAACAACATACTAACCAACTAACATACCAACTATTTCTTTTTCACCACTGATATTGAGAATATTGCCATCTCACTTCCACATTTATCTAAGCCTGCGGCGTTATAATATTACTTTACGTATGTGTGCGTTATCGTGCCATTTGTTTTGTCAAAATATCATGTAGGTAACGTATCTACAGCTTTTTAGTTATAATATCATTGGTTTTATGATGAACGTTCAAAGGGTGACCAGTTTATCAATCTCAGACACACCAATAACAATTATATACATACATATACTAGCGATCCTCTC
This sequence comes from Antheraea yamamai, assembly GCA_036509395.1. Taxonomy (NCBI): domain Eukaryota; kingdom Metazoa; phylum Arthropoda; class Insecta; order Lepidoptera; family Saturniidae; genus Antheraea; species Antheraea yamamai. The sequence goes on along the minus strand of AP028449.1, from coordinate 11,105,986 downwards.
TTACTTTGTGCGGGTGCAATGTACTCTTCAATGTGTCCAGACGATTTAGTTAACAATAACAGTTCATCAAAAGCACATAAACTACATTTTTACCGACTTCAAAGGGAGCTATTCAATTCGTATCGTATTTTTTAAAATGTTTTTTTTGGCAACTAATCTTTTAGTAGATTATTACTGCCATTGTCGATTAGGTAAATGGTATTAAAAGTTTCTTGCGATCATTTCAATTTTCTAACAAGATGGCGGTCCTCTTGTTAGAACTTTCCAGGGAGTTTTGTGGTTTTATTTCCCATCCACTTCACTTGTGCACCATAACCAAACTATATTGCGTAAAATGACATCAATATAATAAAATATAGAGTCAAATAACACAAGATTACTACATATTATAAAACAAAGTCCTCTGCCACGTCTGTTTGTATGTCTGTTTGCGATAAACTCAAAAACTACTGTACGGATTTTCATGCTGTTTTCACCAGTAGGTATATAAAGTGATTGAGGACGGTTTAGATATACATACATAGATATACAACTTCCGCCGGGCCCGCTAATTATGAATAAAATGTGAAAGTTGCTACTGATAGACTAAGCCCGCCAAAAAATTAAAAAACTTTGTCATTTATAAACCTATTTGGATAATTATTTTTTTATTGTAAACGATATGTTTTCAAGGAGGTCCCATTTTAATTTAAATAGCTTTGGATCTTGGATTTTAAAGGTGTACCAGGGAACTTCTCAACGTAGCATAGGGAATATATATTGAAAGGCTTATGACAAACCAAGAAGAAGTGAACTTACCTAACTATTTACTAACGTTTTGGTGCTTTTTTTGAAGTCGGTTTTGTTTTTGTTATTATTTTATATTTGTTTTTTAAACTAACGCTTTGACTTTCTAAGTAATTGCTTAAGAGAATATATTCACAATGTAATTTTTTTATCTAACTTTTTTCCCATCACCAATGAAGCTAATAATTTTGTCAAGTTTTGTTTGTGATGAGACAATTTTCTTGTTATGAGAAATACGTGAGATTTTTAAACAAATTCAAACGGGAGATTTTTCATTGTAAATATATGTTTTAATTTAACTATATAATGTTATAAGGAGGGTTAATTATGTTTATAATTCGCTGTGATAAACTTCCGTTGTTACTCTCAGCTCGTGTTCGTGGAACGCTGAGCAATCAGCCGGGTATGCGGCCTGGAACAATTTAGGTCACGCTTTAATACATTCAATCATTATTATATAAATACCCCTATATATTAACACACACAGATAAATCATGATGATTACAATCGTTATTAATAAGTAGCTGTTGTCCCGACCTCCTCCGCGTGGTGTAGTTCCTTTGGGTCAACACTAACACGCAGCGAAAGCTCTCATGATGAAAAAGAAAACGATTTTGAAACATTCTTCATTGGTGCTCCGCTCCTATTGGTCTTAGCGTGATGATATATAGCCTTCCTATAATATAGGCCTATAGCCTTCCTCGATAAATGAGCTATCTAATCATCAAAGATAATAGTCACTGAAAGAATTTTTCAAATCGGACCAGTAATTCCTGAGATTAGCGCGTTCAACCAAACAAACCTTCTCGCTTTATAATCTTCTTTATATATAAATTTCTTCTGTACGTGTGTATGTCACTGAACTCCTGCTAAAGGGCTGGACCGATTTTGATGAAATTTTGTGTGCATGTTCCAGTGGATCCGAGAATGGTTTAGATTCACAATTGGACCCGGTAGGTGGCGCTGCGGTTGACTTTTAGGATTTTTTTTTATTATCACGGCAGGACAACGTCCGCCGGGCCCGCTAGTATTAGCATACATTAACCCTCATTACTAAATATTATCGTAAAATAAGTGTGTCATTACATTTCGAAATGAGCTAAATGCATTTTAAGCCGTTTGTAATCTTTTACGTTATTTTTCAGTCTTCAAATTTTCTACATGTAATGTATGAAGATTATTAAAAAATTAAAAACCTTATGGACGGCAAAATTTGAACTTCGTCCTCAGTGTATAAAATGTAACGTAACGTAACTCAAGTACAGTTTGCGTTTGTGTCTGTGATAACTTTCACGACTTTTACAGACGTCAACGTGACTGTAAATTGGTACCGTCAATGACATTTTATTTTTGTAAATAATTCATGTAATTTTTTTGGAGATCAATGATATTGTAACTAGAAAGCTGTAATCTACGTTACCTACATGATATTTTGACAAAACAAATGATACGATAACGCACACATACGTGAAGTAATATCGTAACACCACACCGACTTAGATGAAATGTGAAAGTAAGATGGCGTATCCTCAATATCGGTGGTGAAAAAGAAATAGTTATATGTTACTTAGATACGGGTGGATTGACGAGGCAGCCGTTAAAACTAAACTAATTAGCCAAGCACTTATTACGTATCTACAGCTTCTTAGTAATAATATCATTGGAGAATAAATTATTATTAATAATACCTCACTTTTTTTTTTTCTTTTTCTGCAGACTCTTGGTCCGCACCATTTTTTTGCTATCGTTTTTTAAGTGTAAGTTAAAAATCGTGTCTGTGAGCATCTATTGGGTGTTTTTTTTTATATATTTATTTTTATTATTATCGTTATTTTTTTATATATATTTATTTCTTTGTTTTCAAAAAAAAAAAATAATACCTCACTTAGCGTCGTATGTAATATAAAAAAAGGAAACAAAGATGTTTCATTATGAATCACTTACCTCACAATTCACGTCTCTTTGTATCGCCGTGTAGAGGTCCCAGAATTTTTTGCCGTTCTGGAAACTGAGTGCTGCTGACGCCGCGAGACTGCTGACCTTCGTAAGACCTATCTTGAAACTGGACGCAGCTGAAACATAGGACATGATAGAGTTAACCGATAACGCTGTATAAAATCTAGTTAAAAGAAGCCAGTGTCGCTGTATTTGAAACGACGCCTCTCTCTGTGCATCCACTAAAAACGAATGGTACTATTTATGTTTTGTAAAAACATATAACATGAAGAGATAAACAAGATCGAGTTTGTTGCCGGTCCTTCTCGATAACTGGGTTGTTTTCCGAACCGACGATAGCTTTGACGTTCATAAACGCTTTCTCAGGGCCTAAATTGTATAAAGAATATTTTGATTTTGATTTACACTAGGGGCGGGCACTCGGTGCGGCAAAATTCGGAGGTTGAAAAGTATTGTGAAGTTTGACCAACTTGCAAATCAAAAAGTCACATGCGTTTTCTTTCGATAATATGAATAGCATTACATAGTATAAAACAAAGTCCCCTACCGCGTCTGTCTGTCTGTCTGTTCGCGATAAACTCAAAAACTACTGAACGGATCTTAATGCGGTTTTCACAAGTAGATAAAGTGATTCACGAGGATCGTTTTGGTATATACTTTGTTTTTTATAATCAGGATTTTTTTATAATCAGGGCGGGACAACGTCTGCCGGGACTGCTAGTTATATTATAATTTACCATCAGATTGTAGTCCTCAATACAAAAAATTTTTTTTATGTAATTAACATAGTTATAATGTTTTTTCTGAGTATTTTTGTGTCGTAAGTCTAACCTAACCTAAACGAACCAAGACGGGAAAAATGAGAAAAATAAATCGGTTCCGTTCGGTTACACTAGCGAAACAAAGATAAAGCGAGCCGGTCGTGGTAGCGGTCGGCAAGCGCACTGCGGTGGCGTTAATACGTAAGTACCCTTTTCTGTTATAAATTATTTAAAGATTGTACATATATCGAAACTGTATCCAGTTTATGCAAAATGTCTATAATAGGGCGGCATTTTTTACAATGCCCAGGAGCTGTATCCAGTATTGTCAGTGGTGGCTTATTGGTGGAGCGTTCGGACACCATGTTGATCGACGTATGTTTGGATCCTATAATGATTCCGAACTATTAGTTTGAGTTTGGTGTACGAAAATATGAATAGTTATATATATATAATAAGAATGTACATCTAACGTGTCTGTACTTTTTAGATTTTTGTGAAAAAAATTGTTGGAGGTGTCTAGGAATAAGTAATAAAATATATTTCAATCAGTTTTAGAAATGTCTGTCTGTTTATTTGGACACGCATCACTACTAAAGTACTGCGTTCACGATAAAACCTCTAAGTATATAAAATATATATATAAAAATCATAAAGCATATCTTCGAGTACCATTTAGTCTTTGTTTCATTAAAATCGGTTCACTCTATCAAAAGTTATTATAATTTAAACGATGAGACGACTTAAGTACGAGAGAAAAGTCTTGATAAGATTAGATACATTCAGGTGATTTTATTAATCACTGTTTTTTTACATAAGGTTCCACGCAGACGAGGTCGCGTGCACAGCTAGATATATTTTATTATAACTTATAGAAGATAATAACATAGATTATTTATAAAGATATTGTTCAAACTGACTAGGATATAAGTATCAAGTTAGTTTGACAGAATTATGATATCTGGGGCTATTTTATCATGGGCTTAAGGCAATGTATGGTATCATTAATTTTGAAGATACAAAAGAAACTGGGAGCGGGCACTAGTGTCCAATATTTAAACAGCATAGTTAGTACACAACTAGACCACTAGACACATGGTGACAAATCAGTCATAATGACTCGGGTTTTCACAATTCATGATCAATCAGCTTGTATCCATCTGTCGAGATGTATATAGGCCGGTATAACAACAGAGAGCAGTGATTGTATTTTTAATTGCAATCATCATTAGGTAAAGTGCTGACTATCGGTGCAATAAAAAAAATAATAGTTTAAAAAAACTAAAAAAAACGCATTCATAAAAAATCCAACTAAAAAACAGAAAATAAAATTTAATAAATAAATAACTTTGGATTAAGAATAGTGTAAATTAGAAATAGTGACGCATCGCATGTTAATATCAGCACCTCCAGATATCAGTATTTTTATCATTTTTTTGTCACTTTTTACAAAAATATACATTTATTTCTAATTTACACTATTCTTAATCCAATTTTATTAAATTTTATTTTCTGTTTTTTAGTTGGATTTTTTTATGAAAGCGTGTTTTTTTAAACTATTATTTATTTTTCATTTTTTAGTTAAATTTTTTTAACTTTTTTTTTCGGATTATTGCATTGTCATCGACCTTTGACAGGTGTGCAAAGCTTAAATTAAATCTGATCGTTCAAAGTAGGACAAAATCGAGCTCAAAGGGGTCGGTTACAAACATACATACATACAGGTGAAGCTAATAAAAGCGTGATAAAAAGCTGACTTCAAGGTCAAGTGTGTGGTCCAGGTCCTTTTTATGTTGGTTGGGTATAGTTCTAGTTTGTAGTGACCACTTTAGGTGGACTCTGTATCTGATTTTTTTTTTACAAAATTACCTTTTGTATCATTATCCTGGTCTCTGGTTACCAAACACATGAGGTGTTCCTGACAATGCGGCGCCGCTAGCGAATGCTTGTACGCTCTGTACACTCTGAGCACTGGTTCTATCACATCCATGTTGAGTGTGTCTGTGAGTTGGTCTGCAATCTCGTAGTAATCACCTCGGGATGCCATTGACTGACTGCTCTTCTCAGCCATCTTCAGGATTCGCTAAAAAAGGATATCTCATTTTATAACTGTCCGTATGGTTAACTGAACTATACAGCATGAATCATGATTGGTTAAATAGTTGCAATTCTCTCACAAATTACTTATTAATTGCTTCTCATTCTGAATCAATTAAAAAAGGTGCTTAATATTTGACCGAGTTATCTCGGGAAACGCATTACTGATATACACTCAACATCAGGTGATTTACGCAAAAATGAACTGGTGTGTTAAATGAATGACGCCCTGTCGCGTACTCCGGACCGCGTCCTGCACCTCGGCTCGCGCCCTGTTTCCCTTTGTTCGACCATGCGGCGTTCCCATGACAAGCAGTTACGTAATGATTAACCTCGAAAAGCGCCCCTAATATTTTTCATTGAACCTAGGCGTAATTTTTTTACGCTTAAAAGTATTGTTCCCATACTTTAAAATATTTTAGAACAAACTTTAACTAAGGTTATCTTTGTTGTTTATTAGTATTTGTTTTAATATTATTATTTTACATGTTAAATGTGACTTTAAACTTTATGCTTTATACTCATAACATAGAGCATAATGAAAGCACTCGTAGACATATACGATAGTCCTTATTTAAAGCACTGGATTTCAGTGATTATATAATCTCATCTTTGTTACAATCCTAACTCAATATTATGTTTAATTTCTTATTTTAAGTAAGTTGTTTATTAATTTGTTTATAGTTTTATAATGGGGCCTTCTTGTCTTTAATGAATAAATAAGTGATGACGATGGTGACAACTATATCAATTATTAAGTACTTATTAAATTTTATTATGAAATTTTACTATGGTGTATTTGGGTCATTCCATGTCAAATCGACAAATTTTTTACCTGACCCCTTTGATTTCGCTGAAAATTTTCTATCTTTTTCTACCCCCCGAAAGTTATTTTTCAGAATTTTTTCAAATTTCTTTTCCCGACTCAAAAAAAGTTATGAATTTTTGAAAAAAACCGCTCTTTTATTTTTAAATTGCCAGAACTTTTTCAAATATTGACCGTTTGGGAACTTTTTTTTTTCAAAATTTTTGTTTTTGAATGTAGTTTTCGAAAAAAAATATGAAAAAATTTACCAAAAAAAAAACGTCCATAAGAGTAAAAAAATAACGTCAATGAGAGAAAAAAAATTTTTTTTTGTTTAAAATAACAATTTCTTGGACGATAATCACTATTTAAAAATAAAATAAAAGAACGGTTTTTTTCAAAAATTCATAACTTTTTTTGAGTCGGGAAAAAAAATTTGAAAAAATTCTGAAAAATAACTTTCGGGGGGTAGAAAAAGATAGAAAATTTTCAGCGAAATCAAAGGGGGTCAGGTAAAAAATTTGTCGATTTGACATGGAATGACCCATTTACTACAGGGTTTACAAAAAGAGCAGTGATACATATCGTAAATATACTTTAGTGAAGTAAATCAAATTATGTTTAACTAGCGGGCCCGGCAGATGTTGTCTCGCCCTGATTATGAAAAAAACCTTGACAAATTATATACTAAAACGTTCCTCATCAATCACTCTATCCACTGGTGAAAACCGCATGACAATCCGTTCGGTAGTTTTTGAGTTTATCGCGAACAGACAGACAGACAGACGCGGTAGGGGACTTTATTTTATACTATGTAATAATGTCGTATAAATTGAAATGTTCCTACTAAAACATGGGAACTGATTTTAATTATTGAATTTAAAAAACGTGAAGATAGTTTAAAAATCTTTCTTTGATTGAAATGTTTGGTGTAACTAAATCATATGCAGACTTCTCATTAATCGTTTTAGCCGCTCTATACGTAGCTATAAGTTGGAACTTGCGTGTTATATCGTCATCAGTTTAATACAAAACAGAGTTAAGATAATATATATGTAGGAATCTAAAATAGGCATTTATCCACCATTAAGTTGTCAATGTTATACGTATAATTTAATAAGTATTTATAACTAACTTTGTGTTCTGCGCAACTGTTTTCACAGCGGTTAAATAGTCCGGTAAGAACTGTACCTTCTGTGTTCATTTTAGTTATTTTGGGAAATTTTGTTATTATTTAAATTGTTTTTTTATTGATAACACCAGAAGTAAAATAGGTAAGACGAGGAGGCCCGAATATTGACGAACGTCGCGTCGTTACATATATCTATCGTCTCGTTTTCGCAACACGCGATGGAAGTGGGGGAGAAAGAAACGAAACACAAGCACCGACGTCGCTTCTATTCCAAGAAGGTTTAGTACAAAAGACGTATAAGTTGATGTGTGTTTTGTTTTTTCTCGTGAACTAATTAATAGAGTTCTGTTTAGCGCACGTTAATTAAATCGTCTTTATGAGATTATCGTTTCCATGAAATGATTTCATTACGAATGATATTCTATTAAATTATAATTTAATATTAAATAAACATTTTCTAATTTGCCGACTAACTTTTAATATAAACGAAATACAAGTATCAATATTCGACTGCACAGAAAGAGGACAATCTTTTTCGAGTTTATCAACTCTATGACATCAGCACTATTTGTAACCTAACGATTTCTTGGATACTATTGTACAAAGTGTCATTGGAGTTTTTGGCGGGATCTTGGTCTGTCATGTAGTGGATTTTATTTTTTAATCATAATCTTGTATTACTAGACTCTATATTGTGTAAAATTGGTGGTGTTTTATGTAATATAGTTTGTTTATTGTGCATAAGTGAAGTGAATGGAAAATAATATCACAGACCATGAATTCTGAGATGCCACAAAAACTCCATGGAAAGTTCTAACAAGATGGCCACCATTTTGTTAGTTCATTGAAATTATAACAAGAAACTTGTAATATCGATACTCACTTAACAATGGCAGTAATAGTCTACTAGAAGACTGGATGCCAAAAATGGAATGGAAGAAGAACTTGTAATACTATTAACTACTCTACAATGGCAGTAATAATCTAAATGATTGGTTGCCAAAAATAAAGTTAAAAAAAAAGTGTCATTAAATTTTTTAATTTTTAATTGTGGATGTGACGTATTACATCAAATAATTTAAAAAATTTGAAAAACAAAATGGCGGGCTAAAAGTATTTTTTTACCAATCAATACTCAACTGAATGGTTCTTAGTGAGGTTCTTTATTTTTCGTTATTAATAAATGTATATATTTGTTTTCGTGATTATATTAGTATACAAACATATATTCTAAGTATGAGCTGAGTTTACTCCAATGAAAAAAAAGTTGTGTGTAGTCCACACGCGGGAAAAACGAAACTTGATGTTCTGATTAATTTTTAAGAGGATTAAATGATTACATTAAGGCAGTGGTAAACATTAGTTTTCGGCATAATTTTGTAATATTTTAGTATATACTAGCTGTACCCGCGACTTCATCCGCATGGAATCCTATGTAAAAATATAGTGATTACTAAAATCATCTGAATGTATTAAGTCTATTTACTTATCTACTTTTCTCTCGTTCCTAACCCGAGCCGTCATTCAAATTGCAATAACTTTTGATAGAGTGAACAGATTTTAATGAAACAAAGACTAAGTTATACTCGAAGATATGCTTTATGATTCTGGTGAGGTTTTATTGTGAACCTAGTACTTTAGCAGTTATGCGTGTTCATAGAAACATACAGACAGATAGACATTTGTAAATATGATTGAAATGTATTTTATTACTTATTCCTGGACAACTGAAACAACTTTATTCTCGAAAATCGAAAAAGTACAGCAACATTATATTTACATTCTTCATTACATAGTATAAAACAAAGTCCCCTACCGCGTCTGTCTGTCTGTCTGTTCGCGATAAACTCAAAAAGTACTGAACGGATTTTCATGCGGTTTTTACCAGTGGATAAAGTGATTCTTGAGCAAGGTTTTAGTATATAATTTGTCCAGGATTTTTTTATAATCAGGGCGGGACAACGTCTGCCGGGCCCGCTAGTATTATATATAATATAGATTAACAATGTTGATAATACACAACACAGAATAATTTTTAAAAGTGCGCGATAGTCACCACAATGAAATACAAAATAATGTGCTATAGATTTCAAAGTTTCTCTCTCTCTCTCTATTTTATACTTCGAGTACAATAAGAATATACTATATACAACATGGTCTAGTCTTGCATAGTCCGTGTATGGGCCCGTATACGACAGTAGAGTAGTGGGGAGACCGCTACGAAACAACGCATAAATAGATCATCCGATACGAAATATATATATAAGAGTTGTTGAGGTATGTATGCTTGGTACACATATATGTTTCAACAGCTCATATATGTATGACTAGTTAACGCGAATTGCATGTTTTTTTTATATATTATAGGAGGCAAACGAACAGGTGGGTCACCTGATGTTAAGTGATCACCACCGTCCATAGACACTTGCAACACCAGGGGAGTCGCAAGTGCGTTGCCAGCCTGTGTGTGGGGGAGGACTGACTCACAGACCGAACGAAACGCAACAATGCAAGCACTGTTATTTCACGTCTGTATTATATGAGAGGGTGGTAGTACCCCGAGCGAGCCGACCCATTCATGCTGAAACCAGTAGTAGCTTCAGCGTGGCTCTACCACCTTTAAATGCATGCATGTATCAGGCAACAGCCCAAGCCGAGGTGTGCCGTGCACCCTTGAGCTAGTTATCAAATAAAATAGGCTGAGTGCCTTAAGCGCTCGCCTTAGTAGTCCGGTAAAGTTGTGAAGACCTAGCTAGGTCAATAGCGTAGTCAGTTCGATAAAAAAACGCATAAAGAGGAGACCCAAGACAGGGAAACTCTATAGAAACGCATTTTATCTCCTTCTCTCACAGCCTAAAACCTATATATATATATATACATTTATAGCTCTCTCTTTACATTTTTCTTTACATTACACCTTTTCCTATCATAAATTCCAATTCACACAGTCCCAAAGAGACTTTCACTTCAAAAATATTACCTTGAGTTTTTGGCGGGATCTTGGAATGCCATGTAGTGGTCTTTATATTTTATCCATAATCTTGTGTTATTTGGCTCTATATTGTGTAATGTTGGTGGTGCTTTACGTAACATAGATTGGTTATTGTGCACAAGCGAAGTGGGTCGGAAATAATACCACGGAGCATGGATTCTGACTTACCCCAAAAACTCCCAGGAAAGTTCTAACAAGATGGCCGCCATCTTGTTAGTTCATTGAAATTATATTAGGAAACTTGTAATATAGTTACTCACTTGAAAATGGCAGTAATAGTCTACTAGAAGACTGGTTGCCAAAAATAAAATAGAAGAAGAAATATTACCTTAACGTATGCAACAGCCGGCACAACATACTCTGTGACATCGATTTTGATATCCATATAGTTTTTGAGCACGTAGTTCGACAACGCAGCGATGGATTTTTCCGGTCTCTTCGAGTTGAAGTGTGTAGCCTTTGGGAATCCTTGAGAGTCCAGGAAAGTGTTTGTCAAGTATAGCGCTGTTGATGAATATCTGGAAAATTGCAGTTATAAAGATATAACCGATGATAGATTTTATATTATTATTATTTATTCATGTCAAAGGGCAATCAAATATCAGATGGCCCATTAGTAAGTAACACATTGAAAATTGTGTTTCAATCCTTTTTTGAAGAGCCCCATATCATAAGCCTGAGGGAACAGCGTACCGGGTAACCCATTGCACAACGCTAGCGCCTAATGTTCTGGAGAACTTTATGGTTGTGGCTATTTTGCTAGGATTAAGGGTTTTAGCAACAAGCCAGCGGTGGGAGGTGTTAGTTTGTAACTAAGATAAGGGCACCATACCAAAAAATCCTTCAGAACGCTGCCCACTATACACGCGGTAAAGTATACACAGAAACCTAATGTCTCTGCAAAATGCTAATGATAGGTCTAATCTATAACTTTTTATAAACGAAACTTCCTATGGGAGGGCTTTGTAATTCTGATCCGCAACCTTATTGTGTAACAAAAACGGTGGGAGTAAGTACTGTTTTAGGTAGAGAGTTGATACAACCGGTTCTCGTCCGATCATCGAAGTTAAGCAACATCGGGCGCGGTTAGAACTTGGGTGGGTGACTATTTGGGATTACCAAGTGACGTTGTTTTTGTTGCGTTTTATTTTTTTTTATGGAAATATTAGATTAAAACTATTACCAACTAACTACTAACTAGTCGTGGTGGTCTAATGCTTTGCCCGGTGGAATATCATTCCGTTATCCGCAGGTTCAAACCCCGGTATGTACCAATGAATTTTTCATAATTCGCGTACATTTAGTAATTTAATTTGTTAACACTATACGGCTGACGGTGAAGGAAAACATTGTGGGGAAATTTGAACTTGAGAAATGTTCTTGTAGTACTACTGCATGTAACAAAACATAGAACTGTGTATTTCCTAGAACTTGAAGCATATGGCACTGCAATGGGTTTCTTACATGATGATGCGCAATTATCCACTTTAATTCTAAGGAGGTAGATATCTGACTGATGTAATTAGGTGGGGGAAACATATGAGATAACAAACCTTTGGTAGATCTCTGGTTTGGATATCTGTACCACGACGTTGGTTATATACTTCGCAGCAACCTTAATCCAGTGTCGTCTAAACGATTGGTTTTCGAAATTACTCAACATTGCGTCGAAGTTTAAGCTTCCCTCAGGGCCAATGAATCCCTTTAATACAGTGCTCATTCCCGATTTCTCCCAAATCAACTTGCCCACTGGAGAGTTTATGAATAGGTCCCAGTATAAGTGGACTTTCTCTAAGAATGGAGGGAGGAAAGAAGCGTGGTCTTTGTGGTTGTCGGCTTTCTTCTTTGCTTCTTCGTTTGTGAAGGAAGAGATAGCATTCATTATAAGTGGCATGTACGAGGCTATATTCTTATTTCCCATAAAACTCGAGGCTACACCTAATAAGCTATTCAGGTCAAATTCATTTTCATCTGTGTCTCGCTTCTGCCGCTTAGGTTCGTTTGTTGTCATAGACTGGGCGAACATAGATACCATGGACCCGATTAGTGCTGGATCTATTTTACCCTCACTACCGCCAAGTAAACCGCCCAGACCTGTAATATAATAAACAAGAACATTTGGAATTGCTTTGGTTTTTGACATCATACTATTGAACTAGCTGTGCCCGCGACTACATCCGCGTGGAACCTGATGTACAAAACAGTGACTAATAAAGTCATATGAACGTATTAGGTCTAATTACTATCTACTTTTCTCTCGTACCTAAGTCGTGTCGTCATTAAAATTTGATAGACCGAATCGATTTTAATCACACAAATACTAAATGTTACTCTCAGATTTGCTTTATAATTTGTTTGGTGAAGTTTTATCATGAATGCAGTACTTTAGCAGTGATGCGTGTTTAAACAGACAGGACATTTCTAAAAATGATTGAAATATATTTTATATTTTTATGGATATGTTACAGCTTAAAGCAGTAAGAAATCAATGACCAATCCTATCCAAACTAATAATATAAATGGGAATGAGAGTTTGTATGTTTATTAGTTTGCTTGTTATGCTTTTAAGCTGTAACTACTCAACAGATCATCATGAAAGTTGGCTCACACGTTGCCATTAGAACAAAGAAGAACATAGAATACATTTCATCCAGGAAAAAAAACACTGTGCCCGTGGGGTAGGTCAAATCTACATTAATGCTGGGAAAAGCTAGTCTTTACATAGTATAAAATGAAGTCGCTTCCGCTGTCTGGTGGCTTAAATCTATTTAAACTATTCAACGGGTTTTAATACAATTTTCAGCAATAGATACATATATATTATAGTACAGATAAGCCGAAAAATTCAAAGATTTGTAATGTGATGTCATAATAAAAATATTCTTGTAGGCTTAAATCGCAAATGCTGGCTGATCCTTACGAGAAAGATCAAATTTATGTACTACGGAATTGATCTCAATAAAAAAGTCCGTGATGGTATATATTTATCTCTAAAGGATAACCCACAGTAACCATTTTTATCTTTTTACAAAAATAATTATGTGTTATTATTTACCAGGCTATTTTATACAATACAGTATTATTCCTTATCCAATTAAATACACTACGTACGTTGTACACGTAATGTAGATCAAAAAATTAAAATGGATATCTACATTGCACCCGTTTGAAGTTATATTATAAACGAAAAAATTTAAATGTATGCACATGCATGAATGATTGCGTCTAGATAGATTCATATCTATACTAATATTATAAAGAGGTAAAGTTTGTGAGTTTGTGACGTTGTGGCGTTGTAGGGGGTAATCTCAGGAACTACTGGTCCGATTTGAATAATTCTTTCAGTGTTATATAGCTCATTCATCGAGAATGGTTATAGGCTATATATAATTACGCTAAGCCCAATAGGAGCGGAGCACAGATGAAAAATGTTTCAAAATCGAGATGTTTTTTTCTTTTTGAGAGCTACCGCTGCGTGTCAGCGTTAGCCCAGAGTAGTAACTATTACTACGCGGACGAAGTCGCGGGCAGGGGCTAGTTTGTTAATATTTCGCACAAAAACTACTAAATGGTTTTGAACTTTACGATAATATATTTTATATAACAAAATATTAATATTATTGCCTATATTTTATGACAGCATAATTTAAATTGGCCTAAATATAACGACAAATGTCAAGTAAGTCGGACTTTTTAAATAGCCTTATTTATGTTATTACTTCTATATTTATTCTAGCATTAGCCGTAAGATCACCTTTTATCTTAAAGCTGTTGTTTATTAAGTTAAGCCGTGATTAACTCTCAAGAATATTTGTCGGAATACACTTACTGGGGCTTGGTTGTTCAACTTTAGGATGTTAGGTTACCAGGAGGACTTAAAAATAGCTGTACAACCATGCAAACAAAACTATGGAATACCTACAATAAACTTTGGGAGGTGTTACATATGTGTATGCTTGCGATGTACTCGGACTCCATTACCATACTCTGTCACAAATTCTATGTATTTTTGTTTCAGTTCTCACAGAATTATACAATAATAAATTACCTGATAATATATCGCCAGCGTTTCCATTTCCTTGGCCAAGTAAGGAGCCAATATTCTTTGCATTATCACTCTGCATCACCGATCCAAGTATATTACCGATTACAGATAAACTGTTAAAATTATCGCTACCGTCTCCCATGTTCTCCAGAATTGTAGAGGCAATATTCATGAACGCATTGCTGTCGTCCGTTCGACCCCCCAGAATTGGTAAAGTTAATATTTGGCATAGTAGAACGGCTAATAAACTCAGCCTGGCCATTATAGTTCCTGTAACAATAAAAAAACTGATTGATTTTGTCCCTGTATGTTTGTGGAAATGAACGGATCAGATGCACTGGCTTTCAATTTTTTTTGAGGCAGTAAAAATACTTTATTCAGTTTATACTCTAAGAAGGCGTTTACGAATGTCAAAACTGCCACCATTTAAGAGAACAACCCAATCATCGAAAACATGGGGTTTATCTTTTTAACATACATATATATATGTATATATATATATATATATATATATATATATATATATATATTTTCTTTTTTATTTCATAGATCACCACCGTCCATAGACACTAACAACACCAGGGGAGTCGCAAGTACGTTGCCAGCCCTTGGGGGAAGGGGGGGGAGGGGAAGAGAAGAGAAGAGAGGGGAGGATAGATGGGCCTCCGGCGCACTCAATGACCGAACGAAACGCAACAATGCAAGCACTGCTACTTATTGTCAGTTTTCTATGAAAGGGTGATACTACTCCGAGCGAGCCAAGCCATTCATGCTGAAACCAGTAATAGCTTCAGCGTGGCTCTACCACCTATTGTTACAGTCATTTTTAGACGAATGCACAGAGAGGTGTTAATTCCAGACATCGCCATCATTCACATATTGATCCACCCTATAATAGCATTTTGACACCAAAACCCGCATTATGGTGTCAAAACAGATATGGTGCTTGAACATACAATCTGGTAAATCGGTAAATGTACTTTGCGACTTCGTTGTAAAACCTAACAATATCACCTAAAATCACTTCCCTTCCCCTTCCCCTCCCCTCCCTCCCTTTCCCCCAAACACAGTTGGTCCAACGTCTATGGACAGTGGTGATCACTTAACAACCATGTGATTTCGGAAACGAAATTTTAAAGTCTAACAATGCCCCTGACGAATACTAGTCAGGGAAATACGCATTTATAAAAAAAAATAAAAAATCAGGTGACCTACATGTTCGTTTGCCTGCTATGACATAAAAAAGAACTGGTCTTACTGAGTCCGAAACATTGGATGACCAGTTTAACACAGTTTCTAGTATTTCAATCATGTCGGTCTTTTAGGGAATCTAGCGTTTCTGTATTTTTGAAGTTTGTTTTAAAGATCAGTTACTGAACAATATATGTTTGTACACATTTACGATATCGCATTGTTGCTATAGGGGCGTCAGGAATACCATGGGGTATTAATTGGTAAGATGCTGCCATAATCCGTAATTTGCTGCCTATTAAAAGTATATATTCCATCGTTATAAAATATGTATTTTCTTATGCGAAGTTGGTTCTATGGACCTCTTGCGGCAAACCGGTCGCTTCTTACTTAAAAGTAGATAAAAATAAAACGATTAATAGTTTATGCAAATTAATTTCACTAAAACTATATATAGCATTCTTTATCATCTTTAAACTGTCTAGTCATCTTCACTATCTTTATATATAAGTTTCTCCTGTACGTGTGTATGTCACTGAACTCCTCCTAAACGGCTGGACCGATTTAGTGGATCCGAGAATGGTTTAGATTAACAATTGGAGTAGGTAGGTGGCGCAGCAGTTGGCTTTTAAGATTTTTTAAAATTATCGAGTCAGGACAACGTCCGCCCGGTCCGCTAGTATATTATAAAACAAAGTCCTCTGCCACGTCTGTCTGTTTGTTCGCGATAAACTCAAAAACTACTAAACGGATTTTCATGCGGTTTTCACCAGTAGATAAAGTAATTCAGCAGGAAGGTTTAGGTATATAGTTTATCAAGGTCATTTTTTATTATCAGAGTGGGACAATGTTCGCCGGGTCCGCTAATCTAACCTATACATATAATAAAAATGAAGTGCCTGTATGTAATATCAAAAATGCAATTTTTAAAATTTTTGTTCTGGGTAATCTCCGAAACGCTGGACGATTTTGGGGGAATTTTTGGAAAGAAAAACAGGGGGTAGGTAAATTCCGGGCCGATTCTAAAGGGGTGTTTGGGCTGGTAGCAGATCTTATAAAAAGTAATTTAAGCAATTTTAATTTATACTAGCTGTTAACCGTGGCTCCGCTTGCTACGTTCTCTCCAAAATGGTTGGCCTGATCTTCACAAAACTTTTACTGGCAGATAGCTGACTTTATAAAAAGTAATTTAAGCAATTTTAATTTATTTTAGCTGTTAACCGTGGATTCGCCCGTAACGCTATCTCCAAAACGTTTTGACCGATCTTCACGAGACTTTCAATGGCAGATAGCTGATCTTATAAAAAGTAATTCAGGCTATTTTAATTTATACTAGCTGTCAAATGTGGCTTCGCCCGCAGTACTATCTCCAAAACGGTTCGACTATTTTTTACGGGACTTTCACCGGCAGATAGCGGACATTATAAAAAATTATTTAGTCTTTTTTAATTTAGACTAGCTGTTAACCGTGGCTTCGCCCGCAGTGCTATGTCCAAAACGGTTTGACCAATTTTTACGGAACTTTTATCGGCAGATAGCTGAACTTATTTATAGGAAGTAATTTAAGTTACTCTATTTTAGACTAGCTGTTACCCGCGACTTCGCCCACATGAAATTTAGCAAAAATATGTTGTTCACTGTAAACATGTGCATAATATGTGCGTTGTACTGGACTACAAGAATAAATATAATTGAAATTCATATATCTTATACAGTGTAAGCGAGTACTGAGGTAGTTACATGGTAGGTTAAGGTTCCAAATATGTTGCTGGTGATAAACCTCAGTTGACACACTGTTACTATTTATATATTTAATGTGTACGTTACATGTTGTAAGTGGCGTGCGTGTCGTACTTACAACTGTTTTTAGAAAGCATTTCTATAATTGTACATGGTCTCACAATTTTATATTTCTTTAATACAATTTTAAAAAACGCATGCGTCGCTGCGGGTACAGCTAGTATATAAATAAAATGATGGTGATCTATTGTTGTGTGTATCTCACGTAAAAACTACAAGGATAGATATCCACAATTTTTTTACTTTAACTTCTTAGACACTTGGCCCTTCTCGAAAAGCCACGATATCCTCATTTAATATACACTTATTAAAGCTTTAAAAAAATACGAATTTTGTGAGTATTACGCGTTCAGCGATGTGTATTTTCTTGTCATAGAGAAGTGGCATTAGCAGTGTGATACGCATCGGCAGGACAAAGTGGATAACTCCCATTGGAATTGCAATTCCATCCGCGATCATGACGGTTAGAAGTCGTCTATTGTGCCGCTTTCGTGAGCGTTTTATCCACGTTCGTCCGTACTTTGGAATTAATTTCCGGCGGTGGTGTTTCCAGACCAATATAACCTACAACCTAAAAATCAGCGCTAGAGTCACTTGCCACTTGCAGCCAATATATTGAATTATACGCCATTGTAACACTACAATGGCATAATACAAGTGAAGACTTCTTTAGGCGCGTTGAGCGGTATTTTTGGCAAGAGATAAATTTATAATTTCGCGTCATGACTTACTACAAGCGTGACCGGTTGTATTACGGTGTTACGCTTGCTTGGTATGCGTCAGACTAGTGACTATAGGGGTCTGTGTACATGTAACATGGTATTTTACAGCTCATCATATGTTCGATCGATTAATAAGACTTCATACAATGTATATAATTATAGCTGCGAGTGCCAATAGATATCAAAACCACATCATTACATAGTATAAAACAAAGTCCCCTACCGCGTCTGTCTGTCTGTCTGTTCGTGATAAACTCAAAAACTACTGAACGGATTTTCATGCGGTTTTCACCGCTGCATAGAGTGATTAATGAGGAACGTTTTAGTATATAATTTGTCAAGGATTTTTTCATAATCAGGGCGGGACAATGTCTGACGGGCCCGCTAGTTAATTAATAATTTTACTTCACATACTTAATTTCAGACTATAATTATTTTTTAAATTTCAAACGAGAACACATTTATTTCATTGCTTTGAGTTTTTACTTCGGTCGGCATTCCTTATGACTTTTTTAAAATCTTGCAAACATTTAATTTCTTTTATTTATTTTATGTTATATATATCTTTGTAACTCTATTCTTTTGCACTATTGTATTCGTGTATTCGCTCGCAGTTTAAACTGGAGATAGGCAGTATATGTGGCTCGTATCCCAGATAACAGATGGACAAAAACTGTAACTCTGTGGAACGGGCCTCATGGATATAGAAGTAGAGGAAGGCCAAAAGCTCGATGAGAGACGAACTACAATCTATAGCTGGTGGGAGCTGAATAGATACTGCAAGGAGTTGCGACACTTGGCTTTCTCTGGAGTAGGCCTTTACCCGAAAAGGGGTCCACGAAAATGAATGATAAAAAAAATGTATTTTAATAATGTAACAATGTAGTGGAATAAACAGGCTTTTTTATTTTTTATTTATTTTATTTTATTCGTGTATTTGCTACAATAAATATATTTTCTTTTGTTATTTCTACAAACCTTCAAGAAACTAGCTTACTCTTTTCTCAAAGGCCGGCAATGCATATGTGACGACCTTCATGTCACAGGTGTCCATGGGCGGCGGGTATCACTTACCATCACATGATCCACATGATCGTTTGCCATCAATCGCAATAAAAAAGGAAAAGTCGTGGCTATCAGCCAGTACTTAATTAATAGCAGACCTATTTTTGTTTAATTTTTTTATTAAACTAGTGTTGTAACGATCCGAAACGAGTTATAAAATATTTATAAATACGAGTTTGGTATTAAATGTGCTCAATAATTAATACAATTCAAATAATTTCTGGTTGACCTATTTCAAAATATGTGGCCTTCACAGCTGATCTTTTATCAGAATAATTATAAAAAAGGACATATTTTTTAAACAGAAAGATATTAATCTAAAAATTTTTTTAAGCTAAATAGGTTTGAAAAAATATTTCATAAAAAAAATTACTCAATATATATACGACTAGCCTCTGCCCTCGACTTCGTCCGCGTGGAAAAATTACTTTATGCTAACGCTAACACGCAGCGAAAGTTCTCAAGAAGAAAAACAACCCGATTTTGAAACATTCTTCATTGGTGCCCCGCTCCTTCCTGCTGCCTTCCTCGATAAATGGGCTATATAACACTGAAAGATTTTTTTAAATTGGATCAGTAGATCCTGAGATTACCCCTACAACGTTACAGACTCACAACGTCACAAATTCACAAACTTTACCTCTTTATAATATTAGTATAGATATATATATATATATATATATATTACATATTTTTCTGATTTTTATCTTATATCGTTTTTTTTTGTTTTTGAACATTTTTATTTTAAATATTAGTTTTTTACTTGCATACAACAGGCAACTGATTTTTGTTTATATAGAACATTAATAAGATAAAATATGTGTTAAATTAAATTAATATTTTCAAAAACCGAACTCTTAGGCTCTATATGGACTCTATGGACGTATATTTAGTGCATAGATTAAATAAATAGTGCCAACTTCCAGACCCATTAAGCGTAAATATATACGTGTCCTTTGCGAATACCAGTAATTTATCAATTTTGAACGAATTATCGTGAGTAATTTAAAATAAAACGTTAATTAATTATTCAAGTGCTATGTAAATGTTTGCTAATTAATCTTTATTTCCCAGTGAATACATTTATCGGGTTTTATTGGAAGTGAAAATTTCTTTAGCCGCATTGAGCGATTTTTATTAGGGGAAAAATTTATAGGTTCGCGTCACTGATGACCTCAACGTGATCGTGATCTATTGCGCTTGCGACAAACCACCGACGCGTACTGTAGCGAACTGTGTACATGTAATATTGATATTTTGTGTAGAGCCATGGGATGTAAGGGGTGTCGAATAACATCATAAGACTTGAGACACCCAAGCTAACCTCACCTGCACGTGGTGCATCCTGCTGAATAACGAACGAGGCAATGGTGCAAGCGGGGTGGTAGGGTTTTACAGCCTGACTGGGTCGCAACCACCATGTATATGGCGAAAAAGCCCGTCATAGTGATTCGCTTCTGCGGGTTGCGTTTCGGGATCAGCCTGTGCATATCCAGCTTTTCGTAGGGCGGCATGACAGTGGCGACCGGCGGTGGAGTGTGTGACTCGGTGGTCGCCATTGTTTTTGGATTGTACTGTGCTTACCATCAGGCATAGAGCAGTCATTTTGCCGTGCTTTTTGATTAATTATTAAACTGTATAAAATGTATATAATTATCGTTAGGAGTGCCAATGGATGTGAAAATCAGACTAATGTTAATAATTTCAATTTGTAAATTATGAATTTGAAACAATTCAAACTATAAATGATTTAAAAATTTTAAAAAGAACATTGCTATGCCACTGTGTTGAGTTTTCACCTCTGTCGACAGTCATTACAACTGCCTCGAATTTTTTAAATTAATAATTCGTTATTTTCATTTTTGGCTTAATAACTACTATGCCTTTGCCAGTAGGCCTGTTTAAAAGACGAAGAAACAGTAATAGGATCTTAAAGAATTTTACAAGCTATTGTTGCAAGAAATCTAACAAGATTTCGCTTTTAATCTAAGAATGGAGAAATTAGTCGAACGCAACGAGATCTGGTAATACACGACATCTTTTATTCATGGCATATCGTTTATCCGTCACGGAATAACTTGAGAAGTATGGGTAATTTAGCAGGTAATTTCTAGCTTCTATAATTAGGGAATTTTATACTTACTATAATATTAATCATGTATTACTCAGGTAGAAAAAGAAAGGGCTAGAAAAAATGATTAACATCTTAAATAAAGAAAGCGAAAAAGTAGGCCTCAAAATGAACGAAAACAAAACGAAAGTTATGACAAACAGCTACACAAATGCTATAAACCTAAACGGAAAACCGCTTGAATATGTGAACAGCTACATATACCTAGTGAAACGAATATCATTTGAAGATAAAAATGAGGAAACAAGAGGTTGAGCGACGTATTAACAAGAGCTGGAAAAAGTTCTGGCCCTTGAAAGAAATCCTAAAAGTGGATTTTCCTCTCTACCTAAAGAAAACTGTCCTAGATACTTGTGTCCTACCTACTCTTACATATGGATGCCAAACTTGGACATATAACACCAAAATAAAAAAAAAGTGGAGGTGGGCAGGACATATAGCGAGATACGCGGACAAAAGATGGGCATTAAAGACAACTATATGGGAAGGACAAAGAGGAAAAGAAGAAGAGGGCGTCCCAGAAAAAGATGGATAGAGGACATAAAAGCGATAGCAGGAAAAGAATGGATAAAAAAAGCTAAGAACAAAGAGGTCTGGAAAAAATTGGAGGAGGCCTTTACCCGAGAAGGGGTTCCGATCGATTGTATGGACATCAATAATAGTGTTCAAGAACTTTTATAAAATCTATATAATTTTCAATATTTTTGCTAATATGTAAACTTAATTTATCTTAAAAAGCATGTAAAGATCGGAAATAAATGGGCTTTATTATTAATCAGGTGTTTATTGAAGTGAAAAGTTATTTAAGTGTGTTGAGCGGTATTTTTGGCATGAGTCAAACTTATAGTTTCGCCTCAGCGACATGCTAGTAAAGCGTGAGCGACCGTATTACGCTCGCGTCAGACTAGCCACGCGTAGTATAGCGGCCTGTGTAAATTTAATATTGATATTTTGTATTGAGATTGTTAAGCGCTTCATATGTATGATTAAACTATAATTATAAATAAACTGTATAAAAATATATATAATTATTTTTATTGTAACACGGTAAAGTGACTGCACTATAGCAAAATGACAAAAACAACAGCGACCACCCAGAGACAAGCCGTCCATTGCCGCCGTGATGCCGGCCTGCGTAAATGTCTCTTCACGTTACGCTTGAAGGACCCCATGTTATAGGAATGAGGGAACACACTAGCCAGAAGATTGTTCCACAGCTTCACGGTACGGTAAAGATAAGACGTCGCGAACTTTTAATTTCGTGCCCACATAGGATTTACCGTTAAACTGTGGTGTAATCCTTACTAATCTATACTAATATTATAAAGTTGAAGAGTTTGTTTGCTTGAACGCGCTAATTTCAGGAACTACTGTTTCGATTTGAAAACCTATTTCAGTGTTAGATAGCTCATTTATCCAGGAAGGCACGACACCAGCTAAGACCAATAGGAGCGGAGCACCAAAGAAGGATGTTTCGAAATTGTTGTTTTTAGCGTTAGCCCAAAGTGACTATACCACGCGAGCGAAGCTACGAGCAAAAGCGAATTTAATACAAATAAATGTTCCACGGTTATGGAAAAAAAGCTTTTTTCGGTGTTGACGACGGCTTATATATTTTTTTTATATTCTTGGTCGTTAGCACATTGGATTAGGTTTGGCGACTATACTATAAATCAATGGTACTGAATTGTACTTACAGTTTGTATATAATGGACTGCTGCAGAATTATATGGTTCAGAAAATATTACACTTCCATTGGATGCACACATAAAAATATAATATGCATCCTTGAGAGATTTTGGATGCAAAGATGTAAGAATGGTTAAAAAGTTATATCCTTACTAACATTATAAGCATGAATGTTAGTTTCATTGTTTTCCATACCCATTATCATAAGTACAGATAAGATAATAGTGAACTTTTCATTAAGGGATAGGTTAAATCTACATTAACGCGAGCAAACCCACACAAGAAGTATATAGTTTATATACAAATAAACATGTAATAAAAACCTTAGTTGATGTTTTTTTAAACTTATTCTAAAAAAATACACTAATTAACCGAAAAGAATACTGGTAACCCTAATTGTATATGAAACGTTGGGTTTTTCTGAGGATCGTAGCTGGACCGGAGGTGATGGGCAGGGGTCTATCCTCTCATTGCACGGGTCCGTCTGACGAGGGGAGGCAGCTGGTGTATACCCAGTCAGTCTCCCTATTAGGTAGGTGGCCCAGTGGCCATCTTCCTCTGGGCGGACCGTTGGGGCGGCTATCCAAGGTTAAGTAGCGAGTACGATCCCTTGCCACCCCTACAAATACGGTCTGTCAGTACACCGTGGGGTTTTAGTCCGTGCGGTGTATACATAAGGGGTTTCCCCACGTGAATAAAAACTAATCAAGGTTTTTTGAGGGAAAAGGTTGTTCTCGTAGAGGATTCAATTTTCTTATTCCACGAGGAGAAAAAAAGAATTCAATATTTATTCGGGATATTTTGGTAGAAATATTTTTATGGTTTTAATATTACTACAGTTACAAATGGGAGCATTCGATACAATGCTAATGAGCGCGACGCGTTGTGGTTTACCGTTACGGTATTCAATTTTGCGGTTTGAATAACAAGTCGATGACAAACTGACACAGATTGTGCATACCATAAGTTTTTGATGGAAAACATACGTAGACACACAGTCAATGTTATCGATTTCTATATAACCCTGGTGATTAGATGAAGGAAACGAATTCAAATGTCTCGAAGTCGGATTAGCGATAGAGTGTTTAGACACCGTGTTTTTGTATATGAGTTTGAATTGTACTATCAATGTGAAGCAAAACTTTGTAGTAGGGCTTTTTCTAGTATTATCAATGTACATGTACATGTGGGTCACCTGATGTTAAGTGATCATCACCGTCCATAGACACTTGCAACACCAGGAGAGTCGCAAGTGCGTTGCAATCCTGTGTTTGGAGGAGGAGTGAGTGGGGAAGGGGGGAGGGGGAGGGGAGGTGGATATCCGTCGCTCTCACAGACCGAACGAAACGCAACAATGCAAGCACTGTTACTTCACGTCGGTTTGCTGTGAGAGGGTGATACTACCCCGGTCGAGCTGACCCATTCACGCTGAAACCAGTAATAGCATCAGCGTGGCTCTACCACCTACAACTAGTAACTACATTTGTGATCTTGTCTCTTTTATTTTACGTAGTGTAAGGGTGATATATATACTAACATACGTTACTGGGGTGCCCATTTGTAAGAATAAAGTTTGTTAAGTCACAATTATTTTATTTTATTTGTTACAACGATATTGTTGTACAACCTAACCGATTGCTTGAACGCGAATAAAAATTCAAGTATATAATAAACATAATTTTAATTTAACTGTGCTGATGCGCACATAATAAGTAGGTCGACATGCAATGTACGTAACCATACATGTGGAGTGAAGTCTATACTAATATTATAAAGAGGTAAAGTTAGTGAGTTTTTGACGTTGTAGAGGGGAAGGATTTTCATGCTGTTTTCACCAGCCGATAAAGTGATTGATGAGGAAGGTTTAGGTATACAATTTGTCAAGGTTTTGTGTAAATTGGTTGAAATATAACAATAATTGTTGGAAATGTCGGAAAAAGTCAAGCCGTCTGGGAGCTTTCATAGAAAACACTGCTTAATCCTTTTGGGATATAACACAATAATGTATGTTAGGATATTCCCCTTTTATAGATCTACAGAGAAGTCTGTGAGAGCATATAGATAGCATCTAACTTTTAAGGATAGCCCACTATACTCATCATATGTTCTATAAAAAAATGAGGTACAATTCGAAAGCTATTTTGACGGCTACAGGATTAATTATCAACTTAAATACGTTAGTTACATTACGCATTTCATGTACATTCTTATCTTTATATATATAATTATTCTGTCCGTGTATATGTGACTGAACTCCTAGACGGTTGGACAGACTTTGATGATTACTTTTGTGTGTTCCTGTGGATTCGATAATGGTTTAGATTCATAATTGGACCCAGTAGGTTGCCCTGCGGTCTGATGATAGATTTTATCGCTCATGTTTACCAGGGTGGAATAACGTCCGTCGCACCCGCTAGTAATAAATAATGTATATTGACATATCGTAAATGTGTCGCTTAGCTAACGTGCCAATGGTGTTAAATAATAAAATGTTTAATTTTTTTTTATTTTGATTTTTTTTTTCTCGAACTGACTACGCTATTGACCTAGCAAGGTCTTAACAGCTTCACCGGACTACGTTTTGATTTTTTAATTCCTTTTATTAATATACTAGCGGGCCCGGTAAACTATGTCCCACCCTGATTATACAAAAATCCTTGACAAATTATATACTAAAACCTTCCTTAAGAATCACTTTATCCACTGGTGACAAACGCATTCAAATCCGTTCAGTAGTTTTTGAGTTTATCGCGAACAGACAGACAGACAGACGCGGTAGGGGACTTTGTTTTATACTATGTAATGATAATGAAGTATATTTATTACTACCTGTGCCCGCAACTTCGTCCGTGTGGAACTTAATGCAAAAGACAGTCTTTCGTTTACCGTGTCTCAGATATTATTTATCCAGTTTTTTGTAAGAGATTTAATTGCATATATTTACTTATTCCTTTCTCGTACTTAACTCGACCCGTCATTCAAATTACAACAAATTTTGATAGAGTGGACAGATTTTAATGAAACAAAACTAAATGTTACTGGAGGATATGTTTTATGATTTTCTTAAAGAGGTTTTATCGCGAACGCAGTACTTTAGCAGTGATGTGTGTCCAAACAAACAGACAAACATTTCTGAAAATGACTGATTTTTATTATTTTATTACTTATACCTAGACACGTACAAAAATGTTCTTTACAAAAATCTAAAAAATACAGACACATTAGATTTACATACTTATTATATTAGAGATTTATAAATATAGACTTATGAATATCTCCACCTTTGTTTCTTCATGGAAAATAACAAGTTTATTTCAGTAGGAGTCAATATGGAATATTTCAAATAACCAAAATACTCACTAGTCGTCCACTTAACAAAATAGAATTTTATCAACAACTGAGTTACACGATAGGGTGCGTCGTAGAATGCGTCACTTGGTATTTCGGACTCTATTGTTAAATTTCCATCCATTTAAGGATTTCTATTGTCTAAATGGCAAAGCTTTAAATAAAATTTTATCTACAGACCCTCCCGGGTCGGTGATTAAAGGATTCCGGGGTATTATTGTTAGGACCGAGCCGATAGCATTGCTTCGGTGCGCTTTTGTGAAATGTTTGAATATCTCCATAGTAATTGTGAGGAGCTGAAAACTACTGCCGCAAGGACAAAGAGGTGCTTTTAAATAAAACACGAATTGGAGAAAAATAAATAACTATGTAGTGTGTATATCTTTTGAGCACTCTGAAAATATACCAAGAATGTTTAAAGAGTGACAAATTTCAATTGTGTGATAGTTCATGGTCACATTTAACACATACAATAATAATATCAAAACAAATACTAATAAACAACAAAGAGAAAAGTTAAAGTGTGTTTCTAAGGGTACAAATTGAAATAAACCTAAGTTTAATGACCGGTGACAAAACCTGCGAGCGGCGTCCCGGAGTTTATAGCCTTCGATAATAAAACGGACAATAGAGCCTTTTATTTGTTCTAACTTTGAAAAAATTTTCGTTGTTAGTTGGTTGGGTTCATTTTCATTTCATTTTTACTACAATCGACGGTCGTTAACACTATACTTTAACATAGACGAGTAGAGGATTGATTATAATTTTCTAGATAATTAGGTCAATTATTAAGCACCTATTTCTTTAATTGATTTAGAACGAGTATCAAGTACCGAGTATCCTGTTGAAAATATTGCTAACGAGTAACCAGTCACCCAGTATGATTGAAACATAAATGATATAAATACGCATCATTACATATTATAAAACAAAGTCATCTGCCACAACTGTCTGTCTGTTCGCGATAAAGTCAACACTACTGAACGGGTGTTCATGCGGCTTGCACCAATAGATAAATAATTCACGAGTAAGGCTTATATAATTTGTTAAGTTTTTTTTATCAGGGCGTGTCAGCGTCCGCCGGGCCCGCTAGTTATAATATATGTATAATATTGATACAAGTTAAGGATAAAGAAAGATCAATTGTAGACCCACATAATAATATTTTAACTTTATTTTGCACTAGCGACTCGCCCCAGCTTCGCATGGGTGCAATATAGATATCCATTTTAATGAAATACTGCTTTGATCCCCATGACATGTACAACGTATGTAATGTATTTAACTGGATAAGGAATAATGTATAAAATAGCTTGGTAAATAACATATAATTATTTTTCTAAAAAGATAAAAATGGTTACTGTGGGTTATCCTTTAGAGATAAATATACAGGATCGCGGACTTTTTTATCGGTCCTTTTAAGATATACAATTCCGTAGTACATTAATTTGACCTATCCCGTAAAGTTTAGCCCGCGTTTGCGATTTAAGCGCAAAAAGACATGCTTCTTACGACATCACATTGCAAATCTTTGAATTTTTTGGCTTTTCTGTAGAATTATATGTATACATTAGACATATATACCTTCCTCTTGAATCACTCTATCTATTAAAATCCGTTGCATAGTTTAAAAGATCTAAGGGAACAGACAGCGAAAGCGACTTCATTATAACTTATATAACTCTTCACTATTTTACACGCAGGCCCGAACTTACAGGTATATTCAGAGCGGCCAAAACGATTGACGAGAACTGTAAAGTTTACACTAGTTTTTGAATTAAATATTAAACAGAAGGCCGTACGTGAATAACAATAATATTACATATAAAGTTTAATATTGCAAATAGCAGCATGTACACCCGTTTCTCTTGACATTTACCTATTGCAATATAACTAGATCAATAAATAAATATTAGGACATTATTTCAGACACGGCTATTTGGATTCAAACCAGAAATAATTTATATTATGATAAATTAACAGTTGGTATCCATATATAGTATTATAGAGGTCAAGATATTATTTTTTTATCTATTCAAAGTAGACACATTCTCTGCAACTACCCGTCAGATTTGTTTTTTTTTCTGTATCATATAATTTATTTATTAAGGAAGATTACAGAGTATGTACATCACGTTATGACAATAAAAAAGGGTTAAAATACCATAAGAAATGTAAGTCAGAACGCAATAGTGCAAGCGGGTAATGTGTCACAGCGGGAAGTATGGAGTTCTGAAAGTAGGAAAAAATAAACGCGAAATCAAATCAAAATATACTTTATTCAGTTTAGCCCCTGAGAAGGCGCTTATGAACGTCATAGGTACCAGGAGAACAAAGAAACCAGGAGATATAGATAAAAAACGACACACAAAAACCGCAAAGTTACGAGTTTTGTGGATTTCAAGAAAAATTGCTTTAAATGGGTACTGCACTGCATTTCAATAATTTCCAATTGCAATTCAGCAGATACATTTTCCGGATCTACATTACATGGCATCGAGAAAACATCTAGCGATGATTGAATGTTCTTAAAATCTTGAAACCTAGTTTCAAATCTGTGTGAAGTTTTCGGTGGGCCGGATTAAATACTTTCGCGGGCCGGAGTTAGGCCGCGGGCCGTAATTTGCCCATCACTGGTCTAAATGATACTTTGAAAATAGCTCTGTCAATTAGTGAAGTCCCGTGAACAGTTCAGTCGTTCCGTAGACAAGCTAGGACAAAATATTGACACTTCAAATATATGTCTATG
Organism: Antheraea yamamai; assembly: GCA_036509395.1. NCBI lineage: Eukaryota > Metazoa > Arthropoda > Insecta > Lepidoptera > Saturniidae > Antheraea > Antheraea yamamai. The sequence continues at coordinate 11,076,717 of AP028449.1, read as the reverse complement.
TAAAGACTAGTAAAGACGGGTATCGACCCGTGACTTTGTTTGTCTTGTTTATTATATAACAATCTATATTGTACAGAGGAACATTATAAAAAATATTCCTTTGTAATCATTACTTATTTAGGTCTCCTCTTATGTGCATACACATCACACTTCTTTTTTTTTTTTGTACCTGGGGAAATCCCTTATGGATACGCCACCCTCCCGGGGGAGAGGGTGGGTTATGTCCGACTCGCACGGACTAAAACCCCACGGTGTACCGACCGATCGTATTGTTGAGGCGGCAAGGGATCGATCTATGCTTCTCCCCTTGGAGAGCCGCCGGGCTCCTGCCTATAGTGAGGCAACCGGGTACACACCGGCTGCCCCCCCTCGTCCGTCGAACCTGTGCAATGAGGAGATGGGCCCCCGGCCCATCCCCTCAGGTCCAGCTACGGTGGCGGGAGGAGTCGGGCAAAACGCCGCCTCCTCCCGCCGGTCCTCCGTTGGCGGAGAGGGCCACTTAGAGGATCTACCTCGCGAGCCCTCTCCGCCGCCTCCTTCTGCGAGATGACCTCCTCGCAGAAGGAGGCCATAGCTCGCCAAGCCTGTTCGCTGCCGAGCATGGCCGAAACCACACTCGGCAGCGACAAATTCCCCCCTAAATTCCCCACCGCCGCAGCCAGAATGCGGCGCTGCTCCTCCCACGCAGCACACTCAGAAAGAGTGTGCTGCGCGGTGTCCTCATCAGCGCCGCACTCATGACATGCGTGCAGGTACCACCCGAAGCAACCGTGCCCGGTGAGTACCTGCACCATTCGGAACGTCAGGGAGCCCCTAATACAACACTGTACGTGTAGTCGTATTTTTTTTACTTTAACAACCTTACTATAAATGAAGGCATCGTGATAATTTTTTTCAGATGAAGATAGGTGAGACTGGATCGAATAAATGCTATCCAAAGTTGCTTGCATAAACTAATTAAACCAGCTGTTTAGCTAGATACCGTTTGGACACGCTTTTGTAATAAAGTATCTCAAACAAGTGTTCGATAAGGTTTAAAATTTTATAAACTGTTTAGTAAAACTCGTGTTAAACGCGTTTTCATTTTTTGTTTTTGTAATAAGACCGCAAGTGTCTAGGAAGTAATAGGTCGAAATCTCTCCAGTACTTTTTTGCGTGATGCGCGCACAACGACATATTTCTATCAATCTACTCTATAAAATTACATCTTTAAACTGTGACTTTTGATATTGCAGCACTGAATACGGTTATTTTTACGCATTTGAAATGGCAACAAGTAATTCATGTCTCACAAACCACCGACGAAAACAATAAAAATAAAATCGTAAATTTGTATTCCGGTGATAAAATTGAATGCGTAATATATCCACGTGTGTAAACAGACGATAACAAACATGATTATGGTTACGTAAATCAGTGTTTATCATCATTAAAATTATCGTTAATTTATACTTAATCAAATAATCGCTTATGTCTTTAATCGACCCAGATAGTGAATACAGCTGACCAAGAATCGGCCTTATTTTATTGCATGCCTTTAATTTGGTGTGTAGATATTATTTTGTTAAGTTATAAATATGAATATAAGCTACTAGATTATGATTTTTTATAGTTTATAAGTCTACCATATCACTATAATAAGACCAGTCGTGTTATGTGGATTTGAGTGCTGAGCTACGAAAGAGGTTACATGTGACAGAGATGCGAATGTTAGATGGATGTGTGGAGTAATTAGAATGGATTGGAGGTAATGATTATGTCAGAGGAAGTTTGAAAATAGCACCAATGACACAGAAGTTGAGGAGTAATAGGTTAGCATGGTATGGGCATATTAACAGAAGAGATGAAAGTTATGTAGCTAGAACAGATTTGAGTATGAATGTGGACGAATATAGGAGTATTGGAAGACCGAAAAGGTATGGATGGATTGTGTGAAAATGATTTTATACACAATAAAACGTGCGAATACCTAGATGACATATGACAGAGGAGAGTGGAATGTTGTGTCGACCCTTCTTAAGACGAAGTAAGAAGAAAGACAATCAAGTTGTCCCATTTCCCTTCAATTTTACCTTTTCTTAACTGATTGTATACTTTAAGTTAGAATCTAAACGATCTGGCTTTCGAAAGCAGCTGATCGAATACCTACGAATGAAGCGATTTTGAAGCCACGACGGTTCAGCGGTTATTGTGTTTGGTTCGGATATGTACGAATGAACTGGAGTTTTTTGATAACATCGTGATTAAGCCATCGTATATAGGGCTCTTTCTAAACCCGCCGTCCGCTAGCTACTACCGTCGAATTAAAAATCTGTCGGAACACTTATATAGCGAGGTCATAACTACGACATCCGAGTTCGGTATAATTTTTCCCAATTTTAAAGGTCATTTTTATACAAAAGTCATAAATATTTATCGGGCAATTAACATATTTCTATTTGATAACAACATGTGTATGGAAATCTCTAAAAAACCTAGAATATTCGGTCCGGTAATGACGTATTGCTCAATAACAGAACAATAATGCAAGAGGTTTTTATATTGGCTTTAAAACCAAGAATTCCGACATGTAACAATCATAATAATTTATAAAACTTATTGACTGACAAAGATAAAAATGCACAGCCCAAACTAGTTGGTCTAGGGCCGTGAAAATGTGCGTTTGGCTTTCTTTTACACTGTACGTGAGCACAAAAGGAAGGATTTTTGGAAATTTAACCACTAAGGTATAGAAAACCGGGATCAAAGTTGAAGTATGAAAATCCGTAACTTTTGTACTTTGAACTGTAAAAGTTGGTATTTATCAATTCAGTTTGTAAGTAAAAGAGATGTTTTTCGTAGTCTTGTCATTTAGTTGTCTTTTTGTAGGTAGTAGAGGCACGCTGAAGCTATTAGTGGTGTCAGCATGAATGGGTCAGCTCGTCCGGGGTAGTACCACCCTCTCATAGAAAACCGACGTGAAGTAACAGTGTTTGCATTGTTGCGTTTCGTTCGGCCAGTGAGGACGCCGGAGGCCCACCTCCTCTTCCCTCCTCCCTCTCCCTTCTCCCCCCTCCTCCCAAACACAGGCTGGCAACGCACTTGCAACACCCCATCAGGTGACTCACCTGTTCGTTTGACTCCTATGATATATATATATTTTTTTAAATAAACATCATATATAGCCCTTTTAATGGGGATAGAAACGCAGACAAAGTAACGAGCAAGTAGTGTCAAATAAAATGTGTATTCTTTTCAAATTACACTTAATCGAAAACTGAGTTAGAATATACACCGACTGAAGACGCACGCTATAGACTCTTCAACTGTTCTCCTATTTGCGTTTTAGGTAAATGCTTTTTTTTTACGGCGATAGAACTGGTAAGCAAACAAAATTAGTAATTATGAAGAAGATATTTAATCGTTTCTGCTATCGCTTTGCTATTACTGAATACACAATTAGCTAGCAAGTCTCGGATAACAAGATGTTTTAATGAAAGCAGAAAGAGGTAAGGGAGATACTAACTTACACGCTGTAGAAAGAAACGAACAATATCCAGTTTACTGTAATGTATACAGACGTTTATTTTAGTTTTAATATAAAAATTAGCATTTCTTTATGAATTTTAAAATATGCCATTTTATAACTTTGCTAGCTTAAAATCTTTTTGTCTTGTTTTGAAGTATCAAACAAACATGCAGTTCATCAACAGTTTAGTAGTCACTATAATCTATACCTATGTATAATATACCTCAAATCCATTGTAGTCTTGAGGCCAGATATAGGTAGGCGTAGATAGGCCATACATAGGCAATTTACTCCTGAACGCTAAGCCGAAACATCTAATGAACATTGTTCCTTTTTGACAGAAATAATTCTCAACAGTTGAAACTTTCAAAGGCTCTACCAGAGCCAGATTCAATCTTTGCACCGCCATAAATAATGTCAATATATGGTATATTCCTCTCAACAAAACAACAAAAATAATTCACAGCTTACATTTGTATAATCGTCAAATGTGAAAGAATCATTTAGAAGGAATGTATAATATACTCATTAGCGAGTCGGACATCATGTGGTAGTAATCATGGTTGTAAGTTATTTGAATTAAATATTTTACATTCTTTTAATTGAAATAAAATTATTATCTGTAATTGTTTAGATCATTCAATGAAAGAAAATTCATTTTTTTTAATGCAAATGAACTAATTTACTTCTCTTTTTCAATTATTCCCAAAATGTATCAGTTCAAATTGCTCTTATTAATTTTTATTTGTAAAAATAAAAACAAACATTTTCGATAAGTGAAAAAGATTTTTTTTCTCACTCTCCGAATGTAACCGCCCTGGGCGGTAGCAACGAATGCCTGTAATAAAAATTTAGCGCTGGTTCTAACCCCCAATGTTTTATATGAAACTAGCTGTGCCCGCGACTTCATCCGCGTGAAATCTTATGTGAAAAGTACAATAACTTTTGATAGAGTGAACCAATTTTAATGAAACAAAGACTAAATGTTACTTGAAGATATGTTTTATACTTTTCTTCAAGAGGTTTTATCATGAACGCAGTATTTTAGCAGCGATGCGTGTTCATACAAGCACACAGACAGATACTTCTAAAATTGATTGAAATGTGTTTTATTTCTTACTCCTGGACACTTGCAACAATTTTTTTTACAAATGCATAGGTATTACAGTGTATAATAAATTTACATATAATAAAACGAACTGAAGTGAAACATCAATAGGAGTTTGGTAATAATTTCGCTATTGAATTGTTTGAAATTTAATGCCGAATACGTATGCAAATGCCACTAGTTTAGGTGTCTAAGGATTTTCTCCTTAATTAATGATATCCAAGTCATAATTATTTTATTAGAATCGATTATGTATGGAAATCTGTAAAACAAATCTACGCGCGCAAGATTACGATAGACGTTAAATGTTACAATCAATTAACAGATTTAAATAACCCGTGTTATTACAAAACAGTTAAATACGTATTGAATACTTGCTTTCAAAAAGTTTGGGTACTAGATGGTACTTGGGTATTAGATGCACCGTGCTTGCCGACGGCTGTCGCGGCAAGATCGTGTTATCCTTTTTCGCAAGTCTAACCCAACCTAACCAAACAGAGATAGAAGAGCAAGATGTCAAGCACCGAGCGCGGTGCTTTTAATACGTAAGTATTCAAACTTCTTTAAAGCAAGTATTGAATACGTATTTAGCTCTTTTGTAATAACACTAATAAACCTTTTGCTTTGAATTTTAACTTTGAAAACAAAAAATCTTGTTGTAGAGATAATGTTTACAATAAAAATTACTTCTAAGTATGTATAATTAATAACTTCTTTGTCTTCAAGTCATAGAGACCATTTGTAAATCTAAAATCGAATTGTAGAGGTAGTGGTAATATTTTTCGAGTGATCAAGACCAAAGATTTCGAGTAACGGAGGTATTGGTTATTGAAGGGTGGAGTCCAAGGTTTCTTTCGAGTTACTGAGATCTTCCTTTTATCGAGATTCGGCTTACCGAGGTTCTACTATTAATTATCCCAATCATAATCCTTACTAATATTATAAATGAGAATGTGAGTTTGTTTGTTTGTTACACTTTCAAGTCTTAACAACTTAATAGAATGTTATGAAATTCTGTATATACATTGTCAGGGGTACAAAAAAGAAGATAGAATACTTTTTACGCAGAATAAACTTCATCCCATTCTTGAGGGATAGATGATATCTTTATTAATTTATATATATAAATTTCTTCTGTACGTGTGTATGTCACTGAACTCCTCTTAAACGGCTGGACCGATTTTTATGAAATTTTGTGTGCGTGTTCCAGTAGATCCGAGAATGGTTTACATTGAACCTTTATAAAGGTACAAAGGTAGACGTAGTCGTAAGTCATCAACATCATTATTAGCCTGTAATAGAGCCACTGCAGGGTCATAGGCCTCCTCTCGAAGGAAGGTATGTGCGTATAATCACCACGCCAGCCCACGACGTATTTACGATTTAAAACAGAGAAATCCGCAGGTCTATATTTTCCCACATACATTACAAGAACATTCCTCAGGTTCAGGTTTCCTTCACCGTCAGCCGGTAACATTACCAATGTAAATTAGTAAATACTCGCGAATTCCGAAAAATTCATTGGTACACGCCGGAGTTCGAACCTGCGGACATCGGATTGATATTCCACATGTCAAACCACTAGACCAACACGAGTTTTAAAGTTTTAAGTCGCGGATGGCTGCTAAGTTTGTATACGAGTTACCCAGGATCACATTTTAAGCGGGATCAAGGGGAGATGGGTCGGGGGGCTCGTCTCGCCGTTGCACTGGTTTGGCCGTTTGATAGACAGTCGGAATGTACAAGGCTGTCTCTCTTTAACGCGGGAGGCCCAGGACGAGGCTGGGCCGGCTGCCGAAGCGACATGTTGCTAGTCAGTTCGAGCCCGTGTCGCCCCATCAAGGCAGTATAGGTACATCGGGGGGTTTTAGTCCGTGGGAGTCGGACATAACCCGCTTTCTCCCTCGGGAGGGTGGGTATCCATGATGGGTTTCCCCTTAATTTACAACAATTTGGAAATATAACTCAATAGAAACATAACATTATATGTATTGAAGTCGCAGCTGTATACGTAATATATTAACAATAATTTATGGAATATTCTGATATTACAAGAAACTCTTTCGGTTGGGTAATTATGCAATATTTGAATAAATCGATAGGTAGTCATATTCGCCGCAGGTTTTCAAGGTAAAATCTGCGTTCAATTTATTCAGCTGCTACTAAATGCCTGATTAATATATTTTTTAGATTAGGTACTTGTTTTCTCGTCGGCTAGTTATTGTAATTTTAATTTAATGTCATATTATTAAATAGTTATAGTCGTTTGACTATGCACCATCGAATTTTACGGAATTGTCGTACATTTACTAATCTAAATTGGTAACACTATCGGCTGACTGTGAAGGATAGGAACGATCAGGGACATTTTGGTTGTTTTTTATAGTAGATTTTTTAGTCGGTTTTATTTTTTGTTAAAATTTTATGTATTTCCTTGTTAAAAGTATATTAATCCTTGTGACGAAAGAATAAATAATAATATATAAAAAAGTAACAGATATAAAAAAAAAAATAAGAACTCTTAAATGGAATTGGGCGGGTCATATATATAGATTACATGACGACCGATGGACAAAAAAAGTGACAGTATGGATACCATGGGGGCATAAAAGAAAAAAAGGAAGGCCCAAAAAAAGGTGGAGTGATGTCTTTGAAGGAAGGTGTGGTTGGAAATGGCCAAGAATAGCGTCAAGAAAGGATGAATGGAGAAGTTTGGGGGAGGCCTACGCCGCTGAGGCGAATGCTATATAGTTCTTGAATAAAAAATAGAATAAAATGTAATAGTAGTATTAGTATGTAGCAAATAAAAGGCTTTTTATTTTTATTTATTTTATTTATGTGTGAAAAATAAGTATAGACAGTTCTTTTTAGGGTTCGATACTTCAGAATGTGATACAAAATCCCCCTAGAATTTCTTTATTGTACTTCTGTCAGTATATCAAAGTCACGTTGCCGGAAAAAACTTTAAGAGTAATTGTTACGTAATAAGAAATCTCTCCTTTAATAAAAAAATCAAATTCGAACTCAAAATTTCATAACTTCAAAATATACGCTTTCACCAGAAAGTAAATTAAAGTAGCGAGTACAATTCAACAGCCACTTCAATGCGAATAAAACTACGAGAATACAGATGACTGTTGATTTCTTTTTGATTCAAATGTGTTATAAGCTTATTCTCCAAAGATAGTTAATACAGTGAAGTAATTATGAAATAAGTTCATGTTCTAATAAAGATTAATTATTATATTGTGTTAATTTATTTAAAAAAAAATGAATTAATTTAAGTTCATGTTATTTTATTTCAAAAAGTGTATATAGTTTTTTCCGTGACTTTTTATGTGACTACGAACTTTTATTAAATACTTATTTAAACGTCTTTATGTTACAAATGATGATATTTTCTACAAAAACCTAATAGCAACATAATTAAACTACTTATCCCTGCTGTTAAAATTCACTTAAAGTGTTTTTTTAAGATAAATTCAAGTGCAAAGTATAAACATGGTCCAATTTTAAATTCATTTTCCCACAAAATTGAATATTTCCTAAAATAATAAATTTCTTCTTTTTCAATTCAAAGTACGAAATATTTATTTCCAATATATCATAGCGCTATAAAATCAAGTTTCTGAGTTAACCCAATAAATATGGCACATTGTACTAAAATTCCCTCTTGTTGACCTATTTTAAGAGACAATAGGATACTTTTCGGCGAAATAGACTATTAAACTATGACATAAGACATATGGTAAAAGCTATTGAAGAAATATAAAGATTGTAATTTTTTTTTTGACAAATGAATGCGGATTTTTTTAAAAATACCTTAGTTTATTATTTACTAACAGCCAGTTCTGGCTTCGCTAGGATGTACTAACGAACAAATTAAAACCAAATCGTCCCGTTATAATACGACCATGTATTGAATTAAATTGGTACTGATCAACTTAACGTCAATCTGTCAATGTTCTTGAACTCGATTTTATTTTTTGTAATTTTTCTGTGTTATACCAAAAGTTTAGCATTTGAGCATAACCTCACCAGATGTTAAGCTACAATGTGCCCCAAAATAACAAAGCTAAGGGTGAAGTCTATAGAGTGTATTCCGTCTTATCATTCTTAGATCAGCTTAAACTTCGCCAAGTAGTTACTCATCGCAATTTTAGGTTTTGTATTTATAGCCTACTAGCTGTGCCCGCAACTTCGTCCGCGTGGAACTTGATGTACAAAATAGTGACTAATAAAGTCACCAATATGTATTAAGTCTAATTACTGTCTACTTTCCTCTCGTACTTAAGTCATTAAAATCGGTTCGGTCTAACAAAAGTTATTGTAATTTTAATGACGACGCGACTTAAGTACGAGTGAAAAGTAGATGAGTAGGCCTTAATACATTCAGATGATTTTATTTAGTCACTGTTTTTTTACATTAAGTTCCAAACAGCTAGTTAGAAATAAAATTAGTATCATGATATGATTCCATCATAATATTTTTCTTCGACGAAATCTTAGGCTAGTTGTAAGATTCGAACCCACATTCGATGCAACTGAAGTACGAGTGTCCGTAACAAAAACGATATATATACAGTATCTACATATATAAAACACTAGCGGGCCCGGCTGACGTTGTCCCGCCCTGATTACCCCCCCCCGCAACCCCCTTTGTGGGTGGAATTTCGTAAAATCCGTTCTTAGCTGACCTCTACTCGGCGAAAGGAATATTCCTACCATATTTCAAGTCGCTACGCCTTATGGTTCCAGAGATATCGTGATGAGTCAATATATAGGTGGGAATCTCTTATATATATCTCTCTTATATCAAATCAATCAATCAATCAATTTTTTTCTTAATTTTCTTAATTATTCTCGCAAAAACCAACTGAGTAATGGATTTGAAACTGGATTATAAAATTAAATACCATAGACCAGGATATAAAACAATGCAATATTAGTAAATTTGCAACATATTTTTATTATTTTAAAACTAATGTTCGACAATAATCGAACCTAATGTGAGTATATGTATAAGAAGTCGGAAAAGTAGAGCCAGCGTCGCTTAAAAAATCTTATTTTACGAAAAAATATTCGAAGATTGTTAATCCATATTTATATCCACTGTTATTTCTTGTGTCATGTATAATTGAATAAATAAATATATAATTTATACACTTGTCACACATTCTCTCCGAGAAATCCTTGTATATATTGTAGCTTACATACTTATAATTAGTTTTAAAACTCATGTAAAATATTACCCTAACCTAATTATCAAATACAACATTATTAATCTATTTTGGATTATAAATTAATTATATCAGTGATCATGATAGAAAGTTCAAGAAAGAAAATAACGAACAAGAAAATAATATTTATAATCGATATCGAGTTATTTGTGGATGATTGATATTTTATTATATAAACATAAAAGTTGAATAAAAGTCGATACGTTTTTCATTGTAACATTCACAATAATATTTAATTTAAGTTTGGACGTATTTTAATATAAATTACACGGATATTTTCAATAAATACTATATAACAAAATTTAAAACTTGTGAATAAACTTACCTATAAGTTACCAATAATCCGAATAAGTTTTCTATAACTAACTGCCTTTGCACAAGAAAAAATGTATATTAAAAACTACACGCACAACTTTTTAATTTCGAATGCCAATGTCGACGATTGAAACTCAATTCATGCACCGGTAAATCCGAAAGAACCACGTATCCAATCCGCACAGTTTGACTCAATTTCAATGTTGCTACAGATAAAAAATACAGGTGATAAATATTTTTTAACTGTTATAACACTTGCCGTCGTGAAATGTACTGATAGTCTACATTCTCATTCTAAACTTAAATTTAAATACGGACTGCGCGCGAGTGCTGGCTTTCGAGTCACGATAATATTATTATTTTTTCTAAATAAAGCCTTATTGCTATCTCATTTTACTGTATCGCTCTAACTCTTTTGCACGTCGTGATTCCGAGTGCATTCGTCCTTGACTCTGAACCTTGATTCGACAAGACACGGAGATGTACCGTTCGTATCAGCCGTCTTTCTCTTACACTTGCGTAATTGGCATGTAAGAAAAAGACATCTATCTAATTACCAGTATAGTGAGATAGTGCTGTCAATGACCCGCGCGGAGGCTTGAAACGTGAAAAGAGGACGTCATATGACTGTTATATTTTACTGTTATAAGAAGTCCTTTGACCTTTTTTAAGGTTTCTTCGGAAATGTGATTTATTTGTTTGTTAGTTCATTATTATGAGAATCATTTCCAGCCCTAGATTTATTTGTAAAGAGCGTCTCAGACAAAATTCTGACGAAAAAACTGAACAAACAGCTGCTTTCTTATTAGTGAAATAACATTTGTAATTAAAGTCAGGAAGATCGTAGGTTGGATTTCCGTTGGAATTAATTCTATTTTTCGTCATTATTGGTAATAAATACCTTAGCGTAGGTTTTTGCCATCCGGGACATAGCACAAATTCACGATAAATTCATCGCCCTCTTTCCGGACTTTCTGGTAAGAATGACTTTGTTATTGCTTGTTTTATAGTCTATAAATAAAGTTATCATGTTTGTCGGATAAGAAATATTGATTATGTTATCAGCATTGCATTTAATTGATAGGTGTTACATGACATAGTGACTACACCGTGTCTAATGATAAACGTAGTATAACATATTAATCCGCAAGTTTGCTCGTTGTAGTGGTGAAGAAGCATTTTGCCTATGTTTTTACACGAGCAGCCTATAGATTAATTACAGTCAAAGGACTATCAACTCTTTCCGTGTGCAAAATAATCATCTTTCGATTATTCTTCTGCAATGTTTGCATATGCTCGGGTTGATAATTTTTATGCGATCATACGAAAGAGATTCAATAGATGGTAGAGCCACGCTGTAGCTGTTACTGGTTCAGCATGAATAGGTCGGCTCGCCCGGCGTATTACCACCCTCTCACAGAAAACCGGAGTGAACTAACAGTGCTTGCATTGTTGCGTTTCGTTCGGTCAGTGAGAGTGCCGAAAGCCCACCTCCCCCTCTCCCTCCTCCCTCCCCTCCCCCATACACAGGTTGGCAACGTACTTGCGACTCCCCTGGTGTTGCAGGTGTCTATGGACGGTGGTGATCACTTAACATCGGGTGACCCACATGGTCGTTTGCTTCCTTTAATATATAAAAAAAGAAAAGGGAGCTGCATCCAGGCAGACTACGCGACTGTGCTAACAGAATAATAAAAGCACTCGTAGACATATACGATAGTTCTTATTTGAAACATTGGGTGTCGGCGATTATTTATTTATTTATATTTTATTATTATAGTATTAGTGTAGTTATATTTATAGTGAGGAACTCTATATTGTATACATTTAATTTCTTATTTTAATGGAATAGCTTAGTAATTTTGTTGTCTTGTAAATAAATAAATGAATGAATAGTACGAAAACGTCTGTGACAAATGAAAGGCCGTCTCTACATGTCGGCTTGCGTTGCGAATCTCGCAGCTACTGGATATACTGAGTTATCCTAAAATCAGCAACAGTATCAGGTTTCCCACCATGTGTACGGTAGTCGCGATTGAGTACAGAGTTTTGCCGTTTGGTTACTCATTATAATCACCTGATGTACGATGTTCGTGTCTCACAACTCAGTAATTAAAATATATTGTCATTGCACTTATAACTCGAAAAACAACGAAACGACCTACATTATTCTTTTTAAAAATCAATAGTGATAAAATGTCTACTAGTACATTCCGTGGCCATATCTATTTTCTAATCTATACATATAATAAGAATGTAAATCTAAGGTGTCTGTAATTTTTCTATTTTCTTGAAAAAAATTATTGCAGGTGTCCAGGAATCATTACATAGTATAAAACAAAGTCCCCTACCGCGTCTGTCTGTCTGTCTGTTCCCGTTAAACTCAAAAACTACCGAACGGATTTTCATGCGGTTTTCACCGGTGGATAGAGTGATTGCTGAGGAACGTTTTAGTATATAATTTGTCAAGGTTTTTTTCATAATCAGGGCGGGACAACGTCTGCCGGGCCCCACTAGTATATAATAAAATACATTTCAATCATTTTTAGAAATGTCTGTCTGGCTGTTTGTATGAACACGCATCGCTGTTAAAGCACTGGGTTCACAATAAAACCACATCAAGAAAAGCATAAAGCATATCTTCGAGAATAACTTAGTCTTTGTTTCATTAATTATATATTAGTATTTAGTCCACTCAATCAAAAGTTATTGCAATTTTAATGTCGACGCGGCGTAAGTACGAGAAAAAAGTAGATAAGTAACTGGACTTAATATACTCAGATCACTGTTTTTTACATAAGGTTCCACGCGGACGAAGTTGCGGGCACAGCTAGTTTCTTATATAAATAAAATGACAAACATCTGCCGTTATGCATACATCTAGCAAAAACTACTGTTCAGTTTCGATTACATTTATTAGTTTTATTTCTTATATATTTTATATTACCTACTTACCTAAAAAATGGCACGATATCTTTATCTATACATATAATAAGAATGTAAATGTAACGGGCTTGTACTTTTTATGAAAAACATTTTTGCAGGCGACTTGGAATAAATATTAAAATACATTTCGATCGTATTTAGAGAGAGAGATTTACTAGAGAAAAGTAGATAAGTTAATAGACTTAATATATTCAGATGATTTTATTAGTCACTGTTTTTTTACATTAGATTCCAAGCGGACGGAGTCGCGGGCATAGCTAGTTTTTTATATTTGAATATAAGTGAAGTATATAAAGATAAGTACGGTTGAACGTACGTTAAATACTAGCGTCTAACGTTGAAAGGAAATAAAAAAAACTGTCACAATACTTTAAGTTTATTTACGCGGTTATAGGCTTTCAAATAGGAACAAAAATGAAATAGTACACCGGAAGCGTTTATTAAACAGATTCGCCAAGTCTAAACATTATTTGGTCAGCTACGAATCAGTCTAAATCCTAGAAGTTTGGTTGCGGGACGTTCGATTGAACTTTTATAATATATATTGGGATGTGGTTAAAATGTTCGAGTTTATTAGTTTCGAATATTATTCTGTTGATTGTATTATTTGATTTGCAACAATACAATTCATATGTAAGTAATAATTGAAGCACGCGAACTCTTTGAAGGAAAATACGTGCTTATCTATAGTAATTGTAGACCGTCTTTCATCATTGTATTTAAGGCAACATCCCAAGCCCACTCTTGGAACCTTGTGCTTGTTGCCTTTCGGTTGATTGCCTTAGACGCTCGCGCAGAAGCCCGGTGAAAGCGTGAAGACGCGTCAGGACAAAAGCGGGTTAAAACATTTTTTTTGTGTGGAGTATTCCTTATAAATTAACATATTCGATTCTTTTAGCAAATAATTATACAAATTCATATTCATATTTATAATATTAGAACGACACCTTAGATTGTCTCGAAGCAACTCTAACAGTGTCAAAATAATGTCCAACTTATTTGAAACTTATCCTGATATTTTGACTAATTTATTTTAAACTAACTTAAACTATAACGTCAGTGTAATTTTAATACATAAATCGTAAAGTTTCACCAACAACCGTCCAGAAGATTTTGTGTAAAATAGTAATAAATATTCACTAATTCTTACAAAATTTCTTGTCTACAATACAAATATGATAAAATATGTCCTATTAATTTGTTATTACAAACTTATATTTTAGGTTGGAGCCACATCTAAGCACGTCAAACCTTTAGGCAGTTGGTTCAGTAGCTTGGAGCAGGTAGACCTTGAGGTTAGTTGTAACTGCCAGTTCGATTAAAAGTCCAGTTAGGTTAAGCCTTCTTGCAAAACTTTTATATAAGTACTAGCTGTGCTCGCTACGTCGTTCGTCTGAATGTCTTGAGCGCTCGCTTAAAAAGACAGGTGAAGCTGTGAAGGTAACAGCCAGCAGCTAATAAAATAACAACCTTCATTATGCGTACGTTGGGGTTGTGGAATGGGTTACCTGGTACGGTATTCCCCCAGAGTTATGATTAAAAAGGGATTGAAACGGGGTAACCATTTACCACCAGATGGACCGTTTGCCTCTTTGTTGCCCTTTAGCATAAAAAAATAATTTCAAACAAAAGGAGAGTGGGGTGGCAACCACCACACACACACGGGCTGGGGTACCTCGCCTAGGCAGTGGACTGTATATAAATTGGCTGGAGGTAGATACCCTTGGAAAAATGTGTGCCTTATAATCGGGATAAAAACCTACTTACCTGATATAATATATCTTTTCCGCCACCGTTGCCGTTGGTGAGAGTTCGAGTTTTCCAAAATAACACACACAAAACAGAATTCCGGGCCGCTGTGTCGGTAGTGTCGAGAGCGAGTCCGAATGTAAGCGCGGATTCCGAATCGTTCCGCGCAAGTGACCGATCATCCCCGATTTTCCGTTGACAAACCATCTGTCAAAAAGAATTTTGCCTACCCCAACCAATTCATGCCCGAACAGAGAGGATTGCATTATCTCTTTGATTTACATTTACAATAAAATATAAAGGTGACGTCATACTGTTCTAACTATTCCATTGTTTTGTCCCGATATATGTAACTACACAAAGTACAGTATCTAAAAGTCTTAAATAATTTAATCTTTTAGGATAATCGAGGAATACCTTCGACTACAACAGAACAGATAGAAACTACAACGCAATACAAGAAGAAACATAGAAAGAGAAGATTGAAAAAGAAGGATAAAGTGCGTTTAGCGAGCGAAGAAATCAAACCAAAGAAGAAGCGTAAAAAGAAAGAGGAACGCAAATTCGTCAAAGCCGATGTGAGGGAAAGACACGGAGAGTATAACGCATCTTCGTCTATAGAAAACGAAGACCGTAGGAAACCGGTCGACATTATTGTTCATATTAAAATGCATGATTGATTAATTGGTTCGTTTCATTACTTTTCATACTAGCGGGCAGTCATTCTCCTACCCTGATAATAAGATAGATGTACTGGAAACATATTTCAGCGTCATCTATCGGATCCAGCAATGAATCTAAATAATCCAGTGGCTCTCTCAAACAGACAAAAAAGATCATAAAAATCTATCCAGACATTTAGGAATAATTTACTGATAAATTATCATCATCAACCTATAAGAGACTCACTGCAGAGTTATAGCCTTCTTCCCGAAGGAAGTTATGGGTAAACACCACGCCAGCTCACGACATATTAACGATTTCAGGTTCCAAGAAATCCATAATTCTATATTTCTCCCACATAAAGATGGTTTTACAAGAACATATCTCAGGTTCAGGTTTCCTCACGATGTTTTCCTTCACCGTCAGCCGATACTGTTACCAATTTAAATTAGTAAATATAAGCAAATTCCGAAACATTCGTTTTTTCAATAAGTGATTCTCTCGTGATTTTTTTCAATAAGGGTCAAGTTTTACATCAGTGGTACTCAAACGGGCCACAAACACGTATCACTCATGATGTCGCGGGCCGCAAACTACAAATATAGGTCCTTTACCTATGAAATTGCCGTTCTGCAGTACTGGCCATTTCAAATCAAAATAATTTTTGTTTGGCTAAGAATTCTAATTTCAAATTAATTTTATTTTAAAAACATGGAATTCTTTTTCCAAAAATAGTCATTTGTTTATTGATTAGTGTTACATTTTCATCGCATTTCAATCTTTTTTGTCATCATGGATACGTTAAAAATTCGAGTAATTATGGAATATGAGTACCGTCGTGGCAGCAACGCGGCACAAGCGGCACGCAACATCAACGACGTTTACGGAGCTAACACTACAAACCAACGCACCACCTGTTATTGGTTTGCTCGCTTCCGTTCTAGGAATTTCGACCTGAAAAATGAACCTCGCGGTCGTCCGAAGACTGGTCGACAATGACGAATTAAAGGCGATTGTGGAAGCTGATGATACACAATCTACGGCTGAATTAGCAGCAGCTTTCGACGTTAGCGTCAAAACAATATTGGTCCATTTGCGTCAAATTGGCAAGATAAAAAAGCTTGACAAATGGGTGCCCCACGAACTCAATGATCGGCAGCGCGAAGTATGCGTCGAGACGTGCCTTGCACTGCTCACAAATTAAGGAATATTGAACCGTATTGTTACCTGCGATGAAAAATGGGTTCTGTTTGATAACCGCAAGCGCTCAGCAAGTTGGTTGGATCCTGGTTCAGCACCTAAACAATGCCCTGAACGAAAACTTACCCCTAGAAAAGTGATGGTCACTGTTTGGTGGCCTAGCGCCGGTGTGATTCATCACAGCTTCTTACCAAATGGGGTGAGCATTACTGCAGATGTGTACTGTGAAGACTGAACACAATGATGGAGAAGCTGGCACATCTCCAACCAGCATTGGTCAATCGCTCGTCTCCGCTGCTCCTGCACGACAACGCGCGACCTCATACTGCACAGCAGAAGGTCTCCAAGTTGCAAGAACTGGAGTTGGAAGTTCGCCGTCATCCGCCCTACTCACCAGACCTTGCGCCTACAGACTACTACTTTTTCCAGAATTTAGATAACTCCTTGGCGGGAAAAAAATTCAATACCCGAGAGGCAGTACAAAATGCCTTTGAAGAATTTGTTGCCTCCCGTTCAGCTGATTTCTTTAAGAAGGGCATCAATAAACTGCCACTGCGTTGGCAAAGATGCATTGATTGCATGGGTGATTACTTCGATTAATACAAATAAAAAATACATGAAAAAAAATCGTTTAAATATTTTCATACAAAACGGCAATTTCATAGGTAAAGACCTAATATTTAGGTATTAAATAAAAAAAAACGTAATTTCAAATTAACAACGTATTAATGTAGTGGAAAATGGTTGTCCAATAAAACCAGCTTGGTATAAATAACCCTTATATCACAAGGAACGCATTGCGGTCGGGTTATCTGGGATCCATTTGATTTACTCGGCGTGCTCATAATTTTTCTGATGGGCACGAAGTTTAAAATAATTGAAAATAAAGTATAATCGTGTGAGCCAACTACAAAGACCCGGCGGGCCGCAGGTTTAGTATGGCTGGTCTAGACAATAAAACAAAAAAGATCGATCAAAATCTATCGAGTAGTATTTTTTATTGTAGCATGGCAAAATTATTGCATTATGCTTGACGGTAAGCACAGTACAATCCAAAAACAATGGCGACCACCGAATGACACACTATCCATCGCCGGTCGTCGCTGTCATGCCGGCCTGCGAAAAGCTGGATATGCACAGTCTGACCCCGAAACGCGACCCGCAGAAGCGAATCACTATGACGGGCTTTTTCGCCATATACATGGTGGTTGCGACCCAGTCAGGCTGTAAAACCCTACCACCCGCTTGCACCATTGCCTCGTTCGTTATTCAGCAGGGTGCACCACGTGCAGGTGAGGTTGGCTAGGGTGTCTCAAGTCTTATGACACCCCTTACCCCCCAAAAGTAGTTCTCTGCGTGATGCGCGCACAATAACAAACCTAACAAACAAAATTCTAGATTTTATTATTATGCATTATATTAATACAAAAAACAGTCTTTCGTTTACTATGTCTTAGATATTATTTATACATCATATAATATCCTGTTTTTGTAAGAGATTGAATTGCATTTACTTACCTACTCTTCTCTCTTACTTAACTCGAGCCGTCATTCAAATCACAATAACTAATGAGAGGGTAGACCGATTCTACTTACATAAAGACTGAATGTTACTCGAGGAAATGCTTTATGATTTTTAGTGTCTAAACAAACAGACAGACAGACAGACATTTCTAAAAATGATTGAAATATATCATAATATTAATTATTCTTAGACACCTGCAACAATTTCTTTTTCACAAAAATCTAAAAGTACAGAAACCTTAGATTTACATTCGTATTATGTGTATAAGAAGATATTCATTTCGATATTCAGCAAAATTGTAGTTTTGAATAATATTCAAATTGCACACAAATTTTCCTTTTAGCAATAAAAATAAAATAGCCATAAACGTCTCGCCGATGTTGATTTATTGTTTTCCTTTTATCCATAGCCATAAGCAAAATAATTCAGAAGCTCTACTTCGTACTTCAAAATGATACATATAAAACCACAATAGATATTTCAAAACAAAAGTCGTTGTACAGATTAGGAACGTGCTGTTATGATATTATATTAATATTGCTAAATGCTAAGCAAGCTATATGTGAAATAATATACAAGGCACTGTAATGCCATTTTACAGACAGTCTTTATTACTCAGTCGTTCGGAATCGGTCATATTGTTAAGTCTCGCGCCGAGACGCCATACCTTGTTTTATCCAGATAATAAAAGTGTGCGTCAGTGAACTTTGCCTTTTTTTTAAAAAGTAACCACAGCAAGCCATCCTAACAAAGGTCAGCGGCCAATCTTGAAATTCTCACAGAATAAAAATCAAATATGAAACATTTTGCTTTCTATTCGTACTCCTTAGAGTCATTACAGAGGCACTACGTTATCATTTATATGTTGTCAGATCTTCATAAATCTGTTCTTTAAATTTTTTTATAGGCTTTGGTTTCTATAGGGTGTGGGTTTATCAAACCAAATATAATTTCCCTAATAGTCGATAATAATTCATTTGAGTCTTATATGTTTCCAGTTACTCGTTTTCCACAATATAATCGTATGTGACGCTCTTTAGCATTCATGTCACTCGAGTCGTTTCCTAAGGCAATATAAGTTACTTTAGAGTGGGATCGCTTTATAAAACTCTGATTATCTAAATTTAATTTTACTATGGACTTTGAAATAATACGCGTATGTAGGCGGTTGTGTTCAAAAAGTAATGAAGTGTCTGATGCCAAGTAATCTGAAGTTACATCCGCACAAACGTCACTCAAGAGCGAGGTTTGAACCACGCACACGTTAAATTGTATAACGGAATTAAAGTCATATACATTAAAAAAATCTTTTATTAAGTCCACATTAGTAAGTATCGTGCGATTTGTTATAAGGGTTTCTAGAAATCCCTTTTAAAAAAAAGATTTGTTCACTTAATATCTTTATTATTTAACACTGAATAATTATGAGGATTAAGAGTGTCGTGGACAGAGACTGGGAATGAACTAGGTACTAGGAAAGGTGCTAGGTAGGAAGGGATATGGTTCTGTGCTGTTGGAGAAAGGTCGGTATATTAGGATGCATGGTTCGGGTATAATACATCGCAAACGCTGCTACAAGGCGTAAAGTGATAGTAATTTGTTTTTGTGTATTGCATTCCAAGACCAGCTTGTACATATACCTGTTGAATTGCTTTGACTATAGTCAGCATTCAATAGTTCTAACTTTTCTTTCTTAACGTCGAGTGAACCAGCTGCTCTTATTGATTTGTTACTTCAGTTCTATTTTTACTTTTTCTTTTATGTATTCTTTTCTTTGTATCTCGCATTTTCTTCCGTCGTTTCTTTAGTTTTCTTTTCAATTGCTTAATGACTCGCGAAGTGTCCTTTGACGCAATGTTTGGGCGGAGGCGTTTCAGTTCTTTGACAATATGTTCAATGACGCTCTCTGTGACGGCTTCTAAGTGTCTTGCGAACTGAAATATTGGTATAAATTATAATATCGCGGGTAACAGTTCGTTTTAAATATACACTGTTAGAAAATCGCTGGCGAGTTACTCCATTCTTTGAAAAAAAATATATATAAATTCGTTTTCCTAAATATTTTTATTGAATTACCTAGCTGACACGGCCACGCGTTGCTGTGGCTCAGTTATAACATATTTAATTGAATAAAACACGTGCACTATAGGATAAACTGGAGTTGAAAAAGTAAATTTAAAATTAAAATGTGATACCATCTATATAAGTCTATCTAAGTATGTCAGTCAGTCCTGTTGTTATCTGTCAACAAACTAATTTAAAGCGCCATCTATTTGAGACTGGTGAAACTTACAATTAATAACAAATTATATATAGGCATATATAGATGCTAACTTTCATGAAAATCGGTTGAATAATTTCGGAGTTCATCGTAGACAAATATCACAACACTCGATTTTTATTTTAGATATATACAAATAGTACAAACGCCACCATGCTTTTGTTATTTGTAATACAATTTCTAGTCGAATGATCTAACAGTTCAAAAAATGTCGCTTCTGATTGGGTTTTAATCTATGGAAGTTTAAATGTTCCCCGCATGCCTTCCTCACATCACACCCCTCCGTTCCAAAGTCAATACTTATGTTGTGTGTTTAGAATAATTGTTATTGTAATTTATACTTTAATACTTGACTTGTAGTAACTGAATTCTTTTTTGATATATGTGAAGGGCTTTCTGTCTGGAAATTAGGTCTAGATATCTATCAGTGTTACAATTTATTTGTTCGATTTATTATGTAAGTATCTAATATTTTATGTAGAAGGTTTACTTATCTTGGATTGAAATTAAGATCTTTAATGAAAAGTCGCGGCAATGGCCAAAAGTTTATATTTTTATTAATTAATCAATTATAAAAAAAAACCTGAAATTAAATCTATATTAATAAACCTGTAATTTTTTTACATTCGATTTTTATTTAATGAATTTTGTCGTAGGTTACTATTATAATGGTCACTAATTACAAAAATATCTGTCTATCTGTGTGTATGCTTGATTTATAAGAAATTTTGTGCACGAATTGCCTAAATCATTCCAAAATAGATAGCATATTAAATTTAAAAAAATCGTAGAATAAAGTCATAATTAAATATAATAAGCTAACTTGTCAAAAATAGTAGTAGTGTGAAGCTGCGGGCAGTTGTTAGTATTAAATCCTTACTAATGTTATAAACACGAATGTTAAGTTGTCTGTTATGCCTTCAGTACTCAACTGAATACTATAGCTCAATAACTCAGCTGAATAACTGAATACTGAACAATAATGAAATGCATACACATTGTCAGGAATATAGAAAAGGACATATTACACACCTTTCATATAAAATATATTGGTCCCGAGGGGTAAGTTTAATGTATACTCGCTCGAGCGAAACCGCGAGCAAAATCTAACAAGGTAATAAGTCTATACTCACTCTTTCATTATTGGTAATAATTCCGTTATAATTACTTAAATCTTTAAAATCGTATCCAATTGATCCGGTCTCTTTATTTAATTCCTGAAAAAAATACGTCTTAAAATATATTGAAACTAAGTGACCCGGCCACGCGTTGCTGTGGCTTAGTTATTATATCATTACCTATCGATAGAAATCATAATTGTTGTTGATAATATGACCAAAAAACATCATTTAACGATTAAAATATTTTTTTTTAATATAAAAAAAAAACTACTTTTTGTGACTTAAATATAAAAGTTAGACATGTACTATCGTTGACTTTTTGTAGGCATTATCAAGCTCTACAACTCTAGAACTCAATCATATATCTCTCATCGTTAAGGCTGCGTTCGTAAGAAACGTTTTCGTTCGACCATTTTTTCTCTGACTTACTTTGCTAATCGGACTACCACAAAAAAGTCTTTTCATTTTTCGGGTTAATATACAGCCTATAATACTCACAAATAACGTGGCTTTCTATTGGTAAAAGAATTTTCAAAATCGGTTTAATAGATCTAGATATTACCCCCTACAACCTCACAAACTCACAAACTTTACCTCTTTATAATATTAGTATAGATAAATAGTAAAAAGGTTTTATTGAATGGTCTACCAACCTCGTTTATGTGTAAATCCTTTGTCAACGTTATACGTATCACTGTTTGAATTAAGAATAAACATAGAATTGTCATTTTAAATTCGCTTGCAACTTCAGTTTTAGAACTATCGTGTTAAATTGATTTCTTTGTAGTGCTTAACTGGACTGTATGATAAAAATGTTTACATTTGTTAACGGTTTTTTATGTTTTTTCAATAGTATGTGTGTATTGCTTTTAACCGTTCAAAGTGAATGGTATACAAGTGAAATGTTGATTGTGGAAAATGACAATAACTCCTATATATAGAGTTTTTACAGTAAACATATTATCCGGACTAATCACTACGTACTATAAAATGAAGTCCACTGCCACGTCTGTCTGTCTGTTCGTTATAAACTCAAAAACTACTGAACGGATTTTCATGCGATTTTTACCAATAGATATAGTGATTCACGAGGAAGGTTTAGGTGTATAATTTATCAAGGATTTTTATTATCAGGCCGTGACAACGTCCGCCGGGCCCGTTAGTTTTATAAATACAAATGTGTGTTTGTTTATTTGTTTAACTTTTACTTCTTGACTACTTAACCGATCATCGTGAAATTTTCTATACATGTTGTTGAAGGTGTAGAGAAGAATATAAACTTTTTACAGAAAAAGTAGTTCTCGAGAGATAGGTTAAATGTACATTAAAGTAAGCGAAGCCGCGGGTAAAAGCTAGTATCTATAAAACGCGTTTGATCGATCGATCATCAAAATTAACACATGTATAGTCGCGTAAAACTTTTTGACCGCTCCGAAGTAGATGCGCAGAACACAAATTTATGTATCAGAGGGATGTAGACGAGGTGAAAAGGTAGCAGGCTCGTCCGCGTTCGTACCTCTTCCCTATTACACTCACGCTGACACGTATGCCCGTATCAGTGCTAGTTGCAGTACAGTCGCATTCAGAATAGTTTCCTTGTCAGTTACATGTTGTGGTTACTTTTGTTCCCCTTTTTCGTGGATATTATATATATTATTTTCTCTGTTTATTGTTACTTTTTGATATTTGTCATTATTAGAAGATCTACTTCGAAAAATTATATTTCTAAGGAAGGCTTTGCCCCAGTATAAATAAATGTTTATTAGGAATTATTTGTTTACTACTAATGTATGTCATGTACAGTAACGCTATTGTGGTGACAATCATAATCTTTACAGAATCTATATGCTATAAGATATAACCTACAGATAGAAATAAATGTAATATATAAAAATCTCGTGTCACGGTGTTTGAGGTCGAACTCTTCCGAAACGGCTAGAGAGATTTTTATGAGATTTTAAATGTATATCTGGTAGGTATGAGAATAGGTCGTAAAGTATATTTTATACCTTTAGGTGATTAGTGTCCTTAACCAGTTTTTTTTACAATTTTTTTTTTGCATTTTCATTTTTTCGCCATCAAAAAATATCTATAATACCAAATTTTCACCTTCGTAATTTTTACCACCCTCCCATTTTTATTTGCGATTTTGCTTATTTTCGTATGAACAATATCCAAATGATACAACGGTCATTCGTATTTCAAACAAAACGAAATTATTGATATTGCTGAATGAAAGATGGCGCTACGTCCGCCTCATCGACATTTCTTCCACACGTGCGTAAGTCATTCATTAAACAAATTAGGTATATGTTTGAGTGAGTCCCTGAATCGTTTGGTTTCACATTTGGAAGCAGTGGCAGTTGCTGTAATCGGGTTTTTTTTATGATTTTTTCAGTCTGGAAATATAATTGGAAACGGTAGGTAATCGATTTCACACAGATGAAGTTGCGCGGGTCAGCTACTACTTTATGAAGTCGATTATTCAATGAAAGTACGCGATCACCTAAAACTAACCAATCAGGTATTGATCAGATGTTATCTGGAGCTAATTATAACGGACAAATACATTATGTGGAAAATTGAAATGATTCCAGTTTTGTCCAGTACTTTATTATTCAGCTATAATTGTTCTAGTTTTTACATTTATTTTGTTACTCCATTAATCGTTCATTTTTATCTCTAATCCTTTGTAACTATTCTATACGTATGTATATCTCGTATGTACGTATATGTCCGCATAATTCAAATAAACATAATTAAATTAGTTATCAAAGCGTTTACAAAAAAACATATTCAGGGCCATAATTTCACTTTACATACAAACTCTTCTAAAAGTAGCAGTGTTGTGGTTATACTGTCTCATCCCTATTACTTAATATTATAGGTAAATAGTTACTTGAATTATAAATTAAAAACGTACCATATTGCACGTATAATATCGACACAACTTAATAATAAATGGAAATTTTTAATTCCTATAATAATATTTTGAATTCGTTTTGTATTAACATCTTCACTGTACTATGCTCAAGGCCGAACTTTAAGCTATATTCAGAGCGGCCAAAAAGTTTGACACGGACTATACTGTAGATGAACGGATTAAGATAACCTATAATAAAAAAATCATCTACATTTTTTCTCTTCAGTATAAATAGTATTTTATTGTCTATTAGCTAATAATTTCCACTTTCAATGTTTATAGTTTACTCATATGAGACGTATATGATTAAATAATTGTATAATGCAAACTTACTATGTTACCATGGCAACCATTACTATAATAATGGTTATTATAGCAACGGCAACACATAGGTACAACATTTTTCCCTACCGTTCTTTTCACTTCAGTAAATGCAGGAAATTACTTTTTTGCGTCTTAATATTTTACTCATAATCTTGTGTTATTTAGCTCTATATTGTGAAATATTGCTGGTGTTTTACGTAATATATATAGTTTGGATATCGTGCACAAGTGAAATGGATCGGAAATAATACCACGGATCATGGATTCTAGCTTGCCACAAAAACTCCCTGGAAAGTTTTAACAAGACGGCCACCATCTTGTTAGTTCATTGAAATGGTCGCAAGAAACTTGTAATACTCTACAATGACAGTAATAATTTAGTAAAGGTTGGTTGCCGAAAAAAATGGAGGAAATATATTTTTGTGAGAAAAGGCACGTTAGAGGTATAAAAAAGAAGAACGTGTAATGTAGACTTGAATTTTAATTAAAGCGTAAATCAAACGCCATCGCTTCGTGATCCCATATTCAAATCAACGTTCGTTATCGGAAACTATGCAGGAATCTCGCACGTTCCGGCATATAGAACGGGTCGATTTGTTTCTTAGACATACTTCGTCTCCTGTGATATTCATCTGTGGGCCGCATCCGACGTGTCTGTTTGTTATTCTCCAGCTGGAATTTACATACGTTTCATTAAAACCGAATTTCAATTTTCCTTGAGCGAGACGAGCCAAAGGGATTGCTTAGGTGTTGGGGTCGGAACTTATCTATACATATAATAAAAATGAAGTGTCTGTATGTAATATCAAAATAACACTTTTTTACTGATTGGGTGTGAAAGTATACACGCTACTGATAACAAAAATGCAATTTTTAAAATTTTTGTCGGTCTGTCTGTCTGTCTGTTTGTTCCGGGTAATCTTCGAAACGGCTGGACCGATTTTGACGGGAATTTCACTGGCAGATAGAAAAAATTACAGCGCGTTACTTAGGCTACTTTAAATTAGACTATCTGTTAACCGCGGCTTCGTCTGCCATGCTATCTTCAAAACGGTTGGACTGATTTCCACGGGACTTTCACTGATAGATAGCGGATATTGTAAAAAGTAATTGAAGCAATTTTAGTTTATACTAGCTGTTAACCGTGACATCGCCCGCAATGCTATCTCCAAAACGGTTCGATCGATCTTCACATAACTTTCACTAACAGATAGCTGATCTTATAAAAAGTAATTTAAGCAATTTTAGTTTATACTAGCTGTTAACCGTGGCTTCGCCCGCAGTTCTATCTCCAAAACGGTTCGATCGATCTTCACATAACTTTCATTGACAGATAGCTGATCTTATAAAAAGTAATTTAAGCAATTTTAGTGTATACTAGCTGTTAACCGTGGCTTCGCCCCCAGTGCTATCTTCAAAACGATTCGATCGATCTTTACATAACTTTCACTGGCAGATAGCTGATCTTATAAAAAGTAATTCGAGCAATTTTAGTTTATACTAGCTGTTAACCGTGACGTCGCCCGCAATGCTATCTCCAAAACGGTTCGATCGATCTTCACATAACTTTCACTGACAGATAGCTGATCTTATAAAAAGTAATTTAAGTTTATCAATTTTCTTTCCCGGCTTAAATCACATAAGTTTCACGGAGAAGCGATCTAAAAAAAAATAGAAATTATTTATACTGGCTGTTAACCGTGGCTTCGCCCGCAGTGCTATCTTCAAAACAATTCGATCGATCTTTACATAACTTTCACTGGCAGATAGCTGATCTTATAAAAAGTAATTCGAGCAATTTCAGTTTATACTAGCTGTTAACCGTGGCTTCGCCCGATGTGCTGTCACCAAAACGGTTAGATCGATTTTCACGGGACTTTCACTGGTAGATAGCGAACCTAATAAAAAGTAATTGTGGTTATTCTATTTTAGACTAGCTGTTACCCGCGACTTTGTCTGCATGAAATTTAGCAAGATTTCAACTCATTCTTTATTTTTAATAAGAGAAATAATTATCAGCTTATTGTTTACAATTCGACATTATAATTACTAATAACATTAATGATATAGAGGTCTTCCTAATAAGATCTTAGATTATAAACGTATTACGTAAAGAGTTCCATAATACAATTTCTTGCGGAACAGACAAGCGTTTATTTTTTGTATAGTCACAAAATCTTAATTATAATGATGGCAATGTATATTAAATGTAATGTAAATGTAAATCTTTATAATAATATTTTAAGTTATTGTTTCAAAAGTTCCTTATACAGTGTAAGTGAGCACTGAGGTAGTTATATGGTTGGTTAACGTTCCAAATGTGTTGCTGATGACAAACCTCATTTAGCACGCTCTTTGTATCTATATATCTAACTAGCGGGCACGGCAGACGTTGTCCCACCCTGATTATGAAAAAATCCTTGACAAATTATATACTAAAACGTTCCTCATTAATCACTCTATCCACCGGTGAAAACAGTATGAAAATCCGTTCGGTAGTTTATCGTTTACTCAAGTTTATCGCGAACAGACAGACAGACAGACGCGGTAGGGGACTTTGTTTTATACTATGTAATGATGTACACGTTACATCTTACTTTTAGTGGCGTGCACGTCGTACTTACAATTGTCTTTAAAGAGCGTTTCTGTAATTGTACATAGTCTCACAATTCTATAATTCTTTAATACGATTTAAAAAAACGCGTGCGGAGCTGCGGGTACAGCTAGTCATAACAATAAATAATTTAAAGGGAGTTTAATGGTGGGATCTTAGTCTGTGAAGTAGTGATTTTTATTCTTTATTAACTTCGCACTTTATCAACTGTCTTGTTGTACTCCTATATTTTTTTTATATCATAGGTGGCAAACGGAGAGTTGGGTCACGTGATGTAAAGTGATCACCACCGTCCATAGACACTTGCAACACCAGGGGAGTCGCAAGTGCGTTGCCAACCTGTATTGGGAGAGAGGGGGAGTAAGGGAACGGTGAAGGGGAGGGGAGGTGTGCCTCCTGCGCTCTCAGTGACCGAACGAAACGCAACAATGCAAGTTGCAATGCACTGTTACTTCACGTCGGTTTTCATTGGGAGGGTGGTACTACCCCGGGCGAGCCGTCCCATTCATGCTGAAACCATTGATAGCTTCAGCGTAGCTCTACCACCTACCTATATCACGTTCATACTTACAATTTTCTTAGTTATATATTTACATAACTGTCATATCTCTCAGTGATATGCCCATACTATACTAACCTATCACTCCTCTACTATTTTATTTGTCGTTTTTTTAGTCGTTTAGTGGTTTGACCCGTGAAAAATCAACCCGATATCTGCAGGTTCGAACCCTAGCAAGTTCCAACGATTTTTTCGAAATTCGCGTACATTCACTAATATAGATTAGTAACACTATCGCTGACTGACGGTGAAGAAAAACATTGTGAGGAAACTTGAACCTTAGAAATGTACTTAGTACTTATATGTGGGAAAATATAGAACTGTGGATTTCTCTGAATTTGAATTCGCCAATACGTTGTGGGCTGGCGTGGTGATCATGCCAATACCTTCCTTCGGGAAGAGGCCTATGGCCCTGCAGTGTGTCTCTTACAAGTTGATGACGAACTATTTTATATATTTATACACAGTCCTACTGCCACTACTAAGTTGTATACTTTTATCTGTGGCAATACCATCGGTTATATGTATTTTATTTTTGAAATAGTAGAGGAAATTAAAAGAATGCTTACCTCGGTTCGTCGTTTATAACTGCGAGTGTTTTGCAATCTTCTTTCCAGGTTTTCAAGTTTATCCTGATAATATTTCCTTCTCTCAGCAGTAAGAGGATCGTCGGGAGTGTCCCAGGTCCTCTCCTTTTTAATACTCCTTTTAGGTATTTCATTAAAACTATTTCTGTGAAATCCTTCATCAAAATTATTTTTATATATATTTCTCATTTTAATAATATCATTGTATCTTCCATTTGGTGTTATATCTTCATAGGAACTTAACATTTTAGCATTATGTTTAGCATCACTATAATAATTTTGTCTTTCATCGTCTGTTATTATATTCTGATTTCTGGAAGATAATCTTTTGTTGTGTTCAAAATCCGAATATTTGTCGTAAGGTTCACTATTAAAGTGCATTTCTCCTAAATTTTTGTTTACTTTTCTATCATCAATGACCTCATTCTTATTATAATAATTGAATATGTGTTTATTCTTATCAATATTGCTTTTTCTTTCTTTAGAAGAATCGGAAACGTAATCTTTATATAGATCGCTTTGTTTTACCTCTATCAAACTATCTGGTCTACCAAGCACCTTCCCGTAAATTTTCCTAATTTTAGCGTCAAAAATTTTCTTCTCACTTCCACGCAGTTCGATGTTTTTTACTTCTTTTTCTAGATTATCGAGTAGAGTCATCAATCTTCTATCAGTATCTTCAGTTTCCCTTCCCAAAGAAGCCGATGTAGAATTTTGGTTTATTAAATATTGGTTAAAATTTATTACTTTGTCTTCGGCTGTATGTAAAATTGTTTCAGTAACTTGCTCCTTTATACTATGATGTATATCATGGTTCAGTAGAGGAATTTCATATTTATCCTTATGCGTGTCTAAATGACTTTTTCTTCGGAACTGATCAAGATTTTTGTTATTTTCTAAGTAATTGTTCACAAGTTTCTGTGCGTTTCTAAAATCTTTTCTAGGTAGTACGTCTTTTCTTATTACGCTTGGAGTTTTTACCATTGATTTGTAAAATTTTAAAGAATGCTCATTTCTATTATTTGTTGGGAGCATAAATTTAGCTTGTTTTGTGAATATACTCTGTTTCTACAATTTAATGAACGATCAGAATAAATTAGATATAGTAAAAGAGATGTCTAATCATTACCAAAATGAAGTATTAGTTTTAAGCAAAATATTACAGTCAAAAACCGGGAAGAAATCAGGAAGGCTGATGTAGTTAAAAAATGTTATTGATTCATATCTAATGTATTCTTAATTTAATTAATTAATTTGTTTGGACGAGCACAAAAATATACGTATAAGCAGACAATGTAGGGAACACTAGGTTTGTTAAAACAGTCTTTGAATTTCAAAGTGAATTTAACACAGAATTTCAAGATTCAGATGTAGTTAAAGATATAACTTTCTCCTTGGTTAAGTTATTTGTGTAAAAATGTTCTTCTTTTAACTTGTTATACGATTTATCTGTGGTTAGTTTATAAATCAAAGGACCGCCTCTCGAGTAGATAATCTTATTTAAGAACTCTTTTCATTTGTAAAAGGGGTGAAGACATAAAGAAGGGGAAAGTTTTAAGAAGATAAAAAAAATGTTCAGTAGCAATAAGGCGTTTTAATTTGGTTACCTTTTGTGGACTATGATCGGTAAGAGTGCCAAGAGACGGTGTGCGTTGATACCGTGATAAAGTTACATATGGTGTTTTACCAAAATGACGATTTTTTACGTCCAATATTCGCTTCCTTGAATTTTGAACAAGGGAGTTGCTTTTAACAAATCTGTTGAGAGATAGCAGTTTAATAAAATTGTATTATCCTGTAGAAAATAATAAAAAATACATGAGTTTGTATTTACCTTGATGCTGCGGTGTTTTGGTATTCTGCATTCTTCTTGATTAATAAATTCTGTTTAACCTGGAAAAAAACATCGATGCACTCATAAGGAATGCCGACAGAAGTGAAAACTTAAAACAATGGAATAACTGCTTTTTTTTAACTTATAAATCACTTTTGTCTGAATGATTTGAATTTCATAATTTGTAAATTGAAATTATGAATATCAGTCTAGTTTTCACATCTATTGGCACTCCGAGAAATGCTTTTTTTATTTATAGGGGGCAAACGAACAGGTGGGTCACCTGATGGTAAGTGATCACCGCCGTCCATAGACACCAGCAACACCAGGGGAGTCGCAATTGCGTTGCCGGCCTGTGTTTGAGGGACGGAGAGTGGGGGCAGGAAGAGGGGGAGGGGAGTGGGGGCGGGGAGGTGGGTAACCGGCGCTCTCACTGACCAAACGCGAGAGTGCAAGCACTGTTACTTCACGTCGGTTTTCTGTGAGAGGGTGATACTGCTCCGAGCGAGCCGACCCATCTATGCTGAAACCAATAATAGCTTCAGCGTGGCTCTACCACCTTCATTGTACATTTTTATGTAGCTTATTATAATCCTTCAAACATATGATGGCCTGCACAATAAAAAATATTAATATAACATGTACAAAAACCGTTATACCGTCACAAGCATGTCGATGTCATTGGTGTCGGTTAGTGACGCGAAATCACAAGATTTTACTCATCCAAAAATAAAAACGGGCATATAATACAGTCCAGTATATTGACTATACTACGGCGTCGCTAGTCTGGCGCGAGCGCAATACGTCACGAGCATGTCGAGGACATCGGTGACGCGAACCCATAACTTTTCCCCGGCCAAATGTATATATTTTTTTTAATCGTTCAACGCGGTTACAATTGTTTTTATTTCAAAAATTACAAAAGTATCGAGATTTATGACAAATTTTTGAAATTGTTTTTTTTAATCTATTTGTGTGAAACGTTTGTACAGAGTTCTGTATATTTTTGTATATATAGCTGAGTTTCTATTACAGGAGAATCTCGGTAATTCGAAATCATCTACGATTTGCAAGAACGCCTTGTCATTTTCCATTTTTAAGTCCTTGAAATCGGAAGCACAGTGCCTTTTATTCTCGAGTCAGATGTCAACATAACCTCACCATATTTTTAACTTGATTTATTTTATTACTACGTTTACGCCAACACTTTACAATAGCTTAAAATATTTTAATTATTTTTCTTTTCTAAAAAAAACAAAAAATATTTTTTTTTTTTATTTATTTTATTTTATTTTAATTTATAAAATTTTCCCCCCCTCGTTTTATGATTATAAAAAAGATTTTATTATTTTGTTTTAATTTTTTATTTGGAGGTGGTAAAATTCAATTGGGAGGATATTGTTATTGTAAGTATAGAGTTTTTAAGTCGAAACAATCAATATTCCCCTGCAAAGTATTGCAGTAAGAATGAATTATCCTATCAATCTGTTAGAGACCTACTACAGGGCCATAGGATCAGTTGCTGAAGAAAAATATTTCTTTCATTTTATTACCTCACTAGCTGATTTCCGTCCGCTTCGTTGGGTATTAAAAGAAAAGGCAACGGGTCAATCGAATCCAAAAATAAGTAGTGTAGAAAATTATCTACAAAAAATGTCACATTCAATGGTTATAATCCTATGTCGATATGTTTATTTTCTTTCGATCTGACAACGCTATTGGCCTGACGAACCTCACAGCTTCACCGGACTAAAATAAGTTTAGTATTTT
Organism: Antheraea yamamai; assembly: GCA_036509395.1. Classification (NCBI taxonomy): domain Eukaryota; kingdom Metazoa; phylum Arthropoda; class Insecta; order Lepidoptera; family Saturniidae; genus Antheraea; species Antheraea yamamai. The sequence continues at coordinate 11,044,450 of AP028449.1, read as the reverse complement.
TAATAGGATAGCAGCAATGTATAGTTGTGGAAAATGTGCCATGAAGATCCCATAGACCATAAAGTGCGACGTCGAAATTGACCTGGTTTGTCCACACTGTGCGAAGGGACAACAGCCGTATCCCTAATTAGGTATTGGGCTGAAATCTCCAAGGCAAGCGGTAACGGGGTCGACCTAGACAAACCTGACGAAGAACTGTGCTCGCAGAGTCTACGAATATTGGACTTACTTGGAGTGAGGTGAAGCGTCAAGCTATCGACAGATCGAGATGGAGAAGTATTGTGTCTGCCCTCTGCCCCAACAGTTTGGGGCCATAGGATCACAAGAGAGAGAGAGAATAGGATTGTGTCTCAAAAAACTGCATTTTCTTTACACATATTTAGATTAATAGTGAAAGGCCTTTTATTAGTCTACAGGCTTGTAGCTCGAATTTGTAGCGTCTCCTTTAGTTCGATTCAACGACGTATCTACTATATTTGAATAATGTTAATATATAAATATAAACATAAGTGAAGGTTATTGTAAAAATGAGCGCCGATAAAATGCTATATGTTATATACCCGAATATATAGTCTTCAAACGTAAAAGAAATATGTATTTCATCGGTTTTATTGTAGCAAATATATTCTGTATAGCGTAGACCTTGAGATGGATCATGACCGTTTGATGTTCGGAAAACATGCCCCTTATCGATAAATTCCACGAAGTTTGTAATAATAATTACTCTCTTACTTTATGGAGTAATCTTATCTATACATGTAATAAAAATAAAGTGTCTGTATGTAATATCAAAATAACAACTTTTTAGTTACTGAATATGAATGTATAGACGTTACTGATGACGAAAATCTAATTATTCTGTTTGTTCAGGGTTATCTCCAAAACGGCTAGGCCGATTTTGACGGAAATTTCACTGACAAATAGCTGAAATTTGCGAAAGTGACATAAGCTATTTTATTTTAGACTAGCTAATACTCGTGGCTTCGTCCGTAGTGTAATCCCCAAAACGGTACGACCGATTTTCATGGGATTTTTACTGGTAGATAGCTGACCTTATAAGAAGTAGTTTAGGTTATTTTACTTTAGGGTAAATGTTACGTTTGTAGTGGAATATCCGAAATGTTTGGACAAATTTTAACGAGACTTTTACTGACAGATAACGCAAGTTATAAAAATTAGCTTAGGCAATTTTATTTTAAAGTAACTCATAAAGTATTTCCTCGAGTAACATTTAGTCTTGGTTTCATTAAAATCGGTTCACTATATCAAAAGTTATTGTAATTTTAATGACGACGTGACTTAAGTACGAGAGAAACGTAGATAAGTAAATGACCTTAATACATTCAGATGATTTTATTAGTCACGGTTTTTTTTAGATTAGGATCCACGCGGACGGAGTCACGAGCACAACTAGTTCAATAATCTATCTTCTATATATATATATATAAGAGATTCCCACCTATATATTGACTCATCACGATATCTCTGGAACCATAAGGCGTAGCGACTTGAAATATGGTAGCAATATTCTTTTCACCGAGTAGAGGTCAGCTAAGAACGGATTTTACGAAATTCAAGTCCCAAGAGGGGTTGCGGGGCGTTAATTAAAAAAATTTCACATTTTAAAACTACAGCTCTTATAGGTATGAAACTTAGTCAGGATATTCTTTTTGGCATGTTTGAATTTACTAAAAAATTATTTTATGATATTCCACCCCCAGAGGGCTGTGCGGGGGCGTTGAAAATTAAAAAAAAAAAATATCTTCCAATCTATAGCTTTTATAACTCTGAAACTTGACCAAAACATATTTTTAGCATCTTTGAGTTTACTAAGAACTAATTTCATGATGTTTCACCCCCCGAGGGCTGTGCAGGGGCGTTAAAAATAAAATAAAAATGTTTTTTCCAATCTATAGCTTTTGGAACTCTGAAACTTGGCCAGAATATTTCTTTTGGCATGTTTAAATTTACTAAGAACTAATTCTATGATATTCAACCCTAAGAGACTTGTGCGGGGGCGTTAAAAATATTAAAAATTTGTATCTTTCACTCTATTGCTATTAGAACTTTGAAACTTCGCCAAAATATTTTTTTTGGTATGTTTGAGTTTATCAAGAACTAATTTTATGATATGCAACTCCAAGAGGGTTGTGCGGGGGCATTAAAAATTAAAAAAAATTGTATCTTTTAATCTGTAGATTTAAAACTTAGAAACTTGATCAGAATATTTTTTTTGGTACGTTTGAATTTACTACACAGTACTTCCATGGTGATGTGGAAAGCTGTGTTATTTATTATTTTAACTCATATAAATCGATAAGACCCTAAGTAGTTAAGGGTGTGTTAATTTCGTAAAATCCGTTCATGATAAATAATTAGGCAGCTAGATAAGACAATTTAATATTTCTTTCACTTGGCATGTATTTTATGCCAAGCGAAGCGGGCGGGTAACGGCTAGTAAGGTATAAAAGTTTTAAGAGATTACTACTTATATAAACACTACGCGTTTTACGATGTGTTTTTTGGCTTGGAGAACGAGGATAATGTTTTTTTCCTCCGTACATAAATATTAGGTCTTTACCTATGAAATTGCCGTTTTGTATGAAAAAATTTAAACGAATTTTTTTCATGTATTTTTTATTTGTATTAATCGAAGTAATCACCCATGCAATCAATGCATCTTTGCCAACGCAGTGGCAGTTTATTGATGCCCTTCTTAAAGAAATCAGCTGGACGGGAGGCAACAAATTCTTCAAAGGCATTTTGTACTGCCTCTCGGGTATTGAATTTTTTTCCCGCCAAGGAGTTATCCAAATTCTGGAAAAAGTAGTAGTCTGTAGGCGCAAGGTCTGGTGAGTAGGGCGGATGACGGAGAACTTCCAACCCCAGTTCTTGCAACTTAGAGACCGCCTGCTGTGCAGTATGAGGTCGCGCGTTGTCGTGCAGGAGCGGCGGAGACGAGCGATTGACCAATGCTGGTTGCAGATGTGCCAGCTTCTCCATCATTGTGTTCAGTTCTTCACAGTACACATCTGCAGTAATGCTCACCCCGTTTGGTCAGAAGCTGTGATGAATCACACCGGCGCTAGACCACCAAACAGTGACCATCATTTTTCTAGGGGTAAGTTTTCGTTTAGGGCATTGTTTAGGTGCTGAACCAGGATCCAACCAACTTGCTGAGCGCTTGCGGTTATCAAACAGAATCCATTTTTCATCGCAGGTAACAATGCGGTTCAAAATTCCTTCATTTGTGTGTCTGTTGAGCAGTGCAAGGCACGTCTCGAAGCGTACTTCGCGCTGGCGATCATTGAGTTCGTGGGGCACCCATTTGTCAAGCTTTTTTACCTTGCCAATTTGACGCAAATGGACCAATATTGTTTTGACGCTAACGTTGAAACCTGCTGCTTATTCAGCCGTAGATTGTGTATTATCAGCTTCCACAATCGCCTTTATTTCGTCATTTTCGACCAAAGTCTTCGGACGACCGCGAGGTTCATTTTTCAGGTCGAAATTCCCAGAACGGAAGCGAGCAAACCCATAACAGGTGGTGCGTTGGTTTGTAGTGTTAGCTCCGTAAACGTCGTTGATGTTGCGAGCCACTTGTGCCGCGTTGCTGCCACGACGGTACTCATATTCCATAATTATTCGAATTTTTAACGTATCCATGATGACAAAAAAGATTGAAATGCGATGAAAATGTAACACTAATCAATAAACAAATGACTACTTTTGGAAAAAGAATTCTGTTTTTAAAATAAAATTAATTTAAAATTAGAATTCTTAGCCAAACAAAAATTATTTTGATTTGAAATTGCCAGTACTGCAGAACGGCAATTTCATAGGTAAAGATCTATTATTTTCTATGTAATAAACAACCCAGACGAAGTCGCGGGTATTAGCTAGTCAGTACATATACTACGTTATTACTAAAGTTATAAATTCATTACATTTTCCGAAACAATTTTGTAGAGAAATTGACATTACGTTCGATTCTTGTTATTTTGCATAGGTATACAAGAATGATCAAAGGAGACAAGCGTCTATACGTTTAAATTAACTTACCTTATGAGCGATCTCATGTTTTTCGGGTTCTCGGAATATATCGAGTAATTCCATCGAATGTTGTCGTCGAGTCGGCGTATCATTATTTCTATAATATAAAATATAAATTATTAGACAATTTTTGATGTTTTTTTTCATATTGGAACTAGCTGATTCCCGCGACTTCGTCTGCTTTGTTTATTATCTCAATTGTTTTGTTATATATCAAAGGGATTAGGCAACGTTTTCGATGAAAGCTCCCAGACGGCTTGACGTTTTCCGACACTGTCAACAATTATCGTTATATTTCAACTGATTTACACAACATCTTAACCAAATTTATTCTTAAGTCTTCGTCGTGAATCCCTCTATTAATTAATAAAAACCGCATGAAAATCCATTCAGCAGTTTATGCGTTTATCGTGAACATATAGACGTGGCGGAGGACTTTGTTTTATACTATGTAGTGATAACGCAGGAGAAGATTCAGGCAATAGTTAATTGCTAGCATTTTAATATTAAAAGAGGCACTGTGCTTGCGCTGACTTAATATTGGATATTGCAAAGAAATTCAAACGTTCCTATAGCTTATTTGTTTACTCTGAACAGATCATCGATCAAACTTGATAAAAGAGTAAGGAAAATAATTTATTTACCGTATCATTGTTAACAGCTTTTCTGGCGGAGCGTCTTCCATTGTGAAGATAGGCAAAAGCACCACTGTGGGGTCACAATTACCATCGAGACATTCTCGTATGGGTTGCATTAAATTGTTATGATCTGGAACAAAAAAATGGTTCAATTAACGAAATTCTAATCTAAACTACATTCGACAAGATTCATAAACTCTTGGTAATTTAGGTCATTACATAGTATAAAACAAAGTCCCCTACCGCGTCTGTCTGTCTGTCTGTTCGCGATAAACTCAAAAACTACCGGACGGATTTTCATGCGGTTTTCACCGGTGAATACAGTGATTAATGGGGAACGTTTTAGTACATAATTTGTTAAGGATTTTTTCATAATCAGGGCGGGACAACGTCTGCCGGGCCCGCTAGTTTAGCTTATATTTTCGACAGTCTATTCTTTTGTTTATTATTGTGTTTTTACAAATAGTATTTCGTTAGTTTGCTATTTATTTCTCTTGTTATAAAATACTAGCTGTTCTTGCGACTTCGTCCTCGTGGAATAGTTACTTTGGACTAACACAACACACAGCGAACGCTGTCAAAAGGAAAAAACCCCGATTATGAAACATTCTTTATCGGTGCTACGCCCTTATTGATCTTAGCGTAATGATATATAGCCTAGCCTTCCTCGATAAATGAGCTATCTAATACTGAAAGAATTTTTCTAATCGGACTCGAACATCCTGAGATCAGCGCGTTCAACCAAACAAACAAACCCTCCAACTTTATAATATTAGTACAGATGATACGATTAAAGATTAGAAGCCCAAAATGTGATCGATTGACAAGTCCAATTTCCAGAACGCACTTCAATTTGAGTTTGATAATGATTGAAAACTCTACTACCATACTATTTATTCCTTAACTAGCATTTGCTTGTGGTTTCCCTCTTGTTAATATGTCCCTCTCGAACAGTAATAGTACATTTTTGTATGTCTCGATTTCTGAGAATGTTTTGGCTAAATTTAATGAAAATTGATTGAGTAGTTAAGGCGTGATATCGTAACAAAGAGACAATAAACTCCCATTCGCAATAATAATATTAGTTAGGATAATGATAAATCTTCAAAAAGAAAAATAATACTTTATCACAGTATATTATAATTAAATAGCGGGCCCGGCGGACGCTATCCCGCCCTAATAATAAGGAAAGCCTTGACTAATTATATACATAAACCTTCCTCATAGTTCACTTTATCTACTGGTGAAAACCGCATGAAAATCCGATTAGTTGTTTTTGAGTTTATCGCGAACAGACAGCCAGAGGTGGCAGAGGACTTTGTTTTACAATATGTAGAGATACGCATGCATTTCACTTGCATTTTTTGTATTCCTTTCCATACTTTCACTTCAAAAATGCGGTAACAATGAATTAAATGAAAATAACTAACGTGTCTTAACTTCTTCGTGGCATAAGCAGTCATCGTCTTCGACGCTTCCCAAAGGACAGCCGCATCTCGCTGTGAATTCCGATGTCATTGGAGCCGTAGTATTGTACACGATACCATGCTTACGAGGTCGTGATGAGTAATTGCATATAATTTGGACCGACTGCATTTATATTAATTTGCATTAGTGTGCATATTTCATTTTTTTATACATATATACAAGCGAGCCCGACGTACGTTGTCTCGCCCTGATAATAAAAAAACCTTAACAAATTATACACTTAAACCTTCCTCATGAATCTCTTTATATATTAGTGAAAACCGCATGAAACTCCGATCAATAGTTTTTGAGTTTATTACGAACTGACGGACAGACAGACGTGGCAGAGGACTTTGATTTATAATGCTGCCGTCACTGGCACAAGGTTTTCGTTTAATTGTATTTTTAAACGAAATAACTTAAAAACCTAACCCTATTGCAGCGTTTCTAGCACTTCCAATCGTGAATCCAAACTATCCAGGGCTCACTCAAACACATACCAGTTGGTATGTGGAAATTTTAAAATAGCCTAGAATCTGTTGCAGCATTACCTAAAGTAGTGTATAAAGTGAAGATAAAACTAACTTACATATATTGCGATAAATGTTTCCAGTACCCCTTGTACTTCATACGTAACATACTGTAAAAGTTGCTTTCATATATTTTGTTTTGTTGTTTGTTTTTAAGAATTTGTAAAGTTACGGAATGCAAATTTAATTTGGCACATTTTTTCTTTTGACATACAAACCACTTTTACTGAGTACTGACTTGGGATAATTCTTAACAGTGAAAGAATTTTTGAAATCGGATAGTAGTAGGTACCAAGCATCTGAAACTTTCCACTTTATATTGTATAATAATGTTGAAAAGTGCGGGGTGTTGACTGTGGGGTGAGTTGAGAAAAAAAAATACTGCCCATGTTTTTTTTTGTACGCTCTAGCTAATGAAATATTTTTAAATAGAAAAACACGCTGTGCTTAGGTGGTTTAAATGCAATGTTTTTGGTTTTGTTGGAAAATTTGCACTTGTTTGAACATTTTTAAATAAAATAAATGTAATATAGTGCAGTTGTTAACATTTTTTTATAAGGTTGTAATTCGATAGAAATGATATGCCGGCCCAGTTTACGTCTGGACATTATTGGTCGCCGGGCCGCGGTTGTCCCAGCGATCTTTTTCTTTTTTTAAGTGTTGGGAAATTGTTTTTTGCTTGTGCTTTGAATGAAATTTCAGAAAATTTTAATTTTGCTTTCGTCGCCTGGGAATCCTTGCGGGTAAAGTTGTGTCCTTGTTGTTCTGCAATTTGAATGGTTGTCTAGAGTGGTGGTAAAGGCAGAAGGGGTGGGATCCCTTGGGGTAAAGTCTGGTTCGTTGTCTGTGCGTTTCTAAGTTAGTCTTTAGAGGTGCGGTTAGGGACAGAAGAAGACAGTGAGAGAGAGAAAAGAGTTGGCTTCAGCCGAAAAAAAAGCAGTTCCCTACAGTATATAGTATAGATATGTAGTGATAATTCTTCTGTACTTGTGTATGTGACTGAACTCCTCCTAAACGGTTGTACCAATTTTGATGACAATTTTTGTGTGTGTTCCAGTGGATTTAAGAATGGTTTAGATTCACAATTGGACTCGGTAGGTGGCGCTGCGGTCTGATTCTAGGATTTTTTGATTATCAGGGCGGAACAAAGTCCGCCGGGCCCGCTAGTCCTACATATTTTTTAAAACGAGTAAATGTTCAAAATTGTTGAAAATTCAGCTGCCGAACGTATGTATGTTGATGATTTGAGAAAGACTGAACTCATTTGGCTATTTTTAAGTGTTTGTAACTACTAGAACAACCTGGTGAAGTGCCGAAATTTGCCTGCTCGGCCTATAGCTGTACGAAGAATATTATGGGGCTTTTAGACGTTAGGAAACTGACATAACCCACGGCCGCTGCCCAAAGTTTAGGAGGAGTTCTTATGTTAGGTTTGTAATAAAAAAAATTTTGAAAAATCTTACGAAAAATCTTGAAAAATTTGAGCTAAAAAAATCTCTATATAAAAAGTGAGTGTGGTAGAAAGATGTACGTATATCTTTATAAATATTAGCAGAATTGAGACACTGACGTTCAGTTACCATTAGTTACCATTACACGAGTATTTCATTACAAGGCCGTCTGTATTGTAAAAAGCATATTTGGTTTCATTTCTTTCGTTGTACAGCTGTTTTGAAGTGATGTGCTTACATACATTCGATAATTAATTTTTATTTATATAGATAGGCAGTTGTTACATTCGTATTAATTATTACTGTTATACTAAGTACTAGCTGTGCCCGCGACTTCGTCCACGTAGAGCCCGATGTACAAAACATTGACTAATAAAGTCATCTGACCGTGTTTAGTCCATTTGATTATCTACTTTTCTCTCATACTTAAGTCGCGACGACATTAAAATTACTATAATTTTTGATAGAGTGGACCAATTTTAGTGAAACAAAGACTCCCGAGAATATGCTTTATGATTGTCTTATATGAGGTTTTATTGTATACGCAGTACTTTAACAGTGATGCCTGTTCGTACAAACAGACAGACATTTCTAAAAATGATCGAAATGTATTCTATTACTTATTCCTAGACACCTACAATAAGATTTTTCAGAAAAATCAAAATAGTACAGACACGTTAGATTTACATTCTTATTATATGTATAGATACACATTAAATCTTGTGAATAATAAAGACGAAAGTTAAAAAGTAAAAAAAATGTGTGTGGTTAAGGAACCACGATGAAAGTAAAACTTTTTTTGGGCTCGTGGGCATTTAACTGAAAACTTTTAGAAAATTATTCGATTACAATATATATAATATATTATATTATATAACTAGCGGGTCGGGCAGACGTTGTCCCGCCCTGATCATAAAAAAATCCTAGACAAATTATATACTAAAACCTTCCTCATGAATCACTTTATCTAATGGTGGAAACCGCATGACAATCCGTTCAGTAGTTTTTGAGTTTATCACGAACAAATAGACAGACAAACGTGGTAGGGGACTTTATTTTATACTATGTAATGATATATATATTATAATATATAAATATTTATGTATAAATACGTATTATATTATATGCATAACTTCAAGACAACTTAAGGATAAATGAGTACCAATTTTAGATACCCATAATAATAATTTAACTTTGTTTTGTATTAAGCTCTTGATTATATTATGCGCAAACCCGAGCGTGCAGCTATATTCAGAGGGGCCAAAAACATTGATGAGGATAGCAATAATTTGATTTACTATATATTGACGTGATACTATCTTATAAATCGTTGAACGCCGGCTGCACACACGAAATAGCATGACTCATTGTCACACTTCGCCTGAGCCGAACGTGCAAGCGAGAGCGCAACGATAGAGAGCGTTCGGCTTGTGACGCATCTATCTCTCTTCCATTCCATTAGCCGATGCGTCCGAGCCGTTATCAAATAAAATTATCGTCCGTAAACAGGCTATACAGACAACCAATTTTTTTTAAAATAAATTATATTGAATCTAAAATATTTAGATGAATGTTCCCACTTACGTTATAATTTAATGCAGCGTTGTTGTCATAATAGGCGTATTCTGTGTATGCAGAGATACCACAGCCCATGTGCGTCGCCGGAGCGTGTATCATTTCAAGGTATAGTCTTCCTGCTTGGTTGGCTGGGTTTCTAAAATTTTGATCAAAATTCTATTAACTATAGACATAAAATAGATGACACGATCGTAAGATGTGCATCGACCTACCATTATTACTATAAGTTTTGTAGTCCGGTGAAGCCGTTAAGACCTTGCTAGGTTAATAGCGTAGTCAGTTCGAGAAAAAATAGAATAATTCACACTGATCTCTACATATGTACATAATTCTTATGTTTGTGGGTGTGGCTGAACTCCTTCTAAGCGGCTGGACAGATTTTGATTATTTTTTTTGTTCGTGTTCAGGTGGATTCAAGAATGGTTTAGATTTACAATTGGACCCGGTAGGTGGCGCTGCGGTTGACTATTAGGATTTTTTTAGGACAACGTCCGCCGGCTCCGCTAGCTATATTACAAATGCAAAAATCAGTTTGTTTATATGTTACGCTAAACTACTCAACTTATCATCGTAAAATTTTGCACACACGTTGTACATTAAAACGAGCGAAGCCGCGAGAAAAAGCTAATTTAATATGTAGGTGTTGGAATGCCCGCTTTGTAAGTAATATTTATGCGACTGACTTTTTGTCTATAAAAAAGTTTTAGCCCACTTGTAAAATATTTTTAGATGTGGATAAAAATTAATAAGCTTATACGAACTTAGGCGCGTTAGAAACAGACTACTATATGTGTATATAAAGTTTATACCTACAGTATATGTACGTCATACATATATACATTATGTTTTATTATTTTATTTTGGAATCTCGCTTACTTTAAAAACTGCAAAATTTTCTTCTTTTTGAGGCTATTATTATTTTATTTTTTTTATTGTAGCTCGGCAAAGTGACTGTACTGTGCCTGATGGTAAGCACAGTACAATCCAAAAATAATGGTGACCACCGAGAGACATACTATCCATCGCCGGTCGCCGCTGTCATGCCGGCCTGAAAGCGACCCAGTCAGGGACAGCCCCCCCCCCCCCGGTTGCTGGATATACACCGGCTGATCCCGGAACGCGACACGCCCAAACGTGCCACTATGGCGGGTGTTCCACCTGGTGTACGGTGGTCGCGATCCAGTCGGGTACAGACACCCTACCACCCCGCGAACAGGTATAATATTAACAGGTAGTTCACTATTATCTGTGATTTCATATTCAATCTATTATGTAATGGGAGGTAAATTGCAAGAATAGCAACGAATACCGAGGGTTAATGGTCGTCTTGCAATTGCCCTGACTGGTACATTTATACAATATGAAGCTGGGGCATTATGCATCATGCCCGTTTTGTTTGCTATCTGATAGAAGTAAGTCTTATTTCGTACAAGTATTCTATATTGTATAATTGGGTTTTTTTTTTCGTTCTGGTGCGATCTTCCTTTTGTTCATTAACCCCTCAGCTGTTTTTTTAAGATCTAGATCTCAAAATGGCTGATCATGTTTTTATTTGTTTCTTATTTCACGACTTCGTAAATTTCATAGTTTAGTAAGAAAAAGTTCGTACAAATGAATACATAATTTAAAAATACATTTTACATAAAAACAATAACTTTACAATACACAATTTGTTATTTTTCAAACGTTTGTAATAGATCAGGTCTTTTTTCAAGCTAATGCTGTTAACTGTTCTATTGACCTGTGCCTCATGAGGTCTACATTCGTTTGCATATAGTTAAATCTCTATGGTCTTGAAGAAGATAATGATGGATGAAATAATGTACGAAAAATTATATAGAAGACTAGCGGTCCCTGCGGACGTTGTCCTGCCTTGATAATAAAAAAAATCTTAAAAGTCAACCGCAGCGCCACCTACCGGGTCCAATTGTGAATCTAAACCATTCTCGGATCCACTGGAACACGTACACAAAATTTCATCAAAATCGGTCCAGTCGTTTAGGAGGAGTTCAGTCACATACACACGCACACAAGAAATATATATATTAAGATTTGGCGCTTATGCCTTTATATTAACTTGGACACGGAAGAAAATCGGTTAAAGAATACGTAAGAATAACTTATATTGACAACTTCAGAATTGGCAGTATGGATTAATTCCTTCGCCTGTCCTATTGGACGAATATTATTACTACTCTCTATGGTTTTGAACAGTCCAGTGATATTCTAAATAAAGTGATATTCGAAACCCCTAATTCCCTAATTGATTAATTATTTAATTGATTAGAACTCACTCGGTCCAATCTGGATAAACGGTTATCATGTCAGTTGTAACGAAGTTCTTCTGTCCGTACCACGTTTTCAAAGCTTGCGTGAGGGCGTAAATCAGTTTAGGGACGGTCAGGCCTGGTGTAGTGAAATTTGCCGACTTGGAGACTGGATTCCAGTCTGGGTAAGAGAAGCGGACAAGGCCGGCATTCTGCCCAGGGTCCGGGAATCTTTCTGGTGGATGATTTTTACAATTTAATTCAAACTATATATTATAGCCGAGTTATTTTACGGAACATCTTGAAATTACTTTTAATGTTAGATACATTTTGATGTATTATATATACATTACCTATTATTAAGCTTCCTTTTTATTTTACAAAACTGGTTACAATAAATGTTAGGTTCTGTTAAGATTGATACAATCAAGTTACTACTGTAATCTACTAGATGTGAAACAAATATGCACAATATACGAGAGCTTAGTAACTTAAATGGAACTTAAATATTCAAATAAAATATTATATAAGCTTGTAGATAATGTAGAAGAAACCATTATATATTTTTTTAAAGTGTGTGTGTACTTCTGTACACGCGTTGGAAGTTATGCTTCTTTGGCGTACAAGATAATTAAAATATTTTCAAAAATTTTATCCTTCGCCTTATTCTACGTTTGTAGAAAAAACGACACTAACAATAGACAAAAGAGTATAAAATACATTGATAGTTTTAATACAAAGAAATACAAACAACAAATACAAAGAAACAAAATATTGACTATAGCTAACTTCAGGGTGTCGGTTCTTCGTGACGGTGTGCGCGCGCATCGTAAAAATTTACTCTCATCATTTTTCCCATTCCATTTTTTTTTTATTGTAGCTCGGCAAAGTGACTGTACTGTGCCTGATGGTAAGCACAGTACAATCCAAAAACAATGGCGACCACCGAAAGACATACTATTCATCGCCGGTCGCCGCTGTCATGTCGGCCTGAAAGCGACCCAGTCAGGGACAGAAGAGGCTACGACTGGGTGCTCCGCGGCGTGCTCCCATATGGGGCACGCCTCATATGTTACGCGGATGACACCCTAGTCGTAGCCCGGGGGGGGGAGTGGAGGGAGGTGGAGCGCCTGGCCACGATGGCCACAACCCTCGTGGTTAGGCGCATAAGGAGGTTGGGCCTCAGGGTGGCCCTCGAAAAGACCGAGGCCCTACTCTTTCATGGGCCTCGGCGAGGGCCACCACCAGGGGCCCACATAGTGGTGGAGGGCGCCCGGATCAGGGTGGGGACCCAGATGAAATATCTGGGCCTCACCCTGGACGGGCGCTGGCGGTTCGAGCCCCACTTTGCGGGGCTCGGACCGCGAATTGCTGGGGCGGCGGCGGCACTCGGCCGGTTGCTCCCCAACATGGGGGGGCCGGGCGCCGGGTGCCGCCGACTCTACATGGGAGTCGTGCGGGCGATGGCCGCCTACGGGGCACTGGTGTGGGCCGACACCCTCGGTGCCGCCAACGTGCGCGCGCTGCGTAATGCGCAGCGCACGGTGGCACTGAGGGCGATCCGGGCGTACCGCACGGTGTCCTCGGCGGCGGCCTTTACGCTCGCCGGCTCCCTGCCCTGGGAGCTGGAGGCAGGAGTTCTCGCCGCCATGTACGAATTCACGGCGGCGAGGAAACGAAGGGGGGAGCCTCCGGCTCCCAGGGAGGTAGAAGCGGAGAGACTGCGTCTACGGGAGGACGCCGTCGAAAGGTGGCAGCAGGACCTGGCGGACGAGCGGTTCGGACGATTTACCGTGGACGCCGTCCGCCCGGTCCTGCGGGTGTGGATTGGGAGGAAGTGGGGCTCCCTGACGTTCCGACTGGTGCAGGTACTCACCGGACACGGTTGTTTCGGGTGGTACCTGCACCGGATCGCACGCAGGGAGCCGACCGCCGCCTGCCACGAGTGCGGCGCTGTCGAAGATACCGCGCAACACACTCTGTCTGAGTGTGCTGCGTGGGGGGAGCAGCGCCGCATTTTGGCGGCGGCGGTGGGAACGGACTTATCGCTGCCGAGCGTGGTTTCGGCCATGCTCGGCAGCGAACAGGCTTGGCGAGCGATGGCCTCCTTCTGCGAGGAGGTTATCTCGCAGAAGGAGGAGGCGGAGAGGGCCCGCGAGGCAGATCCTCAAAGTGGCCCTCTCCGCCAAAGGAGGACAGGCGGGAGGAGGCGGCGCTTTGCCCAACTCCTCCCGCCACCGTAGCCGGACCTGAGGGGATGGGCCGGGGGGCCCATCTCCTCATTGCACAGGTCCGGCAGAAGAAGAGGGGCAGCCGGTGTGTACCCGGTCTGTCCCTCTATAGGTAGGGGCCTGGCGGCCACCTTCCGCCGGGCGGACCGTAGGGGCGGCTCTACAAGGTGATTAGCTGGAACGATCCCTTGCCGCCCCCACACAACGGTCTGTCGGTACACCGTGGGGTTTTAGTCCGTGCGAGTCGGACATAACCCACTCTCTCCCCCGGGAGGGTGGGTATCCATAAGGGATTTCCCCACGTTAAAAAAAAAAAAAAAAAAGGGACAGAAGAAGAAGAATTCTTTTGCTGGGTCTATAATAGTATATAATAAACTATTTCTTTCTTTCTTTTTTTTCTGGTAAAAAGTGACGAAATATTCATACAAACGATAATATATTCTATCTCAGTCTCTCACATGTATAATGCTATTGATGTGTCTTTGTCTCTTTGTACTTTGCATTTTGTATCTTGAATCTAAGCAGGATAGACATTTTTTGCTGCAAAACGGATTACTCATTTTGCTATATTTTGGTATGTTGGAAGCACTCAGTGGCTTACTAAGCCGTGTAAATTTATTATTGGAATAGCCACCTATTATAACCTTGCGATAAATCTGCAGATCTGTTTGGTGGGTAATCAATTATGATATAAAAATTAGATGAGAATTTATTGGTTTATTCATACTCGTTGGTTTCCCCTCAAGCTTCGTTACGGCTTAAGACTTAGCTCTGAAACCCTAATTTTATAAATATGTAATATTATAAATGTGAATGTAAGGTAGTTTGTCCGATACGCCTTCACGTCTTAACTACGTAATCGATCATCATGATTTTTTGTATACACGTTGTCAGAGGTACATACAGAAAAGAACATTTGATACTTTTTATCTAGAAAGAGCTATCCCTGAGGGATAGGTAAAATCTATATTAAAACGAGTAAAATTGCCGGCAAAAACTAGTTTGTAATAATATTATAGGGTCCAGATTTTTTGAACTGAAACTTCTTTAGAATCGTTGTGACTTCAAACCGGATGCAACGGACAAACCAAAGGTAAGAGACACAAATACAAAAATGTGTAGGATGAAGCCCGCAAAGAATGAACTGAAATATACATACTAAGTGATACTTCTTTAGAATCGTTGTGATTTCAAACCGGATGCAACGGAAAAAACGACAGGTAAGAGACACAAATACAAAAATGTGTAGGATGAAGCCGGCAAAGAATGAGACAGAAATATACATACTATTTTATATTATCGATCTCTCCTCTTTGTGCCATGTTTCGTAGCATCCCCACTCCCGTTTTCTAAGCATAGTCGCCTGTAATTTGTGAGCCAGAGCGAGAGACAAATGTCGGTGTGTATGTATATTGCACACTGTTTAATACTTACTTGTATTTGAGCATTTAACGTGTGGTAGTATATGTGAAAAGTACGTGACCTAATACTACTGTACACTGTAACATATTATGTTAAATACAATATAAAATATATTTTAAAATTAATCAAAATACTTTCATTTTGAAACAAATAAACCTTGTAATTATCCTACCCTTGTTATATGTATTCATCTCATTCACTCATTCAATTTCACTTCTATCGTGTGTGAATCGCACACACACCTTTTTTTCTTTAAATGTATTAATTTCTGGAATGACTAGTCCGATGTGAAAAAAACCCTTTTTGTATTTTATTTTATTCCTACTAGCGTACGCGGTGGACGTTGTCCTGACCTGATTATAGCAAATACTTTGACAAATTATATACTTAAACCGTCCTCATAAATCTCTTTATCTACTGGTGAATACCGCATGAAAATCCGTTCAGTAGTTATTGTGTTTATCGCGAATAGACAGACGTGGCAAAGGACTTTGTTTCATAATATGTAGTGATTTATTAAGGTTGATATTATATGGAGACTATACCTATATTAGGAGCGAGACAATTACAGTATAAATTTAAATCAGAAAGTGTGTTAACCGAAATTAAAATAATACTGCTTCTTCTAAGCCACTTCTAACCAAATTTTCAGTTAAATTATAGCGTTAAATAAATACCGTCCGAGAACGATTCCATTCCATTACGAATTTAAGAATTTGTTCGAACAAAATAAGTGAAGAGGAAATTCGAGACGTTGACAATATTATATTAGCAAAGTAAAATTGATAAATGGAAGAATTTCAAGGAAATTCTCTGTTCTAATGAAAACCTGGTATTATTTAACTTTATATCTTTAATACCCGGTTTACAAGAACAATTGAAGAGTGCTTGTTTAAATTGATAACTCTAAATGGGGTTGCCAGTTATTGGGTACATTTTCTATTATCTGTATTTCTATAATTTAACTATTTTGCTTTTGCTCTGAAAATAAAACTATTTCTTTCTTTCTGTGTAGGTGGTAGAGCCACGCTGAAGCTGTTACTGATTTCAGCATGAATGGGTCGGCTCGGCCTGGGTACTACCAGCTGACCAACAAAAAACCGACGTGAAGTGACAGTGCTTGCATTGTTGCGTTTCGTTCGGTCAGTGACAGCGCCGGAGGACCACCTCTCTTCTTCCCAAAAACAGGCTGGCAACGCACCTGCGCTTCTGGTATTGCTAGTGTCTATGGACGGTGGTGATCACTTAATATCAGGTGACTCACATATTCGTTTGCAGCCTATGATATAAAAAAAAAATTACAAACGATACTCTTCGATTGATATCCCCAAAATCCCCACCATCTTGGATTTCGCCGTTTATCAATTGTTTTCAAGTCTGTTATAAAGATTAGCAATTAAGGTGGTTTTTACAAAGGATCGAAAAGCATCATCATAAGTGTTATTATTTTGGATAGCGAAAGTAGATCGATGTCGCAAATCTGCTGCACGTTTACAACTCTCTGATCAACGTGTTACAGTGAAATAGTCCAACTACACTACAACTGACTAAATTAAAAAGAGCAATTAATTCTTCGTTCCGTATTTATTATAGTAGGGGTAGACAATCCTTGATATACTTCGGTTCTCGAGGTATCTCGTAATCTAGTCTATGACGCGATCTTCGACATATAAACATTTATACCTATATTATCTATATATATTTATATAATTTACATTTAACGTTAATAAAAATACAGACAATAAATTAAATTTTTCATTTAAAAAAAATGTCAAAGGATTAATAGAATCCAGAAAAATAAGTAGCCTAGAACAGATCTACAAAAAAATCCTCATCAAATGATAATATTCATATGCCGATACGTTTAATAGTTTTTAAACCGAACTATATTTTCGTTATATACAATCATCTATCCTAATACTATAAAGTTGAAAGGTTTGTTTGCTTGAAAACGCTAATCTCAGGAACTACTGGTGCGATTTGGAAATTCTTTCAGTGTTAGATAGCTCATTTATCAAAGAAGGCTATATATCATCACGCTAATACAAATAGGAGCACCAATGAAGAATGTTTCATTTCAACACGGACGAAGTTTGCAAATACTTTCCAAATATTATAGTTACAGCAACGTATGGAATTAATTTAGGTATAAATTGATTATAAGGATATACTTTAGTAGTTTTTACATACAATTTATTATTGATAAATGTTATTTGCTCACTTGTAGCTCTGCACATATCGTGTCTCAACACGCACTGATTCGCCAACACTTGTGCAAACGTAGCCAATTCGTTGTCCCATTTCTGTAATTAATTTAAAATAATATACTATGGTATTTATAACTTAATCAAATCGCGTATTATTAAATATTACATTACTATAAAAATTCTGCTGTATTTTTTATATTTTACTAGCTTCTAATCGCGACTTCGTCCGCGTGGAATATTTACTCTTTACGCAGCGTACGCAGCGGAAGCTCTAACTAGCGAAAAACCGATTTTGAAACATTCTTCATTGGTGCTCCGCTCCTGTTGGTCTTAACGTAATGATATATAGCCTATAACCTTCCTCGATAAATGAGCTAACACCGGATTTTTCAAATTTGACAAATGGTTCCTGAGGTTAGCGAGTTTAAACAAACAAACTCTTCAACTTTATAACATTAATATAGATAGGCTTTGGTGTATGACCACATTCTCATAATGTTAAATGACAATATGGTCCAATATGCTAAACCTGGAAGGAATGGATCCGAACTGCAGCTGCCGTAACACATCTATTGATGTTTGCCGAGAGATTTTCAACCTGAGGGTGGTAGCTAACCAGAAAGATTTAGTCTTACTACCTATGCTATGGTTTCTTCACGATTTTTTTTTATATTATAGGAGGCAAACGAACATGTGGGTCACCTTATGTTAAGTGATCACCACCGTCCATAGACCAACTTGCAACAGCAACAATGCAAGCGCTCTTACTTCACGTCGGTTTTCTATGAGAGGGTGGTAGTACCCCGGGCGAGCCGACCCATTCATGCTAAAACTAGTAATAGCTTCAGCGTGACTCTACCACCTACCTAAGATGTTTTTTTTCAACCGAAAGTTCCGGTTCATTCACAAGGATTCGACCCTACGTCAATCGAAGCGATATTCAAATACGCTAACCGCTGACCCATTATCGCTTCGATTGTCTCAATAAAAAAAAATATTTCTGAGAAATAAAGTGTTTAGAAATTTTACTTCACTCGTCAATCTTTTTGGCCGCTCTGCATATAGCCGTAAGTTCGTGCTTGTGCGTAATATAGTCAAGAGTTGAATACAAAACAAAATGAAAACATTATTATAGAAATCTAAAATTGGTATTTATTTATTCTGAAGTAGTCTCGATATTATGTGTATAACTAGCTGGCCCGGCGGACGTTACCCTGCTTTGATAATAAAAAAATCCTAAAGCCAACCATATTGTCACCTACCGGGTCCAATTGTGAATAAAAACCATTCTTGAATCCACTTGAACACTCGAATTTTTTTTAATCAAAATCTGTCCAGCCGTTTAAGTGTTCAGTCACATACACATATACAATTATACATATACTAGCGGGCCCGGCTGACGTTGTCCCGCCCTGATTACCCCCCCGCAATCCCCCTTGTGGGTGGAATTTCGTAAAATCCGTTCTTAGCTGACCTCTACTCGGCGAAAGGAATATTCCTACCATATTTCAAGTCGCTACGCCTTACGGTTCCAGAGATATCGTGATGAGTCAATATATAGGTGGGAATCTCTTATATATATATAGATAAAGAATATAATGAGTTTTTTTACCTAAATGTGTGCTCTGCGTATCTATTCACAGCGGTCAAAAATTGAACGTTTTATGTTTTTTTGTCATTCAGTGAATCAAATATCTCAAGAAATAACTAACTCTTAGTTAGTATGGACATTTAAAACAATAATTATCATGAGATTTATGACAAATAATACAATTACGCTAGAGGTCCGGAAATTAGTAATAACAGTATCAGTACAAATATAACATCAATATAACAGAGAACCAAACTGTGTACTGTTTGCAATCACCTTGTATTGGTGTATTTAATAACATAGGTGGATAGACTAAACACGATTAAAACAACAATTCCTTTGCTTATCTACTTGTCCCATATCTTTATAATACTGTTACCATCTTAATGACGTCATTAAACAAAAATTAAAACTCAAAGTAATGACGTCATCAAAATTTAAATTAAATTATTTTTCGCTATTTTGAATCATACTAATAGACTGGGTTGTTTAACGAACCGGTGGTAGTTTTGACCTGTGGTTTAACGCTCTTAGGGCTTAAACTGTATAAAATATTTTGGATTTGATTTGATTTTTCTATTAAGCTTTGATCCTGAGAAGGTATTTTATAAACCCCAAAAACATTACCGGTTTTGGAAGCGTCATCATCGGCAAGTGTCAACTAGAAACTCAACCAAACTTTGCAACATGAATAATGGTTATTTTGTTAATTGAATGGCATTTCTCACGGTACCTCGAATTAATATTGGCTACAACGTACGAACTGACATTCGACATGTTTTCATATGAGTAGGTTTTACGTACCAGCCTAAAGATGCCGTACCCTCTTGGCAGTAATTGGCCATTTTTACCTTTCTCCTTACCGAGAGCTATATGGCTTCTTACGCTGAAATAAATATTTATAAATCAGGTAAAGCATACTATATTACAAAGGTGGTATAGCCACGCTGAAGCTATTACTGGTTTCAGCATGAATGGGTCGGCTCGTCCGAGTATACTACCACCCGACCTACAGAAAACCGACGTGAAGTAACAGTGCTTCCATTGTTGCGTTTCGTTCGGTCAGTGAGAGCGCCGGAGGCACCCCTCCTATTCCCCTCTCCCTCCCTCCCCCTCCGCCAAACACAGGCTGGCAACGCACTTGCGACTCCCATGGTGCTGCTAGTGTCTATGGACGGTGCTGATCACTTAACATCAGGTGACCCGTCTGTTCGTTTGCCTCCTATGATATAAAAAAATTTAGATGTTGTTTAATTTAGTGAAAATGTAATTATAAGTAAGTCTGTAAGTCAGAAAAAATTATGCTCTCTGACATCGTTGCGTAAAGCGTTAGATTTATTCGAAGGTAATGTGTATGTTGTCCTCTGTATTACTGTGATAAAGAGAAAATATTTGTTTTTTCGTTTGTAACGAATAAACTCAAAAAAATACTTAACCGATTATAACAATTCTTTCACTTATACAAAGCCACATTATTAGCGAGAAACATTGTCTACTTGCAAAGACTAGACTGAAGCGAACGAAGCTGCTAGGAAGAACTAGTCATTAATAAGATAAAAACCCAGACGAAGTCGTGGGTAGCTGCTAGTATAAAAGGTAAGAAATGGGTAACCGTTTAAATCCGTCGCTCTACTCGATAATTCGTAGTAAAAGCGGCCTTATAAATATTTGTTTAGCTTAAAAATTAATAAAGGTATTTTTTAAGCTTCTCTTATGCCCGGTTTCTGGGGTACTTTAATTGTAGTTTATCTGTTCAATAGCGTTATCGGTTCGATAACTTGTCAAATTGCGTTTCTAAACATACAATAATACGATAAATGTCATTAAAACTCAACGGGCTAATTGATAATTTATTTTATGGATAACTTTCTTGAGTCAATAACCATTGGTAGTTTAACCGAGTATCTCAGAAACCGGGCATTAATCACACGAATTTCTTTGAGTAGTTAAAGATAATTGTATTTTTAATTGAGCTAATAATAAAGTTATTACTTACGCATTAGACACGTCTAGTAATCTCGTAGCTAAATCCGGTGTAACGGAGATGTTTTTGGCATTGCTGCATCTAGGTCCCATTATTTGGTTCTGAAAGTTTGAGCATCGCTTTATTATGCTATAAATAGATCTTCATTTTTTTTTTAATCGACTTTAATATCAAAAAACAATAAAACACCGAAAAGCGAAAAGTAACTAACTCATAAAATTAAACTTAAAAAGTAGTATATCTGGCAAGGATTAGAAGAACCTATTATAAAAAGATTATATAAGTGGGCTATTAGGATTAGATACTTACAGGATTATAGTACATACACATAACGTGTGCCCCCTCTGCGCAATATTCCATCTTGGGACAATAATCTGACACATGGAGGCCCTTTTGGCTTAAACTGTCAATCACTAAAGAACATTGTGTCGTATGAAATAGTAAGCTGAAAAAAACAATCTGAAATAGTAAGTAGAAATATTATGGGAACTTTCAATGTAAGTCTTAGTAGTACTGAAATGATTTTCGATATGGTTGACATGAAAAAAATATAAAGTATAATATCGATCTATCTAGAAAATTATTAAAAATTTAAACGAACTTAAACAAACGTGCTATTTTTAATTTTCTTTTGGGAAACATGAGACGCATGCTTGAGATAATTGATTGTTTAAATTACTAAGCTACTAAAAATGTTTTATATCACGCAGAAAATTATATGAACTGTCTTGTACAAAAATTGTAAACGCTTATTACTTTATTGAAGCCTATTAGCGACAGATACCGTAATATTTTATACGTAATGAGTTTTAAAATTGCTCAAAAATTTAAAGTAACAAATTGTATAATTGCTTTAGAAAACAATTGTGTAAGTACTATTTCTATAAACGCACTGTATTCAGTGAATTGTCTAATTTTGAGAACACATTTATACAATCATTACATAGTATAAAACAAAGTCCCCTACTGCGTCTGTCTGTCTGTCTGTTCGCGATAAACTCAAAAACTACTGAACGGATTTTCAAGCGGTTTTCACCAGTGGATAAAGTGATTCATGAGGAACGTTTTGGTATATAATTTATCAAGGATTTTTTTTTATAATCAGGGCGGGACAACGTCTCCCGGGCCCGCTAGTATATTACTAAAATTATACCAACAATATTAAGTTACGAAGCAAACTTATTGTGTAATTTGTACGAGAAAGCTTTATTCCTTAAGTAAAAATGCGCGAAATTTCGAATTGTTACGAAAAGATCATATCTTTGTTGCCTTATACACCGCAACACGTAGTTTGGGAATTTATAAAAAGAATATAGTATATTAGAACAGACCAGACATGTTGAAGAATACGTACCTTATAAAACATTTTAATAAAAACAATTCTGTATTCATTTTTATTCTTTACTTCATTTTCATACTGAAGAATATATTTTTGTACTAAGCTTTAATATTCGGTTATTTTAATAAACGTATGTATATAATACATTTGTATATATCTTCACCAGAGTTAGGAGGAAAATGCTTTATTAAATGTCGGTAACATCTCATATATCAGACAATTAAATTAAGTTTCTTCGACGGATTATTAGCAGTACTTTTGCACGCGACGAGTCCCTTATTTTTCTTTTTCTAGTCTGACAAATATGAGATAATTATTTACTATTGTGAGAGAAAATAATTCACTTTTATTACATATAATAATAATGTAAATCAATCTATACATTTTCGATTTTCGTAAAAAAAATTGTTGCAGGTGCCTAGGAATAAGTAATAGAATACATTTCAATCAATTTTAGAAATGTTTGTCTGTCTGTTTGTTTGAACACGCATCACTGCTAAAGTACTGAGTTCAAAATAAAACCTCACCAATAAAATCATAAAGTATACCGTCGAGAGTAACTTAGTGTTTGTTTCATTAAAATCGGTGCACTCTATCAAAAGTTATTGCAATTTGATTAACGACTCGAGGTAAGTACGGGAGAAGAGTAGTAATCTATACTAATATTATATAGCTTGTTTGGTTGAACGCGCTAATCTCAGCAACTACTGGTTCGATTTCAAAAATTATTTCAGTGTTAGATTGCTTATTTATCGAGAAAGGCTACATGCTATATACCATCACGCTAAGACCAATACAAGCGGAGCATCAATCAAGAATGTTTCAAAATCGGGTTTTTTTCCCTTTGAGAGCTTCCGCTTCGTGTTAGCGTTAACCCAAAGTAAATATTCCACGCGGACGAAATCTCGAGCACAAGCTGGTTTTATATAAAGCTAGCTTTTGCATAAGGATTCACTAGCGTTACTGTAAATTTGACTATACTTCGGTAACAGTACCCTTTTCTTTGATGAAATGTACCCTATGTACTTTACTGTACCCTTGAAAATATATATGCAAAATTTCATCATGATCGGTTGTGTAGTTTAGGTATTGAAGCGTAACAAATAAATAAACTCGCATACGAATTTATAATTAAGATTATCTATAAGTAAAGTGAGATAACTTACAACTTAAATATTTAAAATGTGATAACAGAGGACTTTACGCACTAAAAGCAAGTAATAGAACATTGGTTTAACAGTACTCATGGAACAAAAAAACGTACAAAAATTGTCTCACGCGGCCGAACCACACTTCCGTCTCGATCTGATATCGTGTTTTCTTTTATTTTTCAAACACTCCTAGATCGTCTAACAATGGTTGTTATGAGATTACGGGATTGTAAACTACAGAATCTAGTTTATAAAAGTTGAAGTCAGATGTTTTGATGCTCATTTGTCCGTCGTAACGATATCCTCGTTTGATTATAATGTATTTGATTCTGATTCTGGCTATATTGAATTTCGTCTCATCGTCCGAGGTAAGGGATTTGATTAATAAATACTACTATTTACTTATTTTCCGTACGCACTTATAAGGTGTTCAAGTTATTTAACGTACGGACTTGACGATATTTTTTTTGCCAATTTGATTTACAATCAAAGACGTTCAGATTAAATAATGTATTGCTTTGTTATATACGAAAGTTATATGAGCAATGTGGAACTTTAACAGGATATTTACATCTGATAAATGGAGCATTATCTACTGTCAATATCTTAATCGACTTACAGTTTCTTGTTAACTCATTACATATATTTTATACCATAGAATTATGAAACCGCTTACACTGACTGCTTGCAGCTGCAATGAGACTTCATTATTCTATACTTTTTATTTTAACTTTATTTTTGGCAATCAATCTTTTAGATTATTACTGCCATTGTCGAGTAGTTAATAGTATTACAAGTTCTTCTTCCATTCCATTTTTTGCAACCAGTCTTCTAGTAGACTATTACTGCCATTGTCAAGTGAGTGTCGATATTACAAGTTTCTTGATATAATTTCAATGTTCTAACAAGATGGTAGCCATCTTGTTAGAACTTTCCATGGAGTTTTTGTGGCATCTCAAAATTCATAGTCCGTGGTATTATTTTCCATTCACTTCACTTATGCACAATAAACAAACTATATTACATAAAACACCACCAATTTCACACAACACAGAGTCAAGTAACACAAGATTATGAATAAAAAATAAAATCCACTACATGAGAGACTAAAATCCCGCCAAAAACTCCTAGTCTATCCTTTATATATATATATATAATAAGTTCTTGGAAAATAAATTCTGACTATATTAAGAACTTTTTGGTAATCAATTTGACGAACTCGAAAACGTAATAACAATAGGCGAAACTCAAAAATTTGAGGAGCAGAAACAAATTGATTTCTTAATTTTTGATCGGCTGCATCAAGACAAAGATAGTCATATTGAAAACTAGCTGTGCCTACGACTTCGTCTGCGTGGAAGCTTATGTAAAAAACAGTGATTAATAAAGTCATCTGAATGTATTAAGTCCATTTACTTGTCTACTTTTTTCTCGTACTTACGCCGCGTCGTCATTAAAATTACAATAACTTTTGATAGAGTGCACCGATTTCAATGAAACAAACACTAAGTTACTCCCGAGGATATGCTTTACTATTTTCTTGCTGAGGGTTTATTGTGAGCCCAGTACTTTATCAGTGATGCGTGTTCATAAAAACAGACAGACAGACTGACATTTCTAAAAATGATTGAAATGTATTCTATTACTTATTCCTAGACACCTGCAACAATTTTATTCACGAAAATCGAAAAAGTACAGACACGTTAGATTTACATTCTTCTTATGTGTTTAGAAGAAGATAAATAAAAAAAATACTATTTTGAAGGGTAGGGATTCAGATAAAAAACAAATGTCGACTGAATTAATTGAGTCATTTCAGATTTCAAAATGAGCCAAATCCAGTTTTAATAAAAAAAAATTTATGATTTTACTTTTTATACACCTCGAATAAAGTTCAAATTTTACCGTTCATAAGGTTTTTAGTTTCTTTTAATTATCTTCATACGTTACATGTACAAAATTTAAAGATTCTTGAAAATTAACGTAGGATCGTCTTCAAAAATATACACAGAATTGATGTCCAATTGCTATTTAATTTTATTATATTGTCTTTAAAGGCAAGATTTGATTTCATTTTGTTGTTAATGCAGTAGGTTAGTATTAAATAAATAATAAAGAGTTGAATTTGTTTATTAAGTGATTATAATTATATTTAGTTCAGTGGTGACTTGTAATCTGACTGCGGTAAATATACCGCGGTACTGCTTTTGGATATACTGAAACAATTATTTTTGTAATAGATCCCTTTATAAGAACAATGAGGGTTCTGGGTAAACTGCTAAGAAAGGTTTCTTTGATTCACAAAGCCGCTAATGAACGTAATATGGGCTCGCTTTCATTCCTTTTTTTGTTATTACGTAATCGGATAAAAGGAAAACGTATGCTTTATTTAACAAAGGTAAATACCGAGAATATTATAGAACAGATTTAGGAGAATACCGAGTTTTGGCGTGGTTTTTGATCACCTTCTGGTGAATGTTCGTAACGTTAGAATATTTTACTTAATATATTTCCGAGTATTAATCATTTTTTAACAAAGGTTACTAAATAAATACGGCCACATATATAAAGCACACACACACTCATAAACATTTAAAAAATATTAAACCTAACTGATGTTATAAATGCATTTGTGAGTTTGTTTGTTTATTATGCTATCACGAATTAATTATTCAACAAGAGAAGGATATAAGGATACTTCTCGTCCAAAAAATAAAACTATTCTCAAGGGGTAAGTCAAATCTACAGTAATGCAAGCGAAGGTCCGAGCAAAAGCTAGTAATAAAATAAGAAGAAAAATCAAAGGTTAGACTGCAAAGGCATCAGCCATTTGTTTGCTAAAATAATAATGCTTACGCTACTGCGTTCCATTTCGATAGGTGAGGTTGGCAAGGTATAAAGGTGCACGGGATTTTCAACGGAGAGCTCAGGCGTACTAACCTACTATTAAATAACCATAGTTAGTAACTTCAAACCTTTTCAATGCATATACAGTGTATATAGTTATAAGTTGTAGATAAACTTTTTTTATATCATAGGAGGCAAACCTGGGGGAACTTCATGCTAAGTGATCACCACCGTCCATAGACACTTGCAACACCAGAAGTGTCACAAGTGCGTTGCCACCCTGTGTTTGAGGGAGGGAGGTGGGTCATCCGGCGCTCTCACTGACCGAACGAAACTCAACAATGCAAGCACTGTCACTTCACGTAGGTTTTCTGCGAGAGGGTGGTACTACGCGTGGCTCTACCGCCTCTTAAACTATGTTTATAGGCATCTGTACTCGACAGGATTGCGAATACATTGCATATAATGATAAGCATAATGGAAGAATTTTTTTAGGAATCGCTTTGTAGTTACCACCCCTAGGGTGAACGTCTATCCTCAAGCATCTATAGGTGTGATCCGGCAGCTACACTTGAGAGTTAGTTCCCTTCTACTGCCCAATTATAATATATTTAATAAAGCTCCAGGGGCATTAGATTAGATCGAGACAGACGTGTTTATAAGTAAAGGTAATTGAAATGGAGCAATAGAAAATGAAGAAAGAATAGATTCAAATATTAAATAATGAAAGTATAGAGTAAGACATAAAATTATTAGATAAGTTTTAATATTAATATAGGTGTATGTTAGCGATAATGTATAATTTAAACATTTGTAAAAAATGTGGTGCAGGATGTGCATCTTGCTCGTTTTAAGAAACAAATAAAAATAATTGTTGATTATATTACATACTTCACTAAAGTCAATGGAATTTCCGTTATATAAAAAGGTCCTCCTCTAAGTTTACGGTGTTTAGTGTCTTAGTCCCCATAATTATTTAACAACAGGTAAGGTTGTGCTAAAACCTATACGGTGTTATAACAAAGAAGTTAAATACGTATTGAATACTTGCTTTAAAAAGGTTTCAAATTAAATGTATCGCGCTCGCCCGAGGCAAGTTCGCGTTAACCTTTTTCGCAAGTCTAACCTAACGTAACCAAAGCGAGACAAAAGAGCAAGATGGCGAACATTCAGCAACTGCGGTGCATTTAGTACGAAACCTTTTTAAAGCAAGTATTCAATACGTGTTTAACATTTTTGTAATAACACCGATAAAGTCTAAAACAAAAAAGAAGTAAATTAATCACAGTGGACCTATTTTCTTTTATCGCATTTTGGGATCAGTAGTTAAAAGGTTTGCATGCCTGCATAACGGTGATGACTGCCTATTAATTATAAATGCCTCGATGGTCACTGTGGCTCTGGTATACTATAAAGTAGGTCATTTTGTAGTGATATTATATTAAAGCAACTTAACATCATGTTTTCTACTTAATACAATAAAACATCAACGAAATAATAAATTGAACACTTACCTTGTGATATTTATTATTAACAACTTTGTCAAAAGAAAGTTTTACAATAAAATAACAAACAGAAGATGTTATTATTTTTATATAAGAGATTGTTGTTATAGGAACGATCGGGGATACACGGGGAGAGGGACAATATAAAGAGTAATCCTATTTCCCTGAACAGGAAAAATATGGTAAGCTTTTCTTATTTATAAGCGGAGTAAATATCTCTATGATTTTAACTGAAAAGAGTTAACCACAAACGTTTATAATTAAACGAAATGTTATAATGGAATACATTCCCTAAATGAATCCTACGGTTGCATATTTAGCGTCTTTTTCATGTCGATATGGTTTTTAAATTTCATGACCCCCGTTTCTGCTTTTCTTATCGCCCTTATTCCACCTAAGTAAGGCCAGCATAACGTGTTTCCTTTATTAACGCCGGAAATTGAGAACCGACTTAATGTTTTACGACCAATCGCTGGTCTATGCTTTTGAGAATATCTGGTGTATGTCTTGGTCTATAACTAAATATCTGCTATTATTGTCTCGAAGTTCTTCCACTACTACCTTATATATAATAGCATGCCCTTTTACCTTATGATTTCACGATGATCACACGTTCCTGCTGAAAACGGTATTCAGTTTGCAGTTGGTGATAATACACAATTAAATAGTAGAAATAATTGATCACAGAGAATTTAGCAGTAAGCGCTAATTGTCTTTCACTCTAGGGATACCAAGGTGGCATTTAAAAAGTGTGTAGATTCGCTGAAACTCATCCACGATACAACTAAAGTTAGTTTTCATGTTTGTCAATTATAGAAAATGCTACCTCTAATTTCATTACCTTATGATTTTACCGTCTCGTTCAACACTATAATTTAATTTACAATTAGGTCCCAGATGGTATACTTAAGTAATTTTTTGTGTTATAAAATTACGTAACAACTCTTTCATATTGTTTCTATAGCGGAAATGAGTCAATCTATTGCATTATAAACGTATATAAAAAGCGATTAGAGTATTTCATATTACAAAATATCAAAAATAATGTTAGGTGAAGACATTGCAGCATGGTATCTAATTATAAGAAAAATGAAGCAAGATTATAAAGGAGACTGGAATGAGTGGACTACACAAAAAGCATGAAAAGAAAATTTACTAAGATGAACCAGCATTAGATGAAAATAGAAATATATTGTTTCTCTAAGCATCGGCGATAGAGGCTTCTATTATTATTGTTGCTTGTGAGTTACTATATCTGTGGCTTACTGTGTTAATCCAGAGTACTATAATAAAAGCTTAACATTATCTTATTTGACACATCTAACGTTAAATGAACTGTTATTCTAAGAATTAATACTACTATTCATTTTGAACTGTTTTCAGATGACGAATCAGACATAAGAAATATTTAATTAAAATTAATAATTCCCAAATCAACCTCTATGATGTTTTTACAATTTAAATTCAACTAAGCATATCTTATATTTAAGTAGAATATTAAATTAGAAACTTTGAATTACGATCAAGTACTCCAAGTAAGATTACAAATAAATTTAGTGTCGCTATTTTGTTTATGGAATTGTTGTTCAAATGTTTCAAAATTTTCATAACGGATAATCTAGAAGAGGAATACTGTAAGTTATTTTAAATTGTAAGCCGTCTCTAATAGATTATCAACCTTTCACAATACAACGAAGTTACGAAGTTAAGGAGGAACATCCAAAGGATTTGTTTACACTAACGGTTTCCTAATTTATGATAATGATTAATCTGTTAAATACGTAGAGTTTTGTTCCAATTAAATTGCTTTGTCTGTTTACAATCTTAATTATATGTAATTATCATTATTACACTATTACGGACTAATTTATTACCGTTTTTGCTGTAAATCTCGTATTTACAAGCGATTAATATCCTTATAATTATATTGATTCAAATAATTACAGATATCTACACATAACTCAACGTATATAGAAAAAGCGGAAAATATGCTTAGAGTACCAGTAATAAGGAAGTATTTTGAAGAACAAAAAACTAAAAGGAAAATAAAGAAGTCACCAAAGAGAACAGTACAGAAGATAATAAAGAAGAACAGAAACAAATCGAAGAAAGTTTACCTGTACCAAATGACAAATCGGCCTTCACCGCAGCCGAGGATTGAAAACGCAAATGCGTACATACAAGACGAGTCGCAACAGAGAGAAAATTCGCAGACGACACAATCAAATCAGAAGAGGAAAGCAAGAAAATGGAACCCTAAAGTGGCGAGATATCCGATACCATACCAGAAATTGCAGAGGAAGGAAAATAAATACAAACGCAGCGTCGATAGAGATGACCTTTATATTCTCAAAGATTTAGATGAAGTTGAATTTCTCAGTTCTGATAAAGATTATGACATTGTTAAAGCTCATGTTAAAAACTATTGGTAAATAAGTGCAATTGAATACATACATAATTGGACAAATAAAACATACTCGTACATAAAGGTGTTACGTATAATTTTTTTAAAATCGATAATTGCATCATACATTATTTATATTTTTTGAGAGAAGGAAGGAAAAACGGCTCCTTCGGTTTACATCATAGTCCTTGTATTAAAGATCTCATTAAAATCCTTTCAGCTGTTTAAATGCAATTCTACACATTTTCAAATGTAGACTCGATTAATTCCCATCTCAAGAAGTAACGAAATTATCTGTTTCTAAATGATTTTAACACATGCTATAATGGAGAATGTTTACAAAATTTAGGAAGAATGCATAGTAAAATATAAATGTAATAGAAGTATTAATTTAAGACAGTGCAGTTGTACGCAAGACTTATTTATTAGAACTCCTAGCAATACTTACAGAATCCCTTTGCTCTGGGCGTGTTTTGAACTAGTAAATATTTATGACTTCATATTGCGCTTTATTAAGACTTATTGTGGTGAGGTTGTATGATTTCTAAAACTATTACCGGATTTTTATTGGCCTTAATTTTTTTATGAAGATGATGATGATGATGAAGATGAAGAAGATGATGAGATTTTTATGAAGATTTTTTATGAAGATACTTCACATGTAGACATTGTCACGTGAATTGGTTGAGAATAAAAATGTTTTAGAAATACTATTGACAATCATTATACTCTATCAACTGAACAACGACTTATGTTTCCATTTACAAAAGTTGATTACAATTGGTTAAGATTATTTTTTACGATGTCTAAAGTACTGTTAATATTGTTTTTATTTATCCTATGAACTGATGAGTAATATAAGCTTACCGCCTATGAATTTTAATAAAAATCGGTCGTTATTTTTTTTGAACTGACTACGCTATTAACCTTGCAAGGTATTAGCAGCTTCACCGGACTACACGGTCGAGTCGTTTTTGAATTAAGTCCCGATAAACAAACAGACAGAAATAAACAATTTTTTAACGTCATATGTCACTGTAAATGATTAATTGCCTTTATAATGGATAACTAAAACGAAAAAACAATGTATATATATAGAACGAGAAATTTTTAAGAAAGTTTATAATAGTTCATTTCAGTCAAATAAAATCCTAACTTAATAAAAGAGAGGTGGAACATAAAGTGAAACTGTATTATGTCTATAAGCTAAACGAAGAGAGTAATTTTCTTAAGTAAACGTAATAAAGATAGACACAAATAATGTAAATGTAAACTTAAATGTAAAGTTGATTAGCCTTTTTAGATGTATTTTTTGTAAGATTTATGAAATAAAATCGTCTATCATCTTTTTTATTTTATTTGTATTAAATTTATTATAGGAGAACAATATTTACACTTATATAAAACCTTTTTGATAGCTACACAGGTATATATTGGGCATTTTATATCTTAACTAGCTAATAACTTGCCTGCGTTGTTTGTTATCTTAACACTGTTAACCTGTTGACCGAACAGGACATATGAATACGTCAAACGTAAACAGTAGCATGAACGGATAGGAAGGAATACGTCCTTGAGATAAATATTTATTGCGCCCTGGAATGGGTCAGACGTATAGTTTCGTTCAATAAAGGATGCATGATATACATATGCCTATACATGAATTGGCAACAAATATATATTTCAAGGACGTATTCCTACCCGTTCATGCTATTAGGACGTTTCCTAGTGAAGGAGTTCCTGCCCGTTGTATATTGCGT
Organism: Antheraea yamamai; assembly: GCA_036509395.1. Classification (NCBI taxonomy): domain Eukaryota; kingdom Metazoa; phylum Arthropoda; class Insecta; order Lepidoptera; family Saturniidae; genus Antheraea; species Antheraea yamamai. The sequence goes on along the minus strand of AP028449.1, from coordinate 11,012,025 downwards.
AATTAAAGAAGGAATTCCCCGGTTAACAGGTTAAGATAATAATTATAATATATATATATATATATATATATATATATATATATATATATATATATTGACAAATAACTAAACCTTTCCCCATGAATCACTCTATCCACTGGTGAAAACCGCATGAAAATCCGTTTAGTAGTTTTTGAGTTTATCGCGAACAGACAGACAGACGCGGTAGAGGACTTTGTTTTATACTATGTAATGATAAAATAATATTATATTTAATGTAAAAATTTCTTTGTAAACCATGTTACCCGTTTACTTCCCTCTTCTGTGCACACCTCTTGTCCCACTTCACATATGTTACAGAAATCCTAGTTTCTTAAAACATGAATAATTCTATATTAAAAAACAGCACATCGTGATTGTTTTTAGATAAGGACTAATTACCTAAGAAATAAATCTAAAAGAAATTGTTCGAAATCCATCCAATACTTTATACGCGGTGCGCGTACAAGTGCGAACCTATATTATTTTGTTTATACAGATTTTGTATTGAAATAAAATAAATACACAAATGTTATAGTAGACTTTTGGTGATTTGTCTATATTGATCTGTTGATATTTTAGATTATTCTATGTTGTTACACTTGTTACGCCATCGCTACATATCACAATTGCTGACTAAGAGTTTCCTGTCTCACGGTGCGGCAGGTGTTCAAAGGATTACACCATCGCTACACAACACAATCGCTGACTAAGAGTGTATATGAAAGCCGGGTTCCCAGTCCCAAGTTGCGGCAGGTGTTCAAAGCTTGGAGTCAGCAATTTCCACGGTATGAATATGCACAAATTTAGTGGAAACGTTCGGTGGTCCGACTCCTCCGTTCCCACATTGTCCAAGTATAAATACTTGGACGAAACAACCATTAAAACAGTGCTCACCTTACATCGGTAGAATTCACCTGTTATTAGTTTAAATTTAGTTTTAGATGAGAATTAGCCTAACATCGATGACACTCTCTAGTTTTAGATTCCCTTTGTAATTAGGTAAGAGTTAGCCTAACATCGGCGACACTTTCTAGGTTTAGATTCCCTTTGTAATTAGGTAAGAGTTAGCCTAACATCGGCGACACTCTATAGTTTTAGATTCCCTTTGTAATTAGGTAAGAGTTAGCCTAACATCGGCGACACTCTATAGTTTTAGATTCCCTTTGTAATTAGGTAAGAGTTAGCCTAACATCAGCGACACTCTCTAGTTTTAGATTCCCTTTGTAATTAGGTAAGAGTTAGCCTAACATCGGCGACACTCTCTACTTTTAGATTCCTTTTGTAATTTTATTTAATAAATAAATTTTTGGACCCTCCGACTCTGACCTTCGTAATTCACTGAATATTTGGTATTAAGTTTAAAACGTGTATTTTTACATTAGCGAAATTACCTAAATAGGCAGAGGACATACCGAAAGAAAGAAAATTATAGTGGATGTTATATCATTGAATTGAATCCGGCAATTGATTGGCCGCTACCACGTCTCACTGTAACAAAAAACGTTCCATTTTATTTGCGCGAGGTGTAACTGAAGAAGCTTAATCTGAAACCAGTAATAGAAAGAGCGAAATATTAGTAATTCAAGAATAAGAATAATTAAAAACACATCCTTGGTTGACGGTTGAACCTGACGGCGGTTGAGACTGTTGGTACATAACCGTAAAATATAAAAAAAAATATAATTAATTAAAATATTTTGTATAAATAAATAGTAGGGTAGGTAGTGCAAGGATCTAATATACTAATACACACATCAAAAAAGTCTAAGCAACATGCGTGATATTACACATTTTACCATTTATATTAATTAATTTCTAAGTATTTACTCAAACAAAGTGTGTAGGTAAGTAAACTTTTTTGTTATTGATGACATACTGGCTGGTTGTAAAAAAAAAAATTTGATTATGTTTTGTTTTTTCATAAAATTCAAATGACTGCGAATTTGTTTGAATTTAAGTGCGTTTTAATTACTACGTTTATCTTGATTTTATAATTTTACCAACCATTTAAATAAAGTTAGCGACAAAATTGAATTGTTAGATATTCTTTACGTCATGAAGCGACGTCATTTGATGGCAGATGAAATGCAAAGAGCTGTAGGGATGTTGCAAGAGGGAAGTAATCAATCTCAGGTATCTCGACATTTTGGCATTCATAGAAGTGTTATTTGTCGTCTTTGGCAGCGCTACAATAATACAGGAGAACCCGCTGAACAGCATCCAGGCCGTAAAAGGAGTACAACCACTCGGCAAGACCGGTACATACAACTGACTGCAAGACGCCAGCCGATGTTAATCGCTCGAGAGATAAGTTTGAGGCTACAAATTTCAAGTGGTGTTGATGTAAGTCCTCAAACTGTGCGAAATCGACTGCATGAGTACGGCCTACGAGCTCGACGCCCAATCAGGTGCCCCCCGATACGTCACGAGAATCGCGCTCGTCGATATGAATGGTGTAGAGAACGCATAACATGGACCCAGGAACAATGGGATTAAATTATGTTTTCCGATGAGTCGCGATTCGGGTTTAAGCCTGATACAAGAAGGGTACGAGTGTATCGTCGGCCCGGAAATACTGAAAGGCTCAGGTGCGTTCAGGAAGTTCATCCATACAGCGGCTCAACCGTTATGTTATGGGCGGGTATTATGAAGAACAGGCGAACTGAGCTCGTTTTTGTAAATGGAAACATGAATGCTGAAAATTACATTGAGGATATTCTCAGACCTTATGTCTACCCATTTGCACAAACCTTTGGCTCCGATTTTAGGTTAATGCATGACAATGCGCGTTCACATACAGCTCGGCGAACCAGTGAATACTTTGCAACGGAGAATATCCGGGTATTGCTCTGGCCTGCACAATCGCCAGATCTCGACCCCATCGAGCACGCATGGAACATGCTCCAGAGACGTGTTTTGAAGGACTTGGACGGAGCGACAACAACCCAACAGCTGAAGGATTTGCTACAATTCCATTGGGAGCGAATACCGCAAGATGACATAAACAGTCTCATTAATTCAATGAATAATCGTTGCCGACAAGTTCTGAATAGCAGAGGAGACCATACTTTGTATTAAATTGTTCTATTCTTTCACAATAAATACATTTTCTTTAGAAATTTCATTTTGTAAGAAAAAAGTTTAGTTTCTTATATATCTTAGTTTCTACAGTATATTCTAATATTGTTCATTTCTGTTATTAAAAGAACTTATAAAGACAACAGCTGTTATTTTTACATTATAGAACCCTAAAGATATTATTTTAAAAATAAAATACAACGTTATAATGTGAAGAACCATCCTAAAATTTAAATTAGTACATGTTGCTTAGACTTTTTTGATGAGTGTATATATATATACTAATATTATAAAGAGGTAAAGTTTGTGAGTTAGTGACGTTGTAGCCGGTAATCTCAAGAACTACTAAACCTAATTTGAAAATTCTTTTACCAATAGAAAGCCACGTTATTTGTGAGTAACATAGGCTATATATTAACGCGAAAGATGAAAAGACTTTTTTGTGGTAGTCGGGTTTGCAAAGCAAGTCCGAGCAAAACGGTCGAACGAAAACGTTTCTTAAGAACGCTGCCTTAACGATGAGAGATATATGATTGAGTTCTAGAGGAAAGTTGTAGAGCTTGATAATGCCTACAATAAATAATAGTTTAAAAAAACTAAAAAAACACGCTTTCATATAAAATCCAATGCTGATATTAACATGCGATGCGTCACTGTTAATATCAGCACCTCCAGATATCAGTATTTTTATCATTTTTTTGTCACTTTTTACAAAAATATACATTTATTTCTAATTTACACTATTCTTAATCCAAATTTATTAAATGTTATTTTCTGTTTTTTATTTGGATTTTATATGAAAGCGTGTTTTTTTAAACTATTATTTATTTTTCATTTTTTAGTTAAAAAAAATATTTTAACTTTTTTTTTCGGATTATTGCATTGTCATCGACCTATGACAGGTGTGCAAAGTTTGAATTAAATCTGATCGTTCAAAGTAGGACAAAATCGAGCTCAAAATGGGTCGGTTACAAACAAACATACATACAAACATACAGGTGAAGGTAATAAAAGCGTGATAAAAAAGTCACCGACAGCATGTCTAACTTTTATATTTTAGTCACAAAAAGTAGTTTTTTCATAAATGTTTACCGCAAAACGAAGTGGGCACGGGTCGGCTAGTAATTTTATACATTTACTAGCGGACCGGGCGGCCGTTGTCCTGCCTTGAAAACAAAAAAAATCCTAAAAGTCGATCGCAGCGCCACCTGCCGGGTCCAATTGTGAATCTAAACCATTCTCGAATCTCCACGAACACACACAAAAAATTTCATCAAAATCGGTCCAGTCGTTTAGGAGGAGTTCAGTCACATACACACGCACACAAGAAATATATATATTAAGATAACTTAACTAATATTAAGTGTAGATTAATAGAGAACCGATTATTGCGAAACTTTGCATACACATTGTCAAGGCTACAGACAAGGACAGCCAGTTTCATCCATAAAAATAGAAATGTACTGTTCGTAAAGCTAGTGACTTATATAAGAATACTAGTGTTTACTCGCGACTTCGTTCGCGTGGAATAGTTACTTTGGGTAAACACGAATCTGCAGCGAAAACTCTCAAAAGGAAAAAAATAGCCCCATTTTGAAACATTCTTCATTGGTGCTCGGCTCTTATTTTAGCGTGATGATATAATATAGCCTTATAGAATTGTAAATGGGATATATTCTTTTCACATATCTGTACATACTTGTATGTATACAACTTTTTTTATTATTTTGATGCTTGACACATAGGCTTTTACCCAAGTTCGGATACTGAAGGTATTTTGTTAACTGTCGCTTGTAGATTTTTTTTTTTCGAACTGACTATAATTTATTTATCTGATAGACCTTTACAGCTATACCGGACTAAATACTTGTAGAATTATTTTAGTATTATGTATAAAAAAAAGTCGAGCAATCATAAGGACTGTCAACAGAAGTGAAGACTCAAAACAATGGAATAAATGTGTTCTCTTTAGAATTCTCGTCATCATTACATAGTATAAAACAAAGTCCCCTACCGCGTCTGTCTGTTCGCGATAAACTCAAAAACTACGAAACGGATTTTCATGCGGTTTTCACCGATGGATAAAGTGATCCATGAGGAACGTTTTGGTATATAATTTGTCAAGGTTTTTTTTATAATCAGGGCGGGACAACGTTTGCCGGGTCCGCTAGTATTAATTATAGTGTGAATGAAAAAATTTAAATTTCAGAATTTGTTTATTGAAATTATTATCATTAGTGTGGTCTTCATATCTATTGGCGCTCGAAGCGACAATTATATACATTTTTATAAAGTCTGTTAATCAATCAAACGTATGTTCAGCTGCAAAATATCAATATTACATGTAGGTACAGGGACCCCTTTTTTTTTTTTTTTTTTTTTTTTTTATAGTGGAGAAATCCTACATTGGATACCCTCCCGCCGTCGGGGGACAGCGAGAGGGTTATGCCAGACTCCTACTGGCTAAAACTCCACTGGCCGCTCAGCGCGTATGTGAGCCAAGGTTGCGGGATTACGATAAGCAAGCATATCCGCAGCCCTGGTCACGCGCTCGGGTCGCCTGCAGATGTTAGGCAGGGACCCTCCTCTCGGGAAGAGTTATAGTACTCTTCCTGTACCTCTTTACGGAAGCGGCGGTGAAGACCGTGCTTCATCATCTCGGGCCTTTCTTATGCGGTGACGGACACCCCCGCGTCCGTCACCTAAAGGCGTGCTACGGGGGCCTTAGATGGTGCCAGGCACCCCTCCTTCTTCTTTGCCCCCCTCTCCCACGGCGAACATTAGGAGCGTCCGGCTCTCTCTCCCTTTGTCTCTCGGCCTCCTCCTTCTGTTGGAGGACTTCCTCACAGAAGGAGAGCGCAGCGTACCATGATCTATCACTGGCAACCATGGATCCAATCAGAGCCGATAGGGACAAATCATGGCCCACCACGGTAACCAGCTCCCTTCGTTGTTCAGCCCAGGCTGGGCATTCTGTTAGCGTGTGGAGTGCCGTGTCCATCTCACATTCAGTGCAATGGTGGCATCTCGGTGTCGCTTCTCTTCCGGCCACCTGGTGCAAATACCTGCCAAAGCAGCCATGGCCGGTAAGCATTTGCACCAGCCGGAAGGTAAGTGCCCCATGCTTCCTACCTATCCACTCCGTGAAGAACGGACGACAAGCTTCGATGGTCCAGGCGCCGGCACTGGGAGTACGAAGTCTCTCCTCCCATATCGCCATCAAGTATCGCTGCAGCTCGAGCCTTTTCGACTCCATCTCTCTAGGTGCGATGCGTTCGCCATCCGCGATTTTATCTGCACGCCACTTGTATAGGTCAGCTTGCGCGAGACTGACCAACTGCCACGGCGCAGAGCCCGCTAGTAGGCACGCCGCCTCGTATGATACGGTACGGTAACCGCGGATAACCCTGACAGCCATTATCCTGTGTAAACGCCTCAAGACAGCAGAGTTAGTGGCCGTCAGGGCCTCGTGCCATACCGGGGCTCCATAGAGGGCCATCGACCTCACCACCCCTAAGTAGAGGGAGCGGCAACTAGCGCCGGCCCCTCCGAGATTCGGCAGTAAACCAGCCAAGGCAGACGCACTCCGCAGGACCTTTGGAGCCAGCTGGCGAAAGTGCTCGCAGAAGGTCCACCGGCTGTCCAGGATCAAACCCAGATACTTCAGTGTGGGTCTCACATCTATCCTCACCCCGCTAACGATTAAATGCGTCTCTGGAGGAGGAGCTCTACGAGGGCCGTGAAAACAGATGGCCTCAGTTTTGCTGAGAGCCACCTCTAAGCCAAGACTGCGTACCCTGCCAACCACTTGTGCCACGCTTACAGTGGCCAACCGTACGGCCTCCCTTATTGAGACTCCTCGCGCCGTTACGAGGGTATCGTCGGCATAACAGGTTATCGCTGCGCCGGGCAGAAGAGCGCCGCGCAGCACCCAATCATAGCCGATGTTCCACAGGAGCGGGCCCAAAACCGACCCCTGTGGAACACCGCACGTGATCTCTCTTTGGTGGGTGCGTGCATCCTGCCCGACGCACGCAACTAGCCTGCCCTGTAGGTAAGACCCGATCATTCGGCGTAGGTATAAGGGCACTTCGTGGTGCTTTAGCGCCTCCTTAATGCATTCCCAGGGGAGGCTATTGAAAGCGTTGGCTATATCTAGCGATACGGCCAACAGCACTCCCCCCTGGGAGACCGCTTCGTCCGAGAGGGCCTTAACACGAAGGATCGCGTCAATCGTTGACCGACCCTCTCGGAAGCCAAACTGCACCGCCGAAAGGTCGGGCCCTTTCCTAGCCAGATGGTTTGTTAACCGCCGTACGATTATAGGTACAGGGACCCCTATACTATGCATCGCTAGTCTGACACAAGCCGCTCAAGCGCAATACGTCATGCTTACGTAGCATGACATGACGCGAAATTATAATTTTATCTCGAAATTATAAAAACAATAAAATAAAAAATATTGCATAATTTAAATTTGCTATTGAGTTTATCTAGTGTTGCATATCGTGATAGCATTTTCGTAATGGTTAACCTAAGCTACCTTTAAGTTAAAAATCTGTCGCCAAGCACCTATTCATGTGTTCCAGAATTTACACTTGAGAACTAGTCCTACTTTAGGTTTTAAGTTTATACCTTCTTAAAGCACATCGTTTAATATCAGATGAGATAACTTTCAAACGCCAAATCTTATGCGGTGTTATTACAAAAAAGTTAAATACGTATTGAACCCGGGCTTTAAAAAGGTCTCATATTAAATGCACCGCGGTCGCTGAATGTTCGCCATCTTGCTTTTTTGTCTCGCTTTGGGTACGTTAGGTTAGACTTGCGAAAAAGGATAACGCGAAATTGCCTCGGGCGAGCGCGGTGCATTTATTAGGAAACTTTTTTAACTTTTTTAAACGCACCGCGCTCGCTCGAGGCAAGTTCGCGTTATCCTTTTTCACAATTTTAAACTAACGTAACCAAAGCGAGACAAAAGAACAAGATGGTGACCGCAACGCATTTAATATGAGACCTTTTTAAAGCCAGGGTTCAATAAGTAAAGTATTAACTTTTTTGTAATAACACCGATAGGGTTTTTTTTTTTTTTACTTTATTTTTGGCAACCAATCTTTTAGATTATTAATGCCATTGTCGAGTAGTTAATAGTATTATAAGTTCTTCTTCCATTCCATTTTTGGCAACCAGTCTTCTAGTAGACTGTTACTGCCATTGTCAAGTGACTATCTATATTACAAGTTTCTTGATATAATTTCAATGAACTAACAAGATGGTGGCCATCTTGTTAGAACTTTCCATGGAGTTTTTGTGGCATCTCAGAATTCATGGTCCGTGGTATTATTTTCCATTCATTTCACTTATGCACAATAAACAAACTATATTACATAAAACACCACCAATTTTACACAATATAGAGTCAAGTAACACAAGATAATGAATAAAAAATAAAATTCACTACATGACAGACCAAAATCCCGCCAAAAAACTCACCGATAGGGTTTAAAGGTGTTCTTTAATCATAACATTAGACTTATTACAAAGTTCTTAAAATTTAATGCAAAATTCTCCTTTTATCAAGTAACTAGCTGTGCTCGCGACTTCGTCCGCGTGGAACCTTATGTAAAAAAACAGTGACTAATAAGATCATATGAATATTATATTATGTCTATTTACTTATCTACTTTTCTCTCGTACTTAAGTCGTATCGTCAATACAATTACAATATTTTTTGATAGAGTGAATCGATTTTGAGAAAACCAAGATTAAATGTTACTTGAGAATATGCTTTATGATTCTTATGATTCTTAGTGAGATGTTATCGTGAACGCAGTACTTTAGCAGTGATGCGTGTTCAAACAAAGTAAAGGACAGACAGACAGACATTTCTAAAAATTATTGAAATGTATTTTATTACTTACTAGCTTCTGCCCGCGACTTCGCCTGCGTGGAATAGTTACTTTGGGCTAACTAACACGCAGCGGAAGCTCTTAAATCGATTTTGACCCATTCTTAATTGGTGCACCGCTTCTATGGCTCTTAACTTGATGATATGTCTACAGCCTTCCTCGATAAATGGTTTATCTAACACTGAAAGAATTTTTCAAATCGGACCAATAGTTCCTGAGATTAGCGCGTTCAACCGAACAAATAAGCTTTGTAACATTAGTATAGATTACTAATCTTCTCTCGTACTTACCTCGAGCCGTCATTCAAATTACAATAGCTTTTGATAGAGTGGACCGATGTTAATAAAACAAAAACTAAGTTACTCTTGAGGATATACTTTGTGATTTTCTTTCTAAGGTTTTATTGTACACCTAGTATTTTAGCAGTGATGCTTGTTCATACAAACAGACAGACAGACAGACATTTCTAAAAATGATTGAAATGTATTCTATTACTTTATTCCTAGACACCAGCAACAATTTTTTTCTCGAAAATCTATAAAGTACAGACACGTTGGATTTACATTCTTATTATGCGTATAGAAGACGTATTGCAAATTAATCCATTTCTAGTCTGATAAGTGGAGAAGTAATAAGTTTTACTCTCCAGGCGAAAGAATATTTATCAGCCTTGTCAGGCGTATCTAATTCTCTTTGTAAAATGAACTTGGGAACAAAAAAATACGTGCTTTGAAAATAAATTCAATATAGACTTGAAATTCTTCAATTTTGTATAAGTGAATACTAAATTGAATTTAATTATGAAATGTAGTTGAAGTATTGGATTTTTTTTAATCTACATTAATTCGGACCGCGTATAATTCGTTACTATAATATTCAAGTAAGTAATTCACGGTATTACATTCGTTTCTTACAAATATTAAAAGTTAGATTTATTCTTTGTACAGCCTTCAAGGTGTATTGTTAGTTAATAGAAAGTTCTAATCTAATCTTTTGAAATATGTAATATTTTATCATTTATTTCAAAAGTTTTCAGGGAAATTTAATCTGAAATCAAAGCCGTTACAATGTAATGAAGTTTGACAACTTTATAATAATTGTATTATCGAAAGCTTATATCGAATTTTAATAATGCGAATGGGTTATCATTCGTGCCTTTGAAATTATAACCTTTTCGTTGCGAAATATTACTTTGGAATGATTTTAGAGTAATATAGGTATTATTCAATAAATATTTACTTAGGTGAATATAAGTGAGTATAATTTATTAACTACTGAAGAATTATTCTAGAAGTTAGTGCTTGACGAACCGTGTGACTATTAGAATGTTGATTCAGTGTCCGTAGGTTCGCAGCCCTACAGATCAAAACAATATTTTCGGATTTTGCGTACTTTTAATAAATTAAGTAGGTAAGACTATCGGCTGATGATAAAGGAAATCTAAACTTGAGAAATGTTCCCGTATTATCACCGTATGTGAGAAAATTATAGAACTTTAGTCTCTTCGCGGATTGAGATCGCTAATACATTATGACCGTAAAGTCTTTGGCCCAGTACTTGAAATATTACAAGTTAGTATTATCATTAAGTTCCAGAATCGGAACGAATTATAAGCGTATCTATTGGAAATTGCAATCTATAACTTAATAAAGATAAGGTATATAATACTTTAACACTATCGTATTTTTATATCCTACTAGCTGCCCGCCGTAGCTTCGCACGGGGTTGTACTAAGGAGGAAAATTATAACAAATCATTCCTTTACAATATGGCCATGAAATTTAAAAAAATGGTGACAGAACAAATGTACATCAATCTGTCAATTCCGTCAATATTTTTAAAGATCTCCCTACTGTCTTACTCAATTTTTATATAGATTTTTTTTTTATATCATAGGAGGCAAACGAATAGGTGGGTCACCTGATTTTAAGTGATCACCACCGTCCATAGACATTTGCAATACCAGAAAAGTCACAAGTGCGTTGCCACCCTGTATTTGTGGGAAGGAGAGTGGGAAGGGGGTGAGGGAGAGGGGAGGTGGGTTATCCTGCGCTCTCACTGACCGAACGAAACGCAACAATGCAAGCACTGTTACTTCACGTCAGTTTTCTGCGAGAGGATGGTACTACCCCGGGCAAGCCGACCCATTCATGCTGAAACCAGTAATAGCTTCAACGTTGCTCTAACACCTTTTGATCTTTATACCCAATTTTTAAACCCAAATTTTTTACTCAGCTAAATGATTTTTCAAACATTTTCTTTGACACAAGTCTTGTCCTGACAATTATTATAAATACAACAAAGAAGAATTAGCCACATAGGTGCACCCGTTCTAAAGTTGTACGTCTATATACACTCCTCCACTACTATACACACTATATATTTTTATTGAATTTTGTAGATATTCAGGCACTCTAAAATTTCAAATTTATTTTTCATAAGCCCCTAAAGGGGATGACAAAATATAAGAAAGATGATAAAAAAACAAAATTTATTTACACGTATAAAATAGATTATGTACAAATTTCTTATTTATTACAAATACAGATAAAAAATATAGCTTAAATAATGTCACTGACAGTACAGTTTGAGATAGATACTATCTCTATAACAAACACATCAATAAGTACTAAAAAAAATTGTAGTACCAGTTAAGAGAACTAAAAACCGTATATACGATGTTCAAGCAATACTTAATACTATTCAAATTATTTATAGAAAATTCTAGCTTCCTAATATTGTCCATGACTTAGAAGTCTTATGAATAAACGTTTCCATTTTAACTTGCCTCTTTTGAGAAATGGCCATGGCACACGATGTACAGTAGGTTGTGTTAATACTACACAATATATATCAACTCGAAACTTTGCTTTGTAAGGATTAGATAACATTTCTTGATGAATGTAGCTTTGGTGCAAGTATACCTTCTCCACTCCATCTACTGGTACTCGCATTATCGCTGTCTGAGCTACTTTGGGACGAAGAATGGATTTATAATTATTTATTGCATAAGTTAGGTATTATTTGCAATTTGGTGTTAATAGATTTTTTACAATTTTTATACTCTCCAAGTAAACTCTATTATCATTGGTTAACTTAAAAATTACAACGCAACTTCAATCTAGATTTCACCAGCTTTGATGTCATCTTTTCCTTGTTTGTTTCTGTACTCCCAACCTTGGTAAGCCAAATCCTGTGGGCTCGATTCGTGGTCCCTGAATGAGATACCTCCAGAGCCATATTGATGTACATGAGTGCCCTGAAATGAGATAAACAGCATTGTAGAATAGCTATTATATAATTGGAATTACAAGAATTAGTTATTGGGCAGAAAGTGGAATAATTGAACTCTGTTACTAAAAGGTATACGATATGTACAATATCTGAAATGCTAAAAGTAGTAACTTCTGAAATAACAAAGACGAAGTATACCTATGACCGCCAACTTTGAGAATATGATATAAAAACTTGGATTATCAAAATTGGAACACAAAGAATAACTAACGTGGTTTCGTTTTCTGGAGAATTCTTAAGAAGAATTGTTATGGTGAATTATTACATTAATGGAATAGCTCCTTCAGTTTACGGTTTAGTTTTCCATATTTACCTTAAGCCTATGGAAGTTATCAATGCAGTTTAAGGCATAGAAGTCGGCATAGTACCATAAAATACAAACTATACTTACAGGATAACTGTTGTAATGGTTGAAATGTTCTTGAGGATGTTCTCTGTAAGGTCCAAGACCGATCCCGGCTGGAGTATACTGAGGGCCGCTGTAGTGATTCGAAGCGAAGGGTGACGAGTTTGGTTTGCAGAATTTAAAGTATCCGATAACACCTGTTCCAGATACAATATATAATATTATAATCGCCTTACCACAATCATAACTGATGTCAATTGACAATATGGTTAAAGATGGTAGAAAACTAAAGCTCGAAAGAATATTGGTTCTCGTTTGTAGTTAGTGGAATGCAAATGAGAGGAGCTTGGAGACGTATTTTAACAAAAGGAAGAATGATATCAAATGGCTTCTCATTTGCAATTCTACTGCAATGTTTTATTTCACTCAATACTCACACCATTGTAGAATCCGAAATTATGGAGTAATCATTGTTTTAAATTCATATATTAAGTAATAGTATAAAACAAAAGTCCCCCACTGTCTGTCTATCTGTTCGCGATAAACTCAAAAACTACTGAACGGATTTTCATGCGGTTTTCACCAGTGGATACAGTGATTCATGGGGAAGGTTTTAATGTATAAATTGTCAAGGGTTTTTTTTATAGTCAGGGCGGGACAGCGTCTGCCGTGCCCGCTAGTATATATATATTTTACAGTTTATAGGGAGTTTTCATATGCTATTTTGTGGTTTCAATTAAATAATCTGAGGTAGATTGATGTCGGTTTGACAACTAAATAAACATCACTCACCAGGAACAATGAGAGCCATGAAACCCAAGAATTTCTTGAAGCTGGCTAACCCAAGGATAAGAGGCAGGAACAAAAGCAATTTCAGTTTGAACAGCTTAAGAATCAACAACATGGGAATGATAAGTTTCTTCAGTTTGTGACGACCTGGTAAATGAAAAGTGATCGTTAGTGAATACCAATTTGAATACTTTAATAATGTGCGACATTAAAAAAAATCTCAAAATATACATAAAATAATTCATACACCATTCACATACTGTAGACAATTTTTATAATGGGAACAAGTCTTCGGAATATGTCGTTTTTGTTCATTTTAAAGGTAAACTTACGGAAAGGTGCTGTTTTGTCTTCGATAACGTCTACTTCATCAGCGATTTCGTCTATAAAGCGAGGAGCTATGATACCGTCAGACGTGACATCGTTGTCTAGTTGGAACTCCAGAGCAGTCGATCTCAAGAACCTGTATTATTATGTTGGTTATTATATAAAAATTATAAAGTTATTACTTATGTAGGGCTGAACTGCGGAAAGCATATTACTCACAATATAAAAGGCACTGAAGAGAGTAATTTATAATTTATATCGGTTATATTCCGGTGAAGCTGTGAAGGCCTGTTTAGGTTAGGACAATAGCGTAAAGAATACGATAAAAAAAAGAACAAATACTAGTGGATACCCTTAAATAGAATTTTCTAGCTTTAGTTCCTTATGCGTGCCATATTAATTTATTAGTGACAGACTTCAAATTAAATTGTAATTCTATTCGACTTTGGATCCTAGCTTTTTTTGGAACGCATGTCGGTTTTCCAACTATGATAATTATAAAAGCTATGACGTATTAATTAAATTAAAACCTTCAGCTCTTGGTCCTAGGCTTAGCTTCTAGATACATGTCAAGGCATGAGTAGAGCTCCGTTTGTAGGTGGTAGAGCCACGCTGAAGCTATTACTGGTTTCAGCATGAGTGGGTCGGCTAACTCAGGGTAGTAACACCCTCTCACAGAAAACTGACGTGAAGTGTCACAGTGCTTGCATTGTTGCGTTTCGTTCGGCCAGTGAGAGCCCCGGAGGCTCACTTCCCTTCCCCTTTACCCGTTCCCTCTCCCCCTCCCCCCAAACACAGGCTGGCAACGCACATGCGACTCCTCTGGTGTTGCAAGTGTCTATGGACGGTGGTGATCACTTAATATCAGGTGACCCGCCTGTTCGTTTGCCTCCTATGATATAAAAAAAGAGCCAAAACAATTAAATTACTTGAATTTTACGTATATTCGTACAGATTTAAAGTTCATAAATATTAGGCACTTCAAATCTTAATAATTTTTCTTTCATAAATAATTATACTTGAAATGAAATAAATCGGGTATAATCTATACTATAATAAAACTGTAGCAAGGTCAAATCTGTACATTAAATATTTTTTGAAAATTTTTATCGGAGTAGACTTTATTATCGATATAGAAGCCAAAAATAATCTTTTTACAATTTTTGTCTGTCTGTCTGTCTGTCTGTCTGTCTGTCTGTCTTTCTGTCCCTGTGAACACGCATCACGCTGAAAGTACTGAACCGATTTTAACGAAACTTGACACAGTAATAATTAATATTCCAAGGTTACATTTAGGATACTTTTTGTCCCATAAAACGCAAGGGGTTCTCCAGGATAACGAAAGATAAAAAATTGTAGTTAATGTAACAAGACTTTTTTGCAACACCTTAGTACAAGAGCCAGCAACGTTGGAAGAACGAGAATTTTAGAAAATCTGGTTCTTTAATATGAAGATATATTATGCCCTTCCAAACAGGATTCAGGATACGTGGTAGCTGGTTAACGTTGTGTTTTTAATACGCATCACACCTTTACAGGTCAAAATTTTGGGTTATAAATAATTTAAGGAACATTTTTTTTCAGGAACTTTTAAACGCTATTAAAACATGAATTTATCACTGTCAGGGAATTTTGTTATTGACACTAATATGCCCGATGATATTGTTTATAAATAAAATAATTCATTTCAAACCATTTTATTTTTTCCATTGCAAAGAACATACTTTATTTTATTAACCATTATGATATTGAGATTTCACCGTAAACAATGAAAAACAACGATAAACGTAGACATATGACTTGGGACTGACGCCATCTTGATTACATGCGTCTATAACAGGCGCTTTCACAAGTATCACTATCTTTATCATACATATAATGGGGTAAACATATCAATGCAGATGCAGAATCTAGCTCTAAGTCTCTTAACGTTTTCAAAGCATTAGCCGGTTCTAACTGGGGTGTTCATCCATAACATTGAGTTCGTTTATACTTCAATATTATACGCAGCCGAATTGACTATGCGAGCTTTCTTTATGATACTAGCGCTCACATTAACCTCTATAAACTTGAAAAAGTCCAAAACCAGGCCATGAGAATTATCGGGCGTTTCATTAAAAGTACTCCAATCCATGTTATGGAAAGCGAATTGAGCATATATCCGTTACATCTTAGGAGACAATATTTAGCTGGCAAAATCTATTAAAATAAATGTAGATGGTATTTGGAAGCCAAAGAGTCAATATGATATTCTTAAAATAAAAGATATTTGTCTTCAATATATAAACAAATATTACCAAATTTTGTTAAAATATACACTGACGGATCTAAAGCTGGTAATTATTTAGGAGCTGCATTTTATGAGTCAAATTCCAAAACTTTTATGAAATTTCAAATTGATGAAAATATTTCAATTATGCACACTGAACTGATAGCAATTGCAGAGGCCTTATCATTTGTAGAATCCACTGAGTCCATTAAGATTGTTATTTTATCCGATTCAAAAAGTACTCTTCAACACGTAGCTCAATATACCTCGACTTTTCGAGGAATACTGATAGCCTGCACTATTTTGAAGCAATTACTAGATTTCAAAGCAAAGAACAAAGTAATTGTTTTACAATGGATCCCTTCTCATATAGGTATAACTGGGAATGAAAGCGCTGATTTTTTAGACAGAGAACAATCCTCCGAAGGTGCTCCTATTAATATTTTAGCAACTTACTTGGATGTATGCTCAGTATTTAAAAATAGCTGTTACTCGCATTGGAAGGAATACTTTGATAAGCGTTCTAAAACCAAACGAATATGGCACAGAACGATTCAGCCACGCCCCTTAATAGCCAGGTAGCCCGCACACTGTTCGGAAGAACATAATGATATATAAAAAACTGGCTTATTGATATTCTTTGTCAAAACCGTTCCTAGCTCTTAGACAAATAGTTACAGTCAAGTGACATTTGACGCGTCATGCTCATGCTTTTTAATATTTATTTTTTTCTTTAATACAATGGAGTGTGAAAAAGTTTCAATACAAAATCATTCATGGTTCATTTATCATTATTTATTTTATGAATATATTTTATCGTTTAATTTACAATTTAACTCTATCAACTTGATATTTTATAATGTAAACTCTACTGACTGTATAGTAAACGTCTACAAAAAAGGGAAAGGAACTTCGTTAGGACCAGGGGATCCATAGACCTCTAAAGCTTTTTATCACATTACCGCCAATATATGTAGGTTAGTTTTTATTTTAATGGAACCCGGTAGATGATGCTACGAACGGGTTGTAGGCTTATTTTAAAACCATACCACATACCATCGGGGTATATGTTTGAGTAGGAGTTCCCTTGATAGTTTGGATTCACAATTGGGAATCGTAGGTGTGGCTGCAATAAGGTTTTACATTTATTAAAATTT